>QLNU02015360.1:24210727-24238427 GCA_006491805.2 Dysdera silvatica
AGAAAAGCATGAATGTATAGTGCGCACTTTTCGATAAAGATTTTAGCTAATGAATTATTAAAATTATTCTTTTTGTCTGAGCTCGATTATGTATATATCTCTTGTATGTAGATAAAGGGAATATTAAAAAAATGGTAGCCCGTTATCCTGAAAGACTACCGTTTATATTCAATTTTATAATATACATAAATTCTTTATCTAAAACAAGTTATATCATTTACAATTTCCAAAATTATAGTTTAACTTCGATAAAGCGATTAATTACCAAAATTCCAATTTATCTAGGGAAAAGATCGTTATACAAAACAAAAAATGAGTACATTTTCTTTAGTCATTCTCTTTTATGTCCCCCAGCCGTTATTGCCTCTGTTGTTATTAAATTTAGAGGAAAAAATTAAATACATGTTAGTAATGTTAAAACTTCACATTTTAAAACTTCTGTTTCTGTAAAAGAGAGTGACATGAAATCAAAGAAAACACTGCTTATCCCAAATTAGTCGCTATTTTGAAAGAATTTGCACTCCGAGTTCACGATTTAAAATCTGATTATTTGCTGGGAATTTAAATTAAACGTTAATACACTGCTTAACAAAACGATGCAAATTACATAGCTCAGTTGACAGAAATGCGAACGCCCCATCAAATTCATTAATTTTCGCCTCGCGTCTGAGGGAGCGCGCAGCAAATGGGAAAACGATTATTACGAGTTTTCGCAGAACAACTACTCGCGTCTAAAACACATAAAATCAGGCTCCAATGCCGAAAAATCTGCGGATAGTGCAAATGACTGTAAAACGTTTCACTCTAGTTAATTAATTATATATTTAATTATCGCCGAACACGTGTAAACTTCAAATGAGTAGAGACACACAAATGCCGTATTTTCTCTTTAAATAAATCTGCATCTTTGTTATTCTAATTTGTTTTCGCTTGGAAACGAGTTAGCCGTTTGAGGAATATTACGAGATGAGGAATTGTATTTTAAATAGTAATTTTATAGTATATTTATGTATCCATTATATTCGGAAATTTTCAAGTACAATTTTGATCTTTCAATTTAGTTTAAAAGTGTAAAATTTCGCTGAAAGACGTAACAGTGCTCTTATTTATAAATTATTTAGTCCAAAAGATATTTTTAATGAATTACAAATAAGCAACACAAAACGTGCATTTACAATTTATCAATTCACTTTAATGTATCGTACAAAACGAGCATTACTAAGTACGAACATCTCAGAAACTGAATCAAAAGCCCCTGGAACATCTAAAAGTTTAACATCATAACATCATACCACTATTCCATCAGCAGCAAGCTGTATAACAAGCACAATGTGCTCGTAAATTTGAAAATACTTAACATAAATACAAACAACTCATATCGGACTGCAGATGGAAAAATTTCTAAACACATGCAGAATTGATTGAAAACTTTAAACACAACGCCTAAAGAAATTATATATAGAAAGCAGAAAAGTGCGAAGCTCGCTCATTTCAATCCTGTACTGCCAAATGTGAGAAAGCACCCTTAAATGATGGCGATAGCAATTTTTATTGGTAGCAGGCTTTAGCAATAAAATTGCATTTAAACAAATCCAAATATTCTAAATTTAAAAAATACTCCTCACTCGCTCTATATGACGTACCTACATATAATCTTATAGACTTACTGTACAATTTTCGTTTAAATTGGTGGCGTAAGGCGTTGGCCAAAAAGAATTGTTTCCGAGGGAATCTTCAAGTATTTATTCTTTGATAAAAGCTTTCTTAACGTTTCAAGGCGTGTATATAAGCATACATCATCGAAATTTTTCTTAACAAAATCATTTTAAAAACACTCTCCACTTATCGGTATTACTTCCCCGGTTTTCCATGAATAACATATTTAGAGAGCATGGCATATGAAGTCGAAATTATGGCAGTTTAACTCAACGAGATGCCTGCTTGTTGTTTATGCGTGGAGGCTTTCACTTTAGCCAATTTTTGAAAAAGTAGGAGGTCATAAGGTAATGCGGATTTATATTGTTTTTCTTCTTTTTTCAATCTCATAAATATGTAAATTGTTTCCAGCTCCTTTATCGCGTGTTAATGTTCCAAAACTTTTCTCGGCTTTCCGACTTTTCCATCCTTTCGTGTTCCTCGTAAAAGCCTCATTTTCTGCTTTTGCAAAGAAAAGGCATTCTGATGCAAAATACGCCTCCGCATTTCATCAACACACTATATGCTTATTGTCACAGCTCATAGAAGTTTGTGAATAAAGAAATTGAATATCTATTGAAGTAAAGCAAAATTCTCATAAAATATTGCTAAAAAAAAAAGCTTACCATATCAAGGAAATATGCCTAAGAGAGAACAGTGAGAACAGAGAAAGTGAAACGTAGTCGCACTGCGCTAGTGTAGCATTCAATTGCTGTTTCATTTGTTTGTATTTTTAATTACGTTAACATGACTCAAAATAAAATACCATTAACTGGGAAAACCAAGGGACTCTTAATTATGGACTCAGATCCTTAGAGTGCTTTTCTTAGCCTTGAATTATTTCTTAGCATATTCCTTGGAACACTTTATAAACCACTTTTTGACGTTCTGTTCTAAACATTGCCTCTTGGAGCACCTCTTGGAATACCTTTTGGTACGCTGTTTGTAATACTATTTAAAGAGAGTTCTTATTTTACATAAGCTTTCTCAAAGAAAACAGTTGCTAGAACTCTCAATAACTATATTTACGGATCATTTACGGATTATTTTATGATCACAAGGATTCGGTTCATATCTCAGTCACCTGCAACTTAATAATTATATCATATATCGGGTATAATCAATCTTGGACATTAAAGCTAAAAATCAATTGTCTTTTTCTTGCAGAGAAAATTGAATTTATCATACATTTTCTAAATCAGTACGATCATACCAATCATCAAAAACATAGTTCCATAAAATAAATACTCCTCTAGTACTATATTTTACTGGATGTCTCTGGAAGGCATCGACAATCTATTTTTGAGGGAACTGTGTCGGCCACTATCGATGTACTGAGTTCGCTTTTCATATTTTAAAATTGATAAATAAAATGATAACCCACTCTATAGCAATCGATACTCCTTGATTTAGCTATAAATGTCGACGTATCTCTAGACAGAATATATTAAAGTTAATAGCAACGTTATGGAGCGTAGTTTCAAATGTGTACCAATGCGTTGGTGGTTTTCAGACACACGCCAATGTTCTCCGCCAGAAAGTGAATTGCCAAGAAATATGATGTGTTACCATCTTATACATATATCACTAATCCAGTTCTTACAATGAACAGCAACATTTTTCATTGGCAAACAATAATTTGAAGATTGAGAAATGAAGGACGAAGTTAAAAAGGGGGTGATTGTTAGTACCTGAAATGTTATAGTGTATAAAATTTATTCTTACTGAAGTTATTGAAGTTCGCCTTAGTGAAGTTCCGCTATATGTTATATTAAAAAGGAACGAAGACGTGGAAGAAATCAATTTTATAATTTATTGATTTTCATTATTTTACAAAATAAAAATTATAAAAAATTTTCTTATGGAATAAGCTTTTTGAGTAATATTATTTAGAAAAATAAAAAATATATGACATTCTGTGTTTCAATAAGCAAGAAATTGAAAGAAACATAAAGTTAAGGTTTTTATTTAAAATGATATCCCAAAGGAGGCCGAAAATAACATTTTGCAATTCTTCTAATAATTGAAACTATATTTAGTTTTTATCTGATACCGTTTTCTACACCTAATCTGGTTTCCCTCATCATTCGTTTTTAGTATATATATTCCATTTTTACCTGCATACAAAATTTAATTCGTATCATATTGAAACATTTATGAAAACCATGTTTACACATTCATCTTGTTTGGAGCAAATCGACCTTTGCTGTCCTTGCACCATAAAAATCCAACCAACCAACCGAAAATAAAAAATTATGAATTGGAATCTTGACTTTGTGTCTACGTCATTTCCACTTATAATCTCTTGGCGGCCACGTCAAATGTAATATTTTCGAAAAATGACAAGGAAAACGACATCTGGCTGATCAATGTTGTTTCCGAGTGATTTAGTCCCGGTATAATCTGGAGAGATGTAGGTCCTAGCATAAAAGTGTATATAACCATCTCTAGATCAAGATAAATGCTACCCTGCATGCTTACCAGTTACAATAAACTCCATGCTTGTTATTGCATGCATAAATGCAATTTATTATCTAACGCTGTATATATTGCAGAAAGTTACCCCATACCTTTCATAGATGGATTACCCCGTGTTATATGTTCCTGAGCACATAGAGAACGAGTTATTATCTTGATAAATCGAATTGCTTGAGGTGTGGAAAAAATATTCAGCCATCTATGTCCACCATCCCCAAACAAATGTGCCTATACTTTTCTCCTCCAAGACAAATTATATGTAATAGTTCGTTACGCGCATGTGCGGTTTATAGCCAAGTGCACTTGCATAAATTGGAAATTTGCTGAATGAAGGAATTGTTTGTGGCACTTGTGATATGTGTTGCTGCATATAAGGTTTTAAGGAAAATATGAAAAATTCATTTGACATTAAAGCCGCTTAAGTTTGTGTGTATATATATATACACTCTACCACTTCCCTAGATCAGTTTATGATCTCATCTAAACTTGATAATAGTAATAAAAATTTTATTTTAATATTATATTCTAAATTCTGTCCCTTTGCGGTGTTTACGAAGACGTTTTTAAGCTAAGAGTCTCCATCTAAGTTCAACAGGCTTTTACCAAGTGATTACATAACTTTTCGCCTAGAAACCAATAGTAAGACGTAATCTACACTCTCTTTAGTAGATTGAATATCAGCTCTTTGTTTTAAACCCATCACCTTTCTTAAATGAATGCGTGGGTGAAAGTGTTCCATACTTTCTTTATTGTGGAATATTTTCCAAATGACGAATTTGAGTCAGCCGATCTATCGTAATATGTCAAAGAACGATGTTTAAGCAGAAATAAGTTTAAATAGCTAACAGTTAATCCCAACAGATTGTAGCTCCGATTAATAATGACTTATATACAGTTACAAACATACATCTAGACCTATGTAAACTACAGCTATCGATGCTTAAATGACCTAAAAAGGGCAACCAAAAAAAGAAGAAAAAAATATATCCTATCCAAACTATGATAGCAGTTGCAACAATATCTCAAGTTTTCTCTGCATATGTGAAGTACTTTTTTTTTATATATTATCAGCATCCTTAGAGCAGTGATAGAATAGAGAAAACCTTTCCATGGAATAACGCCTTTCCACAAATTTCAATTTGACTTGCTTAATTAAAATTGCCTTTTTGGGTTGTTCCGCCATTATTTTCAACAGAACAAATAGTTTCTTTTGTTGTTTTTCGTCTTTAACATTTCCAAATATTTGGACCAACTCTTCCCAAGCTTTTTGACGAAAGTCAGAAAATAGGTCACACACACACACAAACACTATCTTTTGTTTTATTTTTCGTATCCAATGTTATACTAACTTAACAATTTACTTACAAACAAAACAATTAGATGAGCTGTAGTTTTCTCAGCTCATTAGTGAGAAAATTCTAGATGAAACACAGCATCCTATATGCAACTCTGCTACATGGAAGGTTACATGGTATTTAGGGTTCTTTTGTCTGAGGAAACGGAAAAAGCAAGAGCTCCTCTTGCGTATTGCCTTAATATTTAATATCCTGACTACACTATAGAAAATAGTTTTAATATCCGTGATATTTTGTCAATATTGAAAGAAGATGTTTTGTGGTTGACGCTTATGTCCTAGATATATATTGAAAAATTAAATCACATTTTATACGCAGGTTATTAGGCTTATAAACATAATATATTATACTTATCATCCATGCACTTTAACTTTGATATAGCTGCTTTTATCATACGAAACTCTAAATAAAGAATATTTGACTTCGCTATTTTCAATTGAAGACTAAATTATTGTATATTTCATATTGAGTACTTTGATATCTTTCAATTAGTTTCTTGTATATTGATCTCATTGCGATCTTTGACACAAAACACAATTAGTAACTACAGTACGCGAAAAAGTATAAGGACAAGCGAAAACCCGCCAAATCTAGAAATCTTTTAGACGGAAACGTATGCAAATTTCTTAGGGAAAAACATGATAAAATTAAGTTATTTTTCATGTAAATTAGTTAAATTTTCCAAAAATAGATAGGTATAAATTTATTTTGTGAATTTTAAACCCATATGATCTTGGGAAAAAGTATAAGGACAGTTGATTTTTCATCTAAAATTATAGTAAAATTTCATATTTGAAAGCATAAAAAGACCATTTCAAATATAAAGACTGGGTTTCTAAACAAAATTCACACTTACCTCTGCACGATTTTTATACGATGCCAAAAAGAACTCGCCTTTCTGACCTTGAAAAGAGGAAAATTCTTGCTTTTAAAGAAACTGGATTAAGTGGCCATGAAATTTCGAAAAAAAATTAAAAGATCTAAAAGTGTAGTTTATAATTTTCTAAAAGAATTTGAAATGTATGGAATGAATAAACTAACAGGAAGACCAGAAATTCTAATGCATCGACAGAAAAGAATAGTTGTAAGAAAAGCTTGCGAGAAAAAAGAAACTGCAAATAACGTTAGAAGAAATTTGGACTTACCATGTTCCACACGAACAGTTCAAAATGTTTTGAATAAACATCCGAATATTTGGTATGGAAAGTTAATGTTACGTTCGCCTTGTACAAAGCAACGTAAGGAAAGAAGACTGGACTTTGCAAAAAAAAAAACATTTCTATCGGTCCAAAATGGAATGATGTAATCTTTTCAGACAAAAGAAATTCAACCTTGATGGGCCAGACGGTTGTCCCTATTTTTGGTATAATCTGCGTAAAACCAACGAAGTTTTTTCCAAACGTCAATACGGTGATGATTTGGGGCGCTTTTGCAGCAAACGGAACCACTCCAATAGTCTTTATCAACTACAAAATGAACTCTGACAAATATGTTGATATGTTCGGTGAAAATTTGTTACCTGAGGCCCCACTAATGACTTCAGGTGACTATTTTTTCCAACAGGATAATGCTTCCATGCACGTTTCTAAGAGTGCAAAACTCTTGTTTGAAGCCAATTCAGTAAATTTACTTGATTGGCTGGCGAGGAGTCAAGGTCTGAATCCTGTAGAAAATTTATTTGGCCTTCTAGCCTGAGAAGTTTATAGAAATGGCACACAATATCAGTGTAAACCGGATCTTGTGTTAGCCATTAAATAAGCTTGGAATAACATTACCATAGACACTTTAAAAGAATTTTCAGCATCGATGACTTCCCAGCTTATTCAAGTAATTGAAAACAAAGATTGTTTTCTTGATTATTAAGAGAAATCATATGTAATTTAGAATATGTCCTTATACTTTTTCTATATTTCTTTCGTGATAATTTTTATGAGGTCAACTTTTGTAAGTTTCATATTTGTTGTTTTATGTTTTGTAGATGTTATTGTAAAATGTGATATTATAGCTCATAAATATCAAAAAGTTCATTTTGATAAAATGAAAATAAAGTATATTTTCATTCAATTATATGTTGTCCTTATACTTTTTTCGCGCACTGTATTAAAAGATTGTGTACATGATCTATATGTCTAAATACTTCTGGCCTTCTCTTTGTGAGTTTAAAATTATATTAACAAACCCAATAAGTATTTATTAAACATTTAACAAACCCAAATTAATTAATATATGAATATTTTCATATACTGTTGATAAAGAATTTCCTGCAAATGTCCCGAGGTAGAGTATTTCTTGTAATATCGACACGTCTTTTTAATCTCTTAATTTAAAGATATCTCCCCATTTTTACCAACAACAACAAGTAGCGGCTAAAGTAACACCATGGGTGTTCTTTCCATCCGTCTCTTTTACCACACAAACAAATTTTATTCACTCTCCTTCAATATACATCTGTAGTAGAAAAAAGTATTTTAAGACATTGAATTGCAACATTTAAAGTACATCAATTGGCCAATCTAACTTTCGCCTATTGTATATTCTATTTTCTAACCTAAGCGTCAAGTTTATTAGCTTCTGATGAATGGAACTCGTCCAGCTTGGTCTAGGCATTCTTGTGCAATCAGTCGTCCCACGGCAGGGTGGATTCAGTCGAGGAAAAGGGGCGGGAGTTAGATTACTTCCGGCATTTGTCTCTCGATGACGCCACTATCGTGCAAAATCCCGGCCTTACATCCGGTTCTTTTGAATGACTCCCCGGAAGCATCTGAAGTCCAGCGACTTCCACAACGGAAAAGAGATAGAGCCCAAATGACTTGCCATCGCCGCTCAAGTGATCTCAATTCGCGCCTCTGAAATGCTCTCTTATTCTCTCCCGGCTCTCGATTCTCCGCTGTTCCTTCTCTGAACGAGAACAGAATGAAGCTGCGATGAAGGCTCTTTTAAAAAGTGTCTGGATTTATTCACAGTTCCTGTTTTTCCCCATCACACAATGCCTGCTGCTTTGTCAATGTATTGTTAAGGGTAGAATTTTGTTCTGTGAACTCGTGTCGAATCACGTTCGAAATAAATTATGAAAACGCTTTGTGTGCTGCTTTCTGCAATTCCATCTTCGTGATAAAGGCTTTATTTTTGGCCGTTTTCTTAGGGTGAGTTTCGAACGCGCAAATGGAACGTTTGGATTATATTCAGGTAATGTTACTCACCGCGTGTACGCGTATTCTATCTATTAAGCAGTTCATACTTTTCGAAGAATTAGCAATGAAAACAGAGCAGTAAATGGTAGTTGCTACGATTATTATAATTACTACGATTGGCGATATGAATCTTTCGTGATTCTTTCAGATTTTCTTTTGATATCGGAAATGATATATCGAAAAATAGCATTTCTTCGCTAAAGATGTTCTGAAATAAATTTTAATCCTCCCACATGTAGATAATTTCTATCGTGACGATCTCGTAGAGTATCAACACATCAATATCAATTCAAAATGAGTTTTGTTTAATTGCACTGCATAATAAACATAGAAAGGTAGTGCATCCCGTACGCAGGGGGTGTTGATGGGGGTTGTAACCCCCATTGCAATGAAATTTTGTATATTTAACATAGGAATATACGAGTTGCAGCTCTGTAACCCTTATCGAGCCGATAACCCCCCCTTTTTACGGACTTTCTGCTTACGCCCATGCTGTATCCTAATCCCTAGTTGAAAATTGCCCAAAAAGTGTGGAGCCACGTATAATTGTATTAAACGTATTTCTAAATAAAAAAGCCCATGCTCTTTACTCTGTTTTTGTTTCTAACTTATTCATAGAACACCACCAACACCACATTTAAATCTAAATATGTCAACACAAGTAAATCAATAATAGTTTATAATCTGCACGCGTAGCATCCCATATAGGTCAAATCAAATCGTTATCACTGAAGTAAACAAACCAACAGCGATGACGTCAATTAAAGCGCATTCCAATGTATATAGAAATGTATCTTAATATATTAAATATATTATCAACACAGCGAAAGAACCATGAAAGAAAATTTTCAAAGTGTGTCTATTAAATTCAGCTTGCAGAACTTCAATTACAAACTCCCGACTAAAATTAAATCTGTAATATTTGTAATTTTTCTGACATGTCCTCCCTCCCCAGACGTATCCTCACTCCCCCCATGAGATACACAGGGAAAGGGGGGGGGGAGGGCTTTAAGTGGTTTACTGCATGTCTAATAAATTAAATTACGTCACTTCACTTGACAGTAGGGCTTCCAAATACTCCAGCGTTACGGCTGGAAGACCCCAATAAATCACCGCCTCTGAGTGGAACGGCAATAGCTAATTGTGATGCGACGCACGCCCTCGTCGGTAGAGGGCGCTGCATACCTACCCATCGAGACGTCGAATCACATCGGAAAGGGGCAGTTTCCTTTCTTGTTATTGAACCGTCATCTCTGAGTTTATCATGGGTTTTAAAATTTTTAATTTTTCCAACCCAATAATATTTTACATAATTTCATTTGAACTATTCGTGCTTATATTCGCCAGAAAACCTTTATTTGGTATTTAATTATTTAAACCTTTTGGTTCAATTTGCGTTTCTGCTGTTTTTTGGATATTTCATGCAATCGCATGCAATTAAAAAAAATTTGTTAATACTATAGTAATCAATGCAGATATTGTTATATTTTGATGTATTTTTTTTTATATCATTAGAAACTACATTACCTTTGTTTGAATTGCATCGAAACAGAATAAAATAATAGAAATAAATCAAATACTTCAAAAAATAAACATTTTATTAAATCAAACAACAATATCAATCAACGTTTATGGGCGTAGTGATACTAACACCGATGTTATGGCGTGATTAGATGGTGAAACGTTCAAAAGAAAATAAATATTTCTGCGTTCAGTGGGACCTGAACCCACGACCTTCCACTTGCCGGGCGGAGGCTTTACCATCTGAGCTACGAACGACAATATCTAATCTCTTTACGAACGTATATATATACTGTTGCCAGTTATTTAGCAGAATGGTGTAGTACATGGACTACTATTTAAACCAAATTGCAAAGAGACTGGTATTAAATGGATCGAAATGCCCGTTGCAGCATATGTGTGTATTTACATAATCACGCCATAACATCGGCGTTGGTATCACTACGCCAATAAACGTTGATTAATATTGTTGTTTGATTTAATCTGCGTAGTGTTCGATTTATATAAATACATACATACGTTGCAACGTGCATTTCGATCAATTTAATACCAGTCTCTTTGCAATTTGGTTTAAATAGTAGTCTATGTACTACACCATTCTGCGAAATAACTGGCAACAATATATATACGTTCGTAAAGAGATTATATATTGTCCTTCGTAGCTCAGTGGGTAGAGCCTCCGCCCGGCAAGTGGAAGGTCGTGGGTTCAGGTCCCACCGAAGGCAGAAATATTTATTTTCTTTCGAACGTTTCACCATCTAATCACGCCATACCATCGGCGTTGGTATCACTACGCCAATAAACGTTGATTGATTGACATTGTTGTTTGATTTAATCTGCGTAGTGTTCGATTTATATAAAATAAATACATATGCTGCAACGGGCATTTCGATCAATTTAATACCAGTCTCTTTGCAATTTGGTTTAAATAGTAGTCTATGTACTACACCATTCTGCGAAATAACTGGCAACAATATATATATACGAACAGTTATTTCGACACTGGCGTAAGGTTTAAAAACACGACGTTTCGGGAGCCAACTGCTCCCTTTGTCAAGTGAAGGCAGAATTCTGCCTTCACTTGACAAGAGAGTAGAAGGTCGTGGGTTCAGGTCCCATCGAACGCAGAAATATTTATTTTCTTTCGAACGTTTCACCATCTAATCACGCCATAACATCGGCGCTGGTATCACTACGCCAATAAACGTTGATTGATATTGTTGTTTGATTTTATTAATTATTTGAATATGTATTTTTTATTTTTTTATTTTATTTATTTATTTATTTTTGAAAGCTAAAAGTCCCTAAAACTATATGAATACAAGGAAAAGTAATATTTTTAATTTAGTTCGAATCGAAATAAAACGCAAATAAATTTTAATATTTTAAGAAAAGATGATCTTCAAATAAATTTTGAATTTGTATATCGTATTCTCCAAACTCTCCTATGGAACATTAAAATTATACGTTCCAAAACATTTGAACGCTTTAAAACGCTTAAGCTTTTAGAAGCTTACACAATACTGGAACTATTCTCTCAATTTTATTCAATAGTTCCAGTATTATGTAAGCTTCTTCGAAGAGGGCTAAAAGCCTTCGAGAAAACGTTTTAAAGCTATATTAAAACATATAGTTCAAAAACTGTGCCCATTGTGTTATTTTACCAAGTTTTGTGATAGTATTAAATTGCTGTTTTGTTATAGAATGTATAAGTTGTAAGAATCAAAATATTGCATTTACAACTCTTACACTGAGAATTCATGTATTGCCTAATTTTAGCCTTAGGCTGATGTAGAGCCTCGAAATATGCTTGGTTTATCTCTTCGTCTTCTTTCTTGCGGATTTCCGTTTAGGTCTCAGTTAAAACCATAGTTCGGTTTTCAAGTACATATCCCTCAAGTACAACAAAATTTTACTAGCTTACTTGTTCCTGACACTGGTTTTGGCCCCCCAATATTTCATTGTTCAGTGTTTGTTAACTCTTCTTTAGACACTGTATATACGTGACAATTACTTATGAAAACTTTTAGATTCCGTGCCATTAATTTTTACGATTATCAGGGACAAAGCTGCACTAAATTTACGTTACTCTCAACAATATTTAGTTTAGTTTATCTTCTTAGTTGTTATGTATTCCAAACGTTAGGTCACCAAGTTCCAAAAAACAAAAATGTTATATAATAACTGTTAGAATTTTTGTACAATAACCTCGTAAGAAAAGGCTAAAACAATCAAATTAAACATGTGAAACAAATTTTGTGTAAAAGCATTAAACATTAAGGAATTACTTATATTCTGTAGACCGATTAAATAACTCAGAGGATCCCAAACTGTACTCCGCGGAGCCCCAAGTGTTCCTTGGTTCTTATAGAAGGGTTCCGCGAAGGCATTGAAAATAAAAGGACACTTTCAAAACAATTAATCCTCTTGTATATATACATTTATCAATGTCCATGATAAATATGTCAGCACAATACCTTCAAAACTTCCACACACTTTTTATTCCGATTTGGGGACGGACATAAAGTTATGGATTAATTTTATGTCAAAACATTAATGCAGGAATTAAGTTCAGCTTCTAAAGTTTTAAACATTTCCAAGAAATATAATCAATTACACAATCAGGAAATAAACACACGGGTTATACATAATGCTCAATGGTTATTTTTCAAAATTTACTTAATATTGGTCTCATTAGCTAAACGATGTCATTTGCCTAATAAATTTATAACATGTTAATTTTACCAAGCTTTCGTTTTCCAATTATAACAGAAAATTCCAATCTATCGTAAGCTTCATTTATATGACACCGCAAAATTATTTATGTCTGTTTGTATTCTACGTAAATATTTGGTCACATATTGTATATTTTTTCTGTAACTATGAATATTTATTAATGACTTCTAAATCGTAATATACGAAGTAATCAAGTAAAAAATGTTGTGTCTGTTTCCAATATTAAGATTGTATTTTCTTCTTTCCCCTTTCTTCTTTCCATAGCGTGACACAGAATTTCTGTGGCCTTATATAGTATCCAATAAATGTTGCCTGCATTGTAAATTTTAAGCGGTTTCTGGTGAAGAACATGATAGTCGGAATTTGAGATAATATTTATATTCTTAAATTTTTTTATCTTCATTGAGGAAGTTTACTTTCTATTAGCGCCGTAAGCTCTATATCACATATACTTGGTTCTAATGCTATTTTGCGCCTGTTATATGTTCAAGCTTTAATTTATAATTATTAAAAACTTGTATTAATAAATAATATATAAAAACATTTCCTTTTCCTTTTAGTTATAGTTGATACCTACGTGATTTTGCAAAATATAAGTATCTATTCGGAGAAGCTTTTTAATTCGAAAAAAACCTTCGTGTTTTTTTTCTTATCATCAAGTGTAATGAAGGCCCTGTGCTTGGCATTTCTGCCCCTCAAGGAATAGCCGTTATATGTCTCGGAATAATTAAATACGACAGAAAAAACGCTACCTTCCATATGTTTAAAAAACTGCTGGATACTGCTGCGTTTCAGCTGCAGGAGCTGCATTTAAATCCCAGGAATTGCTTTTTATGAAAGGACGTGACGACGAATAATTAATTAAAAGAAATTTTCAGGAAACGATTGTTTTGCGTTAGAAAAACTAATTTCAAAATTACTTTGTATGGTGGTCATTGGATCAGAAAAAAACAATAATAAATGAGAGGAAGCGTTCTTATGCTTCAGAAAAATATCGCTTCCTTTTCTTTTATTTTTTACCGATTTTTTACCTGCCATGAAGCGGAATTGAGACACTCCCCCGCCGACTCTATCAAATGCAGCTATATTGAGTTTAATTAGGCGAGACACATAAGAAATAGTCTCGCACCATCTAGACCAAAAATCAGACTAAGTAAAGCTGAATTTTTTTGTTTTGTGTTTCGTCTGAAAAAAATATACTTTTCAAATCATTTACAAAAGCATTCTGGAAATTAGAATGATTCTGAAGGATGTAGATAGATAGGATTAGATCCTCAGTATACTTTTAGCGCGAATATATGCAAGTAGAAATTGTTATACTGCGAAATTTATCTATAATGCTGTTCTAGCGAACGGGAACGGATATTGTTATAGACAATTTATTATTATAGATAGGTTAAACCTAACAGAACTTTATATCTGTAGGGACTAGGAAAATTTTGCTATAGATAATTTTTCTAGGCAATATCGTTATAAACAGATAATTGTTATAGACAGTATCGTTACAGATCATTGGTTTAGAAAATATCATTATAGACATACCATTGTTTTAGAAAATATGTTATAGACATATTGCACTGTGTATATATATATAAACGTATTTCCGTCATAAAACACGCTAGTTTCCGAATTACTATCGTAAAATGAATTTGGTTGTATAGTTTGACGGTATACACAATATACGATGATTACCTAACTAAATATAGAACTAAAGCCCTCTTGAAGGACCTTCCTCCCAAATTTAACAATGTTTGCTCAAATACATTTATTCCAACTTGACCCAGAACTTGCTAATAGACTCATTTTAATTGTAATTACCTTTGCCTTGAAACTATCGAATATCGGTAATTTTGAATGTATTAAATAAGCTGATGCATTTATTGTGGAAATGATAAAATATTAAATGATGATTCTTTTTTTGTGTTACAGACGGCCCTGCCATGGTTCGGGTCAACATTTATATTCGCAGTATCAGTGAAATCGATGATGTTAGAATGGTAAGTTTTAACAGTCATGTGTTAAAATCAATAGTTTCAGAAACCTATAACTTTGTTTCGGCATAGAAGAACACTAGGGAAAAGTTTGTTTATCTACTTATTTAGTATTTCGCCAAGCATTTATGTATATAAGTTTTGGGTACATGTAAGCAATATATCTCGGAGTCAAAGAAAGGGGAGAATAGGGGTGGGAAGAAGCACCAAGGAACTTGGTGTAAAACTGCTGAAACGTTCAAGTAATGGCGCCAACGAAATGCGATAGTGCATCAATTATTTATAAGCTTACATCAAATATTTATACATTACAACCAGTGTCAGGTCTGAATAGTTTCATCGCATCAGTGAAAAATGAACCAGCCAAAAATGTAAAGGAAGGAAAAACTGAAAACTTGCCCCAACAGCTCGCATTAGCCCAAAATTGGAAGCATAATTTCTACTCCACTTTTCGCCTGCGAGAATAAGTTATCGATATGAATTAATGGAGTGTCATATTCGAGAGAAACTCTTACAAACGAAACCCAAATTTTAGATGAGTTAATTGGCTTCGTTTATCCAAATCCCTTTTGTGGCTACTTCCATGAACGTTACGTCAATTTCAGAGCTCCTTTTTTTTAGCCGGTGGTTAAAACACGTAGAGGTGCTGTAGTACCAAAGATATATACCTTGGTTTTCTGTTTACATCACTTTCCATTAAATTTTGCATTACTTACAAAAGCTGTTTGTATTGCGAGCGGGAGAAGTTCGGTTGAGAATAGTATCCATCCTTCATAATCTTGGTACACACGAGTGGCGGAAGTAATTTTATAGTATCTAGATTTGTATAGAATAAATCACACATGTCGCGGTTTCTGGTGGCAAGCTGATGTGTCATTCGCGTTTGAGAACAGAAACACTGGTTCTCCTACGCAGCGAATATACCTGCGTCTGCGTACCGGCGGTGAAACATTGTTCGCTACCGATATATGCACATCGGCAGCCCGCGTCTGTCTTACGCCAACAATGAAATCAAAAACGACGCCAAAAGTTTTAAAACTTAGATTCAGCCCGAACGTGTTGGCGCGAACGGGCGACAAAATAACGCGTGTGTCGCTCGCGTGCACTTCTCAAAGGATTTTATGCACAGGATGTGATATTAAACTTACGCACGTCGTTCGGGTGTACCAAGCGTTTTTTTATTTTGACCGAAATGATCTATAAAATAAAAATAAAATAATTCTTCACGTGTTAGAGCTTCGCCAATTCCATTTAATGTATAGAAACGTTTGCTGTGCCAATATCCCGCCAAATGATGGAAATATAAAAGTTCAGTTGAGTTTTATGAAATAAGGATAGCAACGATCATGCCGCGCCAGAACCTACAGTTTTCTTAGGGATCCGAACTTCGGATAGGGAATCAACTCCCGGATTACGGAGTGCAAGAAAGTGGAACGCCTTTTACCGCACCATTGAGAGAGTGAAATAGGGATTTTTAACACTAAAACAAAATAATAACCGCATCACTACGCGGCAGCGCAAGATCGATGTGAGAAGGATATTCGTTGATTTCTTTTGTCCGTTAGCTATTATATTTTACTCATAAAATGCAATTATGGAGTTGATTGGCGCAAAAAATAATGGCTTTCCATAACGAGAAGACGAGACCAAATGTTTGTGGCCAAATTGTAGCCAAATGTGCACATTATCCGATTTCAGTTAATAAACACTAAAGTTTCCTTCTGGCTTTGGTATCCGCACCCCTTCGATTTTATAACACTGTTTAATAACACAAAATAGTATATGCTGTGTTTTCTTCTCTCTTTAATACTGACCATGCTCTTAAAATGTAAAGAACTTTCAAGAAACCTGAACACATCTCTAATCTCAGCACATATTCTGGGAAAATCGTGATTTGATTCAAAATAATCTAAATTTTTATTATTATAAAAATTAAAATTATCATAAAAATTAGTAGGTAATCGTATGAAAATTTCATTTCGATCTGGGCACAAAACTATTATGTATGAGGCTATAATAAAAATATAAATCCCATACGAATGAACTTCAGTGCCAAATTCCCTGAAATGACTTTTACCATCGAAGTAAAAGGTTTGCGACTTGTCTATTAAATTGCATCACATAAAAATAGACGGTCATTTTGTAATTTTTAAGTTAATTTCATAAAATGACACATTTTGAAGTAGTACATATTTACATTAAGAATGTTTTAGTTAAAATTACAGGGTGTATACAAAATGGCGGAAAAAAGCCTAAAAGCAAAGATAAAAAATATTGAGTACAATTTTGCTTAAAATCGATATTTAATAAGATAATTAAGGCCAAAGATGAACGAATCACGCGCCAGACACGCACATGATTAGAAAAGCAAACCAAAGAAATTCTTTAAATTTTCTTTAAAAGATTAGATAAAAATCATCAGTTTTCAAATATAAAGAAATAGCCTACGACAAACTCAGAAGCAGCATGAACCTACTCCAAATATGGGAGGGGGGGTCATGAACAACTCGGTACCGCTAATGAACTTGGTAAACCAAATGACTCTCAATTTTAGTTTTGTTTAAAATATCGGAAAATGTGCACGTCGCGGACAGTGGCGGATTATGTATTTCAAGGGCAGAGGCGCGGGTCTAGAGTTCACTTTACTATACCGTTGTTAGCAAATATATTGCAAGCCTGTCAGACTGGCACGCGAAGAAATGTCGCTGGGACGCGGCTACTTACAAAATAAGAAAAAGTTACTATTAATTATAATATTTTCCCACAACAACGAAGAAAAAAGGTTGAATCTAGTGGCAAACTGCACAATTCGATCCGTATACTTCCCATGCGTGGTATGAGTGGTTTTGCACGAGAAATCGCCAAATCTAGTGTCTGCTATTAATTATGACGTAAATGAACTAACTTTTGGGTGGAGTTCCAACCCCTTGAATTTCAAGTAACACGTGACCTAAGCAAGTTTTTAAAAACCAGTGAAATCTTCGTTTCCTATCTCTCTTCATGCGCGAACGCATATATCATTCCATTAAATCGATGCTAAATGGGTTGACTTTGCCTTATTATTGGTTCAACTATGATTTGAAATAACTTATTAAATATTGATTTTAAGCAAAAATTGTACTGGACATTTTTTATTCCTTTTTTCACAAGGAATCGTGTAGTGAATTCTTTTCCCGCCATTTTGTATACACCCTGTATAGGTATCGATATACATAAAGTGCGAATTGAATATAATAATCTAAGCTTTTCATTAAACTTCGTAGAATACTGGATCTTTGAAGTGTGAAATAATAATCAAAGGCATGACAAAAATAAGGGCCCTTGTGACAAACCATAGCGTAGCACTATGGAGAAAGGACAAACATTTATAAGAAAAATTCTAATAACCTCATAAACTCTACTAAATATATTCTAATCGCAATAGAGTCATGCCTGTATGTACACTAGAATGCACTTATCGGTAGTAACTTATCCCATCAAAATAGATAAATAGATATAGGAAGACAAGAGAGATACGTAATTAGAAAAGCTTCTTAGATGAAGGAGGAGACGTCATGTTGCTATCGTATCTTCAACATGCTTAATACACAATATTAACCAAAACTGAGAGCGATATAAGCCTGAAAACATGTGATTATAACAGATAATAAAGAATATGATACAGGGCGCATTATATAATCGAAGGCATAGAGGCATAATGCAGAGTAAATACTTTATAAAAATTGAACATGGAGTTTCATATCCTGCCTTTTTGCAAGTCGGACGATGTAGGAAGAAAAGAAGGGTAATGATAGCGAATCTATTAAATTAATTATTTTATTGACTTAGAATTTATTCATTGTGCACTTTTAATTCAAAAAGCGATATCTCGTGACTATTATAATGCAAACCATTGCCCTTTAGAATTAATTTCAATCATCAAAATCGATAAATCTAAATCAGGAATATAAAAGTTTTGACCCGATTAAAGTCTTTGATATAAAATCGCTAATAACCGATATGAACGATATAGGCTAACTCATTGTATATTAGGTGGGTGGCTGTGAGTTGGCTGACCTAAATGTAAATTATAAATTATTGTGTTCACGATATTAATGGTACTTTCGGACTTCGGTTCTGGTTAGGAGATTTGAATGGTATTTAAACAAAAATTAAAGCATTAGTTGGCTTGTTAAAGGCTTGTTGGGTTCAACCCAAATATGCGTCTTACTGCCAGGGGATCTGAGAATTTAAACCCATGACTTTTCTTCCATTTAACTGCAAATTCTTATCGCTTTTAAAGAAAAAACTAAGGACATTGCCAGATGGAAGGCAAGAGCCAAAGAATAATATTGTTCTTTGCCAATTTTGTTATAAAATTCCAACTTTAGAAATATAATAATCTTACTAAAAAAATACAAAGCCCGTCATTTTCGTTTATTCCAACATAGTAGGCTTTTCCCCATGAGATTCAATCTCTGCTCGCTTTCTTAAAATACGCAAAACTCCGAAATACGACTAGTGAAATTGAGATCATATTTAGAAACAGATTGAACTGTCTAACAAGCATGATTCAGAGTACCCTTACGCCAAATAATTTTAGATAAAATTTCGGATAACAATTCGCATTGCGTTAGAAATCGAGCCGAAGCCAACGTCTAGCTGTGGCGCCAAAGCCAGTTACCTCTCCATTAAGTAGAAGGCGAGAAATGGAGCTCTGGGTCTGATAAATATTCATCAAAACGGACCATTCCCCTGAGGTTTGATAAAGTTGAACTGCATCTGTTAGATTCGAACTTGACTTCTTCAGTAGTTCAGCTTGACTCCTTTAACTCAAAGGAGCAACCATTATCCACTTTAATCTACATTGAATCATTTCGAGCGTCGCCTGCATTACTAGTAAGAAAGGAATTGCGACGTTCTGCAAAATCGTGAAAGGGTAGAGTGTGCAGCGTTAATGATATGGCGAGGGTGATATGAGCGAAAATCCTTGTAAAGGTGCTTTACCGATATGGAAAAGCTCCCAAGTGATCATAAGTTCTAAAATACTATTTGGATTGCTCGTTAAAGTTAGTGTTCGGCTCTTATGTTTTCCTGTTTGTGTGAGTTAATTTCCATATATTTAGAAGAACAAAACAGTTTTAAGCTTGGTACATCAGCAATGGCAATTATCGTTGCTACCAGCAAGTTATTTTAAATAGGTAGGTGTGTGTATTTATATGTATATAAAATCTGGAAGGAGACCCACACGCTGAACGTATGTGACGATGTGTGGAACCGGACGGGCCAGTAACCTAGTGTCCTACACCGCCTTCAAGTGGTGCAGGCTGAGCTTTCTATTTATGTGGCAAATTAATATTTGCTGCACGGATAGAAAGGCGGAAGGGGAGGGCTAATTCACCAACCCGTCTAGCCAGCGTGGTGAAATTATGGCTAATTCCTCCATTATGTTGACACACCAGAAACCATGGCCCCTAGTCTCCAGGTGCTGGAGTGCTCCTGATCAAGGCAGCGGTCAGTGTGGCATGAAAGCAGGGGGTGCTAAGAATCACTGGAATGGCCCAGGCTGCCGTTTGTTATTGACCTTGGCTACGTTTAATGGACGATCCCTTGCTTCTGAAGCAAAACTTCAGGAATTGGAAGAAGAACTTGACAAGATCAAATGGGACATTGTAGGACTCAGTGAAGTTAGAAGAAAAGGTGAAGAGTTGGTGGAACTTAAAAGTGGACATTTGTTTTATTATAGAGGAACGGAAACTGGAAGAACAAGTGGTGTTGGCTTCTTAATCAACAAAAGAATTAAAGACTACCTTCTTGAAGTCGAAAGCACGTCAGATCGAGCAGCGAGGCTCGTTGTTCAACTAACCCAGCGATACCAACTTCAGATAGTACAGGTATATGCACCAACATCAAGCCATACCGACGAAGAGGTTGAAGAATTTTATGAAGAAATCAAAGAGTTACACACCAAAGGGAAACAACATATCAAGCTCATCATGGGGGATTTCAATGCAAGAATTGGACAACAGGAACAAGGAGAGACATCGGTTGGTAAATACGGATATGGGGAAAGGAATGAACGTGGCGATCAACTCATCGAATTTGCAGAAGCTGAAAATCTTAGCATCATGAATTCATTTTTTAAGAAGAAACCGCAAAGAAAATGGACATGGAAACACCCAAATGGGGGAACTAGTGAAATTGACTATATCCTGGCAAACAAGAAATCAATTATTGAAGATTGCAGTGTACTGAACAGATTTAATACTGGAAGTGATCATCGAATGGTGAGATGTAAAGTGCACTTAAATACTAAATTAGAACGACAGAAGCTCATTAGGAAACAAGTAAGTAAGAGGGTGGATTTAAAGAAATTAAAAGAAAATACCGAGGCATTCAAGTTGGAATTAAAAAATCGCTTTTCTGCACTGGAAGGACTTATTGATGAAAGTGATATCTCAGAAGCAAATGAAAACATTGTTAAGACAATAGTTGAAACTGCTGGGGAAATTGGTGGTGTAACCTGTAAAAAGCACAATAGCAAATTATCTGAGAAGACGAAACAGCTCATGAAAAGGCGAAGAGATATGAAGGTGGACAATCGAAATACCAGTTCCAGGATTGAGTACATAGAACTTTGTAAAACTCTGCGCAAAAACATGAAAGAAGACATAAGAAAATTCAACTGTGAGTTAGTAAGGAAGGCCATTGAAAGCAACAAGAGCCTTAGGGTTGTTAAAGGGAGTTTGTCTATTGGGAAGAAACACATCGTTGCTCAGGATAGACTTGTGTGGAAAGCATTTGGAGAGACCTTCATCCAGCAGTGGATAGATAATGGTTGAATATGATGATGATGATATATATATAATGTTGCCCCGTACAAGAGACAATTACGTTTTAAGAAAACTGTTTCTCTTATACAAAGAATAAATTATTAGAAAATGGTAGTTTCTTATCTGTAATACTCTAAACCCATTTAAAAAATTAGTTCCTTAAACCTTAACTATTTATCAGAATTAATTTAAACATAACGTTCTTGTATAATTGTACAATCTTAAAAATTACCGAATTTCATTTTAAGTCTTTAAATTTCGCTAAAAACTCTACTTCGTTTATTGAAAAGAACATTTGTGTGAAATGATCATGGCTTATTAAATGTGCGCGAATAATTTTGATTTTTGATGCTCAGAAAATTAATAGAATCTACGCGCATCCCAGTCAACTATAATTTATCTCTTCAAACGTTGAGATAAATGGCTTCTGTATTATTTCGCATTAATCCACAATTGCTAAGTTAAATATCCATTTTCCGAAGATAGAAACCTCATCTCATGTCAAAGACCACTCTATTTTAAAACTTTCATCCATATCTTAATCAGTTGAATGTAATTTAGTAGTTTTAAAATTTTCTGGGGAATTATATTTAATTGCAGTTAAATACTTGAGCTCTTTACGGACGAGAAGAAATTAATTATTTTTCGTTTGAATCTCATTTACAGCGAGTTGAACAGGGCTGACATTAACGTTTCCTCAGAGCAAGTATTAAAACCATAAAGCTGAGAATAATTGATGACAAAATGGGGTGGCGAAATTGATTTTTCCGATTACCTATACATGTGAGAGTTTGAAATTAAGAGATTTGATTTTCCAATAGTATGAAACAATGAGTACGTGTGATCCACTTAAACATTCCGTCAAATACTTTCTTTATCAAGTAATTGCTTTAATAAAGAGATTCTTTGACATTCCTTTATGTCTTTACAACTTATTTCGCTCTCCTTTGAAGCTAACGAAAGCTATGCATAAGAATTTGATGTCATTATAAAAGCTGGGCATGATATATTGATAGTAAAAATTGCATTCTTATATTGTGATGATCATTTAAAATATTTCCTGTGAATATAGAGTTTTACATCAGAATTTCTACATTAGTAGCCTCTTTATACTTCAAATCTCGTGTTATGATTTAATTCCCCAGTAACATTCACAGTTACGAGGAAAATTCGGAATTTCCTCGTGATCCTTATACCTTTCTCATGACTCTAAATGAGGAATTTTTAATTTTGTCTCATCCCAAGACTTACTCTGATAGTAGCATAGGTATGTACTTCGTATAGGCTGAAGAACTTGGCTCAGGTTAAAACATGTGCAGGAACGTGTAGCTTTCCGCCGCTGGGCGATATCAAAAGCCATTGTTTTCGTATTACGAAGAAAATATTCCATAGAAAGTAGAGGGTATTCTTTAAACTACGTCACACTTTAGAAGATTCGTTCTTGTATTGTATGTCTGAGTATAGATCAACAAATTATCGGTAATGTATTTCATAATGTTTAACGTTACCTTCATTCCATTGCAGATTATATTTTGTCCACGTTTCTCTAAATTATAATGACCACGGTAGAATATACTTGTTAATGAAAGGATGTAGATACAATAAGATTTACTATTTTTCTATAGCTCATGAAACCTATTATGCATTTTGATATTAGTTTTCTATTCTTCGCAACAGACTTCCGTAAAAAAATAAATTTGGATTTAGCCTGCAAATAGTGTTTGCACAAGCTTTCATCACTCTTCGGGTAAAACGCCGAAGTTGCCCTCACTTTAATAACCCCTTTAAACGTGCTGGCATTCTACTAAAGTTAGGTTGCTTGTTAATGATATATATATATATATATAAAATATAATTAAGTATATATGGAAAAAATCTTAATTTAGGAAATATTTTATGAAAATGGTTTTGTATTTTATATTTAAAATCTTTAATACATTGTTGGAAAATAATTATTTTCTTTTAAACTCAGTCATGAAATCGTTCATTAAACAGTACTCCAAAAATTAGGAAGGTGCTGGCGATTTTAAATGAGAAAAGTGAAGAAAGGACTGAAAGAAGCGTGTGTGTGTATAAAACAGCAAGTACAAAATTATGGGTACATAATGATCCAAAACCATCAAAATTGGTAAAGATGTGAGGCAGAGAGAGACACCATTTCTCCAAAACTTTTTACTTCAGTTTTAAGCATGATTTTTCAGCTGATACGCTGGAATAACAAAACAATAAAAATAAATTATCAATGTTTAAATCATCTGCGGTTTGCTGATAACATCGTTATCTTTTCAACGGACCCACCAGAACTCCAAGACATGGTACCGGAACTTTCAGCTAGAAGTAGAGAAGCTGGAATCAAGATGAACCTACAAAAAACTAAAACCATGTTCAATAATTTCGTAGAAAACGCAAAAATACAGGTTGACAACGTTGAGATAAAAATTTCTGATTCATGTATTTACCTTGGCCAACTGATTTCAATGGAAAGCAGTATTATTAAAGAAATCAACAGACGTATTAAACTTGGCTTGAGTGCATTCGAGAGAAATAGTATTATCCTCAAGAGAAAATTGCCTTTATGCCTAAAAAGAAAGATCTTTAACCAGTGCCTATTGCCCGTCCTCTCTTATGGCTCAGAGACATGGAGTCTAATAATTGTAGCAAGACGGAAGTTGCAGACTAACCAAAGGAGCATGGAGAAGTGCACGCTTGGAATAATTAGGAGAGATCGAAAGAGAAACATTTGGGTGAGAGAGCAAACTAGAGTAGAGGACATCATTGTTAAAGTAAAAAGACTGAAATGGCGATGGGCTTGGCATATCGCAAGAACTGATCAACGATAGACAACGCAAAATCTCAACTGGATTCCAAGGGACCACCTAATACCTAGAAAACTTCCTCAAACTAGATGGTTGGATGAAAGAAGAAAACAGATTGTGGTAACGTGGAAGAGAATAGCTCAGGATAGACGTGTGGAAAGCTTTTGGGGAGATTTTGATCCAGCAGTGGATAAATAATGGTTTAATATGATGATTATATATATATATATAGCCTATACTTAAATTATAATTTGATTTTGTAGAAAGGTTTTAAACAGTAAGTATGTGTTTTTTAAAATGGTCGGAGATGTCTAGACATTTATAATTACCTTAAAGTAGTGAATAAATATTAATATATAGTTATGTCATATTTTGTAGGAGTACAGCGTGCAGCTGACTTTTCGGGAGCAATGGCGAGATGAACGACTGCAGTTTGATGATATGGGAGGTCAGGTGCGGTACCTGACACTCACCGATCCGGAAAAAATATGGAAACCGGATTTATTCTTTTCCAACGAAAAAGAAGGTCACTTCCATAACATCATTATGCCAAATGTATTGCTGCGGATATATCCCAACGGCAACGTATTGTATAGTATAAGGTAAAAAGTATTATTGTGTAGTATTGTGTGCAAAAAGTACTGCTCGTTGGGGGATTACTATATAATAAACTATTATTATGATATTTTCAAATTTACTTCAAAAACGCTTTAGAATATGAGAAATATAACTCAATTGTCGTCAGATAAGTTTCTTTAATTAATTACAAACAGGACCGAAAACCGGATTTATTGGCCCCTAGGAAGTTTAGTAGATCGCCCTTTCCAAGAGATCCCCACTCTCCCTGCCGCAAGCATTTTTCAAAAGCTAAAACTATCGAATTTTCAAGCTCGTAATTTTTTTAATAATTCTTATAAATAAATTAAAAAAAGGAAAACAAGTGCTGCTACTGGTCCTGGCTTTTGTCCTCTTGAACACTGCCCTATACCTGTCCTGCGTACAGAGAATACTATTATCTCGATTATTTCTGAGAGTAAATTACGCTATATATTTCTAATGATGTTAGTAGAAAATTGAACATTTTTATAAATTAAATTATTTTGAGCAATTGTATCTGAAAACTGCAAAAACTTTCGTTTTTGACATATGAGATTAAAACTGCAGCTTATCGGTATTAATCACATATTTTCTTAAGGCAATTAGAACAATCTTAATTTATTGACAATAGATAGACAATAGATTTTATTCGCATTTATCATTTTATAAATTGATATTTTTTGCATAAGAACAATTATGCACGAATTTTATTTAGATTTCTCCATATGAATCCCTACCGCTATTGATTTTGTAGTAAATAGTATTCTTTTAATTTCTTAGTAAATTTATGCATCGTTTTGCTGTTTTTTATATCTTCTGGAATTTCATTCCACTTTTTTTATTCCTATGTAGTTAATATTCTCCTGACTTTTGTTAGTTTTACTTCTTTTTGGTATGTATTTATTGATATTTCGATAACTATAGTTAATTTTTTTGTTGAGTTCTATTATATTTTCATATTTTTGGTTTTTACTATTTCATATATTATTTTAAGTAGTTTTATGTCATATATTTCCTGTGCATATAATATTTTTTTTATTTTTTTATATGCTGAAATCGAATTACCTGTTTTTAATGTTATTTTCTTTATTACTTTTTATATAATTTTATTTATTTTATTTTCATTTGTTTTATTAAGTTTTCCCCAAACAACATTACCACAGTTAATACGGCATTCTATTAATGTAAAATATAAGTTTAGCGTTATCTGTGGTGTTAATATTGTTGCTAGTCTATGTATTACTCCCGAGCCTCTTCTTATTTTTTTCATTACTTCATCTGTATGTTCGTTCCAGCTGAGGTTATCCTTAATATTTATTACTAGAAATTTTATATTTCCATTTTGTTCTATTTCTTGATTTTCTAACCATAATTTGTGACTATTTTTATTCTACCTGTTTTTGCATGCCTGAATTTGGCCTTTTGCTTGACGCTCACCATTGTTTTTGAACCAAACCTCCGTTATTTTTAATTTATCATTTATTTTTTTATATAGATTGTCTAGGTTTTTGTCATTTTCTATCCAGCAAATATTATCAGCCTAAATCAATGAAGTTTTATTTATTATGTGACTCTCATTTATTGCTAATATAAAGAGTAATGGGCCTAATATTGATCCTTGAGGCACTCTATTATTATTTTCTAGTTCCACAGATTTTATATTATTAATTGTTGTAATTGGTTTTCTATCCTCTAGATATCTACAGAGATAGACAGTTTCCTATTTTTCGTCTTAGGCCATATTTTTCAGTGTTTACTAGTAATTTCTCTCTATTAATTAAGTCGAAGGCCTTACTGAGATCAAAATATATGGCTATTATGTATTCATTTTTTTCCAAATTATCATGTACTTTTGTAATCATTTTTATTAACACATCTTCTGTTGTATTTTTCTTCCCAAATCCATGGTTATTATCATTTATTATATTAAACTTATCTAAAATTTATCTGAGTAAAAAGTAAGAGGGCGTTATTTTAATAGTGATCTATTTTTATTCATTTAGAGATATCGAGCTTTAAAGGGGTAAATTAAGAAGAAAAATGCAGAAATTATTCCCTTATTTTTAGTGCCCTCTGTTGTCCGTGGATGGGAATTGTGTGGAGGTGTTAGAGTTTCAAAATAAAAGGAATATCCTGTGCCATTCCTAAATTACAGTTTACTCCAATTTTACAAAAATTAGAATTAGTATTGAAGTAACATCCTCATATATTCTATTATGTACATTATAAATCATACATTTGCAGTAAGGGTAGTTTACACATATTTGGTATTGACCAAGATATAAAGTCGGAATTTCCATAAGAAACCCTAGTTTGTTTGTTTTTTATTTTAAGTATAAAAAAATTTTTTCTCTCCATTAAACGACGTGTGGCCCATTTTGATTCCTAACCTTTCGCCATCTATCGAGCAATTTAATAATTCTATTTTCCTAGAACTTCACATCCTTTAATGTTATAACCGTCAAGAAAGTTTTGCAAAATTTGAAATAGTAGTAATCCGAGAGGGTG
>QLNU02015360.1:24249718-24271532 GCA_006491805.2 Dysdera silvatica
GAGTCATTTGTTTTGCATATTTTTGCTCAAGTAACTCAATGTGTAAACCCAATTTCGGCGAAGGGGAAATTTAAATTAGTTACGCATCTCCAAATATTTCATATTCGGCAATGGGCAGGATCTTAATCGCGAGGAACAGACGTTTCAAATCCTTCCACGAGAGGAGGAAGCTTTGCTTACGTTCGAACAGAACGTCGGGGACGGGATCGGGTATTATTGATTATAAGAGACTAAACAGAAGACTAGCTTCAAATCTCGTATCAGCATCTACAAGAGCATAACCACAAGAAGTTTCCTTGATGCATGTATTTCTTGCTACTATCTTCAATATTTTTTACACTCTTATGCAACTTAAAAACAAGTAACAGATGTGGAATGCATAATCTCATTCTTTTCCTAGCGGCAACTAACGTAAACAACATCTTATCATATCTTAAACGCAGTTTTTCTGGTAACTAATATATCTTTCACATAAACGCAACAACAAAGATAACAGCACTAATAGAAAATATGAAAAACAAAATTACCCATAATAATAATAAAAAGGAAAGCACACATGATTATTGGAGCTGTATACAAGAGCTTTCATGTGCACAATGACACTAATTGGAATATTCTAGATAATCTGTGTGCGTTCTATACACAAAAAAGAACATTGGTTAATATTTTCAATTTTCTTACACTTTGGAAGATATTAAATTTAATATTAAAATGCCAACCTCTTATTATCAGCATCCGGTATGACTGTTAAAATTAAAAATGATAAAACAGCTTCTGTGAGGGATAGGATTCGGGACTATTCTAGCACTAAGAGAGAAATTTTCCGATTGCATTATCGATTCTTATCCCTCTACAGAAAGCTGTTGGTTAATAATGAATGGTCGTGTACTGTGCATTCGCGCTCAGTTGGCGTGTGATACCGTTAGCAGACGGGTTAGTCCATTGCAGTTTCGGCAAGACGCTCTTCCCTAAACGTCAATGGACCAACCCATCTTCTAATTCGGTATTAGGCGTCAGGTCTGCACGAACGCACGATAATAATTTCCCACATTAACGTCGTTTTAGTGAAGGGCTATTTCTAGAGCCCCTACAATTCTGGGCAGACGCATCAGCCGCCATTTTGTTGTACAATTCCGGTTTCATTTACCTTGGCGATAAAGGTTTTCAGTTTTGGCGCAATGATCGCTATTTTGGCATAAAAATAATCAACAAGCCGCGTTTATTCAATAAACGTAAACATTGGCGCAATTTTTAAAACGTCGCCAATAAATACAATTTTCAACCACGGTCACGTGATACAACGGCAACAAAATGGCGGATGTTCGCCAGCTCCCTATTTTTAGGAGCCTTAATTATTTAATTTTAAAGACGACATTTTGCTGTTGGTAACTGCTTCACAGAATTAATCACATTCAGATTACTGTCTTTTTCTGCGTCCCTGGGAAATCCCTAATGGGAGAAATTACTAAACTTGTCGACAATTTTTTGATCATTTTTATAATATATGCAAAATTAATTATATATAAATGTATAATTTACCTTCAAAGGCAAACATAGAAAATAAATCCATATTTTATATTCGTTTTAATAATAAGTATAATGAAAACTTGCAAACTGTGCAAACACATAACGTAACATTCCATGTGAAAAAAATTGGCGATTTATCGTCTATATCCCGTTTGAAACAGTCGGTAAATACTCCCTTGGTGCTAGAATAGTTAAGGACTAATCGACGATATCGCCAGATTTTATATGCGCATTGGTTTGAGAATTATAACATAATTAATAAATATATACAGAGACTAATATATCAACCGTAAATTCTCCAATAAATCTAACTACTAAGTCCCGAATATTTAATATATAAATTACCAATAAAACAAATTCTTTGTTGTATACGACAAATACTTTATACAAATTCCGCGCACCGGTTAATACCATTGATGAAAGAATATCAATATCAATAACAAACATAAACATAACAATAATAAAATCTTTTACTGAACGTGTTAAATAAAAATGAGGGTGCTTTTTCGTGGGATATTTCTCTAATTTTAGTAATTTTAAACTCTTAAATTGCTTTAGTTAACAATGTATTCATAGGCCTGTGAAAACATAGACAGATGTCTAAAGTTCTAGGAAGAAAAAGAAATAAAGGCCGTTTCACATTCGATAGGTCACAATGTTGAAATTATACTAATGTACATTTCAGCCCAGAACAATGACCGTAGCAATTTTAAAATATGTTGTACAGATATCTTTGTAGGAATCATAACTTTTTAAAAGAATTTTGTATGCTGGATGGTTTATACTCGTCCATTCACAGCTCTAAAGAAATAACTAATAATATTATATATATGCGTATGCATATAAGGATTACCGACTCTAGCAACTGTATAATGGAGAAATTCTACAGAACAAGGTTCGATCCTTTTGTATTACAATCTTAGTGCACGCTCAGGCGAGTATGTACAATGATGTAAGGAGCCAGCGACTCTTCTCTTTGAGTACAAGACGAGATTGTCAGTATGGTTGGAGAAGGGCATTCAAAGGCAAGTTGATGCGCAAAAAAAATCCATGCACGTACAATCAAGTTCGTATATCATAACTTATAACTTGTTCAGTACGCCTAAAGTAAACCGTCCTCTTTGAGTTTTCAATAAAGGAAGATTTGTTAAAGAGATTTAACCGCTCCTGCAAAGCATTCGTACATTTGCGAAGTTGTCTTTTAAAATTCTTGGAGAATAAGGAATAAGTTTTCGGTTCTGACGAAGCTATCATGGCCTTGTTTTACAAATTTAATATTGAACATGTGCAGACAGCTAATGGAGTTTGAACAAACCTCGTAAATTCAATATATAGATTGGAAGCAGCAATTGAAATCTTTGTCAGGAATACACTCATTAAGATTGAATTCACAATTATACTAAAATTTCAGCAGAAATACTAAAATTTGTTATATGTATAGTTTCGTAATTTCCAAGATCATTAAATTTTACTTTAATAAATATACAGTTCTGCATATTTGGAAATGATAGTCTTCTTGACAAGTTGTTTAAAAATGAAAGGACATTTAAATGTACATTACTAATATGCCCAGACTTATGAAAAAATGCTGAAATTTTAAAACAAAACGAAGTGAGATTGGAGAGGGAGATGTTACGGTTTTCTCTTTCTAACTGAAACTGATCATAGAGAGTTCAGTCACTTATAATTTTTTAACCAATAGGTTTCATTGTTTTGTTAAAAGTTTTCTTAGATATTGCTGAATAATTTTTTTATGTTATTAAAGAAACTGATTTTTAGCACAGAAACGTTATCTGGAACTACGTCTGTTATAAAAAGTAGTTTAAAAAATTTATACACAGGTTTGGTGAATTTTCTCTTTGATCGACATCATCTTGAGATCGAATTGCAGATTTTGGAAATTTTTATTTTCATTAAATAAATAGATTTTTACAAAATGGGATTTTCAATGAATTGATGCAAAAAAAATCACCGTACTATTGCAAAACTTTTCGTCAATGAGATTATACTTTATTTAAGGCGGAGTGGTGTAAGAAAGTCATTCAGATATGAACACTAGGAAATTAGTTGTAAAACAAAATAAGTTATTTTCAAATCAGTGAAAATGAAATGCCAAATACTTTGATTTTTGTTTTTTGTTTTTGCAAACTTACTGGGGGTGTTTTCTGAAGTGAAGCATTGATATCATTCTACCTCATGTGTTCAACGTTCCTGTTTCTATAAATTACGCCTCTCTCTCTATCTCTTATGTTAGGTTCTATTACCTGTTAACGTATTTGTAGTATATTCCTGTTTAATTGAGGAACGAAGGCGTATCCAACAGAACTACGCCTACGTGGGATGGTACACCTGTATCCTCAGGATGCCACGCAAAAAAAACAAAAAAAAAACAACTCCCTTCTCCATACATTTGACACATTAATATTATACAGTTTCTCAGGCCAGCGGCATTATGCACAGCAAAGTATAAATATACTGTATATCACACAAGCCTAAAGTCTCCGAGACTTGGTTAATCAAGAAACATAAATAAGCTGACTGGGACAAAGGCGTTGTTGTCAGGAGCGTGAACAGAAAATCCAAAATTCTGCTAAATAAATACCAAATAAGGTATATTAGCAGGGATTTTCAAAAAAAGTAAGTCGAAGAGATTTAAATGGCTATATGGCAACAGTACAGAATGGAAAACTTTTGGTTTTGCTACTTAGTTGAATGGGACTACGAAGGAATTAACGCCACGGAATGTACCAGAACGACTTGCGTACGAAAACCTCACTTATTTGTTAAGCTGATCCTAGAAGTTCCAAACATGGCTGCTAATATATTCTTATAACGCGACGGCACACGCTACAAAACAGAGACTATACACATGAAGATAAGTAGCGTGGCGCTGTATCATTTAATTTAAGTTTTGGAGTTCGAAATTGGCACTCAGTTGACGCGTTTTCTCTAATGATACCTATTAATAAAAACCATACTAATAATAATACAATTGATATTCTCCAGTAAATTACCAAACTCACGTACCACTGGATCGGAAAATCCCAGTAGACTTCTCGTTTTGGCAGGCTGTTATAAACCAAATATTTTGTACTCCATTCCAAAGAACTCAACTAGGATAGTAGTGTTCATTGTACAAAAACTGCTACAACGGGATTACAAGTTGATTCAATTTGTGACATAAAACGGAGTCACAAATTTTTACACATATCAGAAGCAGCAGAAACGGAAACTTCCGTACAACATAAACTCATCGCTGACAACACCGTAAGCTTCAGTCATAATATATAGTTAAAAAAGTCTATAGCATTTAAGAGTTTACTAAAGGATCTTGAAAAGTCAAGAGTTCAAAGGAAATGGGGAAATAACTCAGTTTAAAAACAACAGACGATAGTGCAAGTAAAGGAACTCGCTAATAAGACAAACAATAACCGCACAAAAAGTCCAACAATCCACTGCTTCAAAGGAAAGGATAATACAGAAAGGTTCAGTGGTAATCAAAGCTCGATATTATTATCCCATAAATTTTCGGCATCAGTGCTATATGATCTCCTCTATATCTCAATTAATTTGTGAAATGTTAAAAATTGCCTTGATTTTCGAACAAGTCCTGGCTATGGGATAGAACTTACTGATTGATTCACGGCATTTACAAGAAATGAGCAAGTCAGAGGTGTACCGTTTCGAAGCACATTAAATACTCGATCTGGTCGAAGTGACCAATGTTCTAGTCAACTACGGTTTAGTCTTTTTTGTCTTTACAGAATAGTTCACGTCGCACCACATTATCCAAACCAAGTATTTGGATTCATAAGATCGTTACCTTTGACATCAGTGTGGTGCTTCAATTCTTTACGAAAAGACCCGAGGTGTCATACAGTATACTAAGCCAAATTTTTTGAACTCAAAAGCCTATCTTTCTAAAGTATTTTCGCCTGATTCCAGTCCTTTGACGACAATAACACATTTCTCAGGAAATTTCCTCCCAAAACGGTGGAAGATAGTTAGCTCTAGTTCGAAAAAGTACTAATTTGTTATATTACAAATATTCGACCTTTGCTGCCCCTTCTCTCCTCTCCTCTGGCCATTGTAATTCTCAACTATTTGTGTGACGTAGCATGTCTTAAGACATGATTATCTAATTTCAAAATAGTACAGAACGAAAGGTTAATATGGAAAGAGGTATTTACTTATTATGTAAGATACAAAGCGTTACGATACTTAATAATCTTGATTTACGTTTAATATAAACGAAAATTTGGATTTCGCCATCTTAAAGCGAAGTTACAAAAACGTTGGATTGGCTTCTATTTCAAGCAGTATTCTATATGATAATGTTTGTCTGATGGCGAGTTTGATTTACTCAGGTTCCTAAAATTCTCATGCAGCTTCAAGTCAACCTCGGCTAATGCTAGCAGTTAAGAAATACTTTCTGAGAAATAGCGAATTGAGGATAAATTGGATAGTAAAACCATCACAGTTTTTCGACTATCTGCATGACCACTCGGGTTACTTTTCCCTCCCGCGGTGTTTTCGGCAACTTATTAGCTTCAACTGATTCGTCAGATCTTCATAGCTTTATGTATATCCAAAAGTTTCTTTTTAGTTCGTGACAAAATTACTGTTAGGTGAACTCTTCATTTTGTATTTTTCAGCTTCCTTCAAAAACGTCTGGGATCTTCCTATATAAGGTTTGACTTGGATGAGACGTTGTTGGAGAGAGCTCGAAATATTTTTCATGGTTGTTTCTTTGTCCAGTTTTATGTCATCATTTTGGGTCGTGTTCTTTTTTTTTTTTGGTTTATTCTTCTTGATCTTCGCGGAAGAGGTATGTGGTCCAGTAGACCAGGTTGAATAGGGCAAACATGAGCGGGAAGAAGATGCGCGAGATGACATCGATGCGTTTGGAGCGAGAGGGGAACTTGTTCAACCAGCGTCTGCACAGATTCACCTTCGGGCTCTTCATATGCACCTCGCACTGGCGCATCTTCTCGGCATGGAGATCACCGTGATGGTGAACCAAGGGCTTCTAGGGAGAACACCGTGTTAAATATGATCATTCGTTAAGCATATTTTAGATATGCAATAAAACCAATGCAAAATGAAACAAATAAATGCATATTCATTAGTCAGTGATGCAGAATGAATTTAAATTATTTATGGTATAAAATAGCTTCGCTCTCATGTGCGAAAATCGCGATATCTTAAACATTGTCTCATGGACTTGTTTGGAAACGAGTTATTTATGTCTGAGTTTATGCAGATTTATGTCTAGTTAATTAGCACATTGCAATTCAATTTGCACGTGACATTTGTTATGCTATGATGGCCAGGATACTGGTAGCCAAAGATTAGCCTGTGGTCTATTCCTACTTAGTTATCCAGCATGTTTAATGAGCTATTAGATATCTAGCTTGTTGCAACATACAATAGATTTGCCGTTTTATTATCTACGCTCTAAAAGGAATGAAGTTAAGAATAATTAAGTTATTTTAGCACAGAGTTCATGGCAACTATAGTGTTTTGTCAGTGGCGGATTTATAAAATTGCCGCCCTTAGGCACAGCCTGTACTGCCGCCCCCTCCCTCCTTTACAAAGAAAGGAATATTTGTTAAAAAAGAAACGCATATCATACTCTTAACATTTGATATGTAAAGGAGATTTTTCATATAATTATTCAAACTAATAAGATACAATTCGAAATTATTGCTACCATAGTCTCCGACTTCGTGAATTCGAGACATTTTTTGAATCCACAATAATTTTAGTTTGGAATCCTGGAGCCTCTGATATTTTTGCGTGTATTTCGCGTATTTGGGAAAAATACACGTACGCATCCTTGCATGAATTTTTTCGTTATCAGTTCAAGTTTTTCTTTATTCATTCATTTACTATTAATATATATAAAAAGCGTGTTAAGCCTGGATTTATAAATGGGCACTCTGGGCAAATGCCCAGGGGCAAAATTTTCAGGGCCCTTTGTCTTTCGATTCTGTAGTTTGTATTTGCAGGCAAGTTAAAGTAATCGCTTATATGTCATAGCTATTGGGGAAATAGGGCAATAATTAAAAGAAACAGTTTTTCAACGTTGTTGAGTTTGGACAATTTTATGTTTAAGCACATTGATGCCGCCCTCCGATAAGTGCTGCCCCTAGGCCTGTGCTTTGTGTGCCTACTTAGAAATCAATTCCATAATAATTTATATATTTTCCCCACATTTGTTCTTATTTTTTCCGTTTTTAAAGTGTTACCTGATCTTGTATTTGGATTTTTATCTATATTTAGAATTTCTTCATATTTACCTTTTGTAATTCTTAAATATATCATTATATAAATTTGCCTTTATATAAACACTAGTGCCGATATATATGTATTATTTAGCTTCATTACGAGGCAAAAGATGGGCGGATATTCCCCATTTATACACAGCTATAATATAATTGGACGAATTACCTATAACCTTATTGATAGTATTGAGGATTGGTATTGAGGCAGAATGCTTTCTCACCATAGCAAAAGTCGTCGCTCCATCTTCCAAATGGTCGGCTTCGAGAGCAGCATGTTCCAGCTCCCACTGCTTCTTCTGCTGTTCCTTGGCATTCTTCTTATGAGCGTCGCTTCGAGACGCGTAATTAACTAGCGCAAACTCCAGTAGCGCTCCGAAGACAAACGTAAGGCAAACACCCGTCCACACATCAATGGCTTTAGTGTAGGACACGGGCGGCAAGGAAGCATTAATGCCGGAAGTTTGTGTCGCCATGGTCAGCAGTGTGGTCACTCCAAGAGATACGCGAGCAGGAATGGCATTCTGGTCCAACCAGAAAGACACCCAAGACACGATGACCAACATACAGCAAGGGATGTAAATCTGGATCAAATAGTAGCTGAATTCTCGTTTAAAGCGAAGGTCGACTTTGAGACAGCTGTATTCTCCTATAGGGGTGAAACGAACAGCATCAAAATATTAATAAATAGTCAACTTGTCTTTATTGAACACTAAATAATATATATATAGAAAACTAAATTATACATATAAAAATATATGAAATAATAAGGAATAAAGTATTATTATATATTTTTAATTCAGAATACGTTATTGAAAAAACGATAGGATTAAAAAAAATTAGGAAAATTCTGGACATAATCGTCAGACAACCCGATAACCAAACGCTATAAATTATTTTAATATTATCCAGCGACGGATCCAAGAAATTTTTTGGGGCGCAAAGCTTTGAGAATGTGTCAATATCTGACCAGGGTACAATTTTATCCAGTATTAACCATATTGGTTGGGTAGGAGGAGTCTAAAACTCACATTTCTCCCCTGACCCCCCCCCCCATTATATTTGCCCACAAAATTTGACAAATAAATAGATTTTTGATGTTTTATTATGAGGATTTAGAATAGAAATAATTAATATACTTTCGTAATTCATATCTCATACCGAAATAATCAGTAGGAACTTAACAAATTACCGTGCTACTACATAAATTATGTACACACATCATATGATATAAATTACGTACTTTTCTACTTTAAAATTTTTTTTCAAAGTATAGAACTTTGATTTAACTAAAATTAAAAGCAGCGCGCCATTTTTTAATATATAATATATAGGTATATAATATATAAGCTAGGCTAGGCTACCTCGATTTTAATCGATTACCACTGATAACTTTTTTAAACATGTTTTAGAGCGCTACAAACGACACTCTACATTTCAATCCCGCATATCAACTACCCTTCTGACTGGATAGACTGATTTATGCTCTCTTCATATCGTCATCTGCGCCACCAAACTGTGTCTATATCCTGTTTGCGCATGTTCAAACTTGTGTGACTTCCTGGCCTATGTTGCCATCACTTTATTTACAAAACTCGTATATCTAATATTATATATACATACATATACAACCTGAAACATATGAGAATATAGAAAAGGACTACGAGGACACCAGGATAACAACTAGGAACCTTTTGGTTACACGTCGCAGATTTTACCAATTGAACCATGATCCATTTTTCACTGATCTCTTATTAAGATTTTTACAAACACACAAGGGGAGGGAGGACGTTTATATTAAAACTTAGAAATCGCGCAAACTGCAGCAGAATATCATAAGTTGAAAATATATATTGAGTAGAAGCAATTATTAAGAAAGGCAAATAAATGCATATATTGGTTACTACATAAAACTTGCTCAAATTGAAGCTGGAAAAAAAAACCTCGTAAGCATAAATATATATTAATATTCCACCACAATTTAGTTATAGTTCATAGTCTATAATACTTATCTCTTATTAAGAATTATATGAACACAAAAGAGTTAACATTTATATAAAGTAGGTTTTTTTATGATTTCACCTCGACTTTCACAGCGCATTACAATTAAAAGACAATAATTTTCCTTTGTTTTGGCTGATAATTTCATATTTATAATGTAATTTTCTATAATAATATCTTTTAATGTAAGTAAATATCGTATCTGCAAGTTAAGCATATTTGACAAGTTTCTATCTCTACCTATAATTTTGTTTTTCTGATGATGATCTACATAGTTCTAATCGAAAGGTTAAGTTGTCGAGCAATAAAAATAGGTTTCTTAATACGTAGATAGTTGGCCGAAAAATTGTTTCCTTATTAGGGTTTCTTACGTTGAAAAATATTTTAGATGAAGTTCCTCGGGTGAATAATTTCCATGTGGACATCTGATTTAGAACTTCTGAATACAACTCTGACGAAATTACGCAGTTATATATACCCATGTATTATCCAAAACTTAAGATTTGCTAAGATTTGTTAAGTTTAAGCCTGCACCAGATAGGGTCAAAGAATGTAGTTTTATCCATCAAATTACAAGGCTAACAAAGACCATGCCCCAGTCTTTTTATTTGAGGATGAAACTCGTGATCAAATTGGGAGAATAATTTCGCTCTCACGTTCCAGCACTCATTTCTGCAGTATTTAAAATCAGGAAATATTGTTTGTTTGGGTGTTTTATGGCGCAAGAGCATCTGGGCTATACTGCGCCAAAAAATCAGGAAATAATCAGTCACAAGATATATTTTTCATGTTCAGACAGATTATATCATACATCCTTGGGGATCTCGAGTGTAAGATGCATTGGATGAAAGATGTCAATTTCTAAAACTGACGCTTCTATTTGAAAAAGACAGGATCCTATTGATGCGTCCATCAGCGTGAATGGTAGTTGTTTTAAAACCTTGATCAATATTTAATGTTCTTGTATTAATTAATCTTATTTAGGTTTTTTATACTTTACTAAACTTTTACATACACGTACGTACATACACACATGCATATGTGGTTTTAGCAAAGGCTCCTGATGAATGTTCTAAAATTGCATTTATATAACATATATTTAATTCTCGTCAATATACATCGTCTTATACATCCATTTTAATATCTTTTGGTATTGTAATTTTTTATATTTTTATTGCTCCTGTTACATTGTATTGTTTTTGTTATATTACCCTACTTATATATTTTAATTATATATTATATATATGTGTGTGTGTGTGTGTGTGTGTACATATCTTTGCGGAAATACTCGATTATACATTGGGTGCAATTCATTTAAAATTTTGTTTCTGACCTTGAATTATATATATGACAATGTAGTAAACTCCACATTAAATGATATTTTTGGTTCTGAGAATTTTATTGATTTAGGCGTGTAATAATTTAAATCGTTTTAAATTGTTAACGTTTGTTGCTGGATTGATTCTTATGGCGCAAGGACAGCAAATTTTATATTGCTGTAAATAAAGCCATCAACATTTAGCCATCGGCCCGCATATATAGTTTTTTTTTTGGAAGGCCAAAAATAATTTTCAATTCCGGTTTACCAAAAATATATAAAAAATATTGCTTAAGCCTCGTTAATAACAGAAGTAATTATAAAAATATTTAGTAGTCTTTAAAGCAAGGTTTCATTATTCAAATGTAAAGGTATATTACGTTAAAACAAAATCAATACATTCACAACGTCGAATTCGTATGAATTAGACCTAGGTTAAATAACCGAATAAATAAAAAACGCATGCTAAAAACTGAATAACACTATACATACATCATTATTTCTATTAGACTGTTTTGTTTGCTAACTTTCAGTAAAACCATATCTCAAAAAGGTTTGGTTTAAATTCTTTAAAAAATACACGCTTTCAACTATTTCTTAAGCCTAGATGCAATGACATCTAAAGCCAGATGTAAAAACAGCCACTTATATTATTGCAGATATCGTATTTTAAACATTTATTTCTTTATACATGTACTTTTTTTGCAAAACAGAAATGTGTACTAAACTATTTTACGAAATATTAAGAGCGTTTTGCATCGAATTGCCGAATAAAGTGAAAAGAGAAATATTTCGACATAATCGAGTTACAGACGTAAATAAATGACCGAGAAAAAAGCATATTTATCTTAATCCGTTAACATTTACATGTTGACAAAAAGTGTAGAGAAACAAACATAGGGAAATGACAGTTGTACAAAGAATCAATTACGGAATTGACAATTTTTCCAGCAGATATATATATTTCTTTCTTTTCGTTTCTAAATTTTAAAAAATACCAGTCTTTGTAAGATGAGGATATTTTATGAACAAATTCCCAACAAAAGGAAAAATCAAGTTAAATTCGATACCGAACTGTGTTTATATATTAGTTTAAGGGCCATAAAAGCTACTTCTTGGTTTTTTAAAGTGTATCTAAGAAGCTCATCGCCTAAATTTCATGGTTTGTAAATTTATAAATTTCACTCGATTTTTTAAATACGTTTTGCTGTTCCTGGAAAAAGACTAGCGTCAATTTTTAAATAACTTTTAAATTGCAGATCAGAGCTATGGGTGCATTATTTTTTAAAAACTCTCATCGAAAAGTACCTAACTAGTTGTAAAGGTAAATAAGAAGCTACATGAGGAAAGAATTTAGAATTAAGTAAGCAACGTAATTTAAGCACCTAAAGGGCTTTACAAAAATTCAGGGAGGAATGCAATTTTTCTACATCATGGCACCTGATTTACAGTTTTTGTAATAACGAATTTTCCCCGGAATTGATTTTATTATCAGTCATTTCGTATTAAGGTTAATACCAAAATCAATTTCAATATCCTCAAATCGTGCACTTTTAACGACCAACTATAAACTCAAGGAAACCGCATTTATTTTCCTGTATAATAACCAAAGTCTAAGTCTTGCATTTTGCATAATTGTGGGGTAAACACACGTGAATGCTTTGGTTTTATGATATAATCCTTATAGTCTTTGTACGTCACAATTTAAATCATCTATAATTTAAACCTAACATAAGATACAAAAATATCGATAGGACTAGAAGAAATCGTAAATTTTATTCGCGAAACGTATCACAAACATTGAAATAGTATAATAAAAGCAGAAGGAGGAGAGAAATATATTTCTAATTTTTATAATAAGCACATACAGGTGCCAAGTAATTATCTAATCAGAGACAAATATGCTATCTCACTGAACCTTAACTTTCTTCTTATTCCACACTAGGATATTTATATATAATTTTATTTTATGTGTAGTTAAAACATAGTGTGCTCTTGAAGTCCTAGCGCTCCATGGCAGTCCCAGAATGAATAGTTTCTAGCTTTCTTTCTGCAGTATTTAGTCGTATATATGTGAGCTTTTAAAGGATAAAGATGTCGAAAATGAAAAAAAATGTCATACAATAGCTAATTTTGTAAAATTGCCACTGGATTGTCAGTTCATGTGAATGAATTTTTTATTTACATATATAATATCCAGTGAGAAATTGCAGAACATAAAATTGCTGATATGCCTCAAAAAGGGAGTCTTAACGCGTGTAATAATATAGAGAAGACGAGGTAGTCATTCTATCGGTCTATCATAAATCCAACGTTCGGGAATTTTTTCATTTAGGGACGCATGGACGTGACAGACCAAAAATTGTGAAGCCCCATCACAATGGAACGTGAACTGAGCTGATATGTTTTCAATTGCGAGGTGGAAATTTTTAGTCTAGAAATCATTGTTCCCACCAAGTTTGGATGGACATGGGGTAAGTCACTTTTTATATTTTTGGTATTATAAGTTATACTGCGGATTTATTCAGATTTAAAATCGATTGCTTATAATATCATACAATATTTAACATATATATAATCAATCGATTTTATATATATTGATACATATGTAAATTAAAATTATAGCTATACGATACTGCCATTAATAAAAGAAATGTGTGGGAAAATGGTACACTGACACACCTATGGATTACATAAAATAATGATAACGGTATATATATATATATATATACAGGGTGTTTGGTAACTACCGCATAAACTCTCTGGCATGCGATTCTATGGTAAATTCTAAGACGAAAGTCAAGAGGGACGATTTTTGCTTGAGGGTTTTGTTTATGAATAATAAGCACTTAAAAATTTCTATCTGAGAGCCAATAGTGCTTCAAGAGAGCGTATTTCTACGTCGTTTCAGCCAATGACGAAAGCCACGCCCCTTGGTTTCCTCACCTCCATAATAAAAAGGATTTAACTCGCTATTTAAATTTAGCGCTCACATTTTAGTCCGCTCCGCTTTAGAATGAACAGCCTTTTTTATTGGAAGAGTTCAGCTTGAAAGAAAAGTAACGCGTGTGCAAAATGCAGTGATGTAACAGAAAGCGTCGTCAGACGTTTTTAAATATTGCAACCCAATGTAAGATACACCGTCGCCAAATATTGGAAGAGAAGGCGAAAGAATTGTCAATAAACTTGGTACAAATGTAGCATTTGAAATCTCATATTTGATTTAAAGCGACAGACAGGGTCCTGAGCATTTAATCGGTGTTATAAGAAAAGCATCTTAACATACAGCGGCTCCCAAAATTGAGTATACACCAAACAGATTTTTTTTGGCATCCTAAAAACCTTTATGAAATTATAATCAGAATTTAATTTCGATAGTAATTGTAAATTACACATTAAAATATATATTAAGCCAATATATAATTCAGAATTAACAGTAGTATTTTAGAAATATATATTGTAATGCTAAACGTATAGTATTAGAAATTTCAAAATTAAGTAACGTATACACCAATAGAAAACCTCTTCACGCCACTATTACTATACGTCGTGGTGGATGCTTATTACTAATTTTACTAACATTTAGTTACGTTTTTACAATGTAAATTTTGTCCTCACAGCATGTAATCAAATTACTAAATGAGTTCACGATGTGAAAGAAGTACTGAAATTCCACCAAATGTTCTTCGAAATTCACAACAAGGAAAATCTTCGCGCGAATTGGGGGCGCATGTGCATGTTACGTCCGAAGCGTACGGTGTCATAAACCTTTCTGATAAGTGTATAATTTATTTTTGGCAAAAAGGGTGAGATTGAGAAATTTTGGCATTTCAGATTTTCCTTGGATTTTTATTCGAAATTATAATTCCATCATAATTTTTTAAATGTCTAAAGCGTTTTTGTAATACATAAGGTGAATTTTGATTGAAGTTAGAGGCGTTTCAAGGATTTGTGGAGGGCTATACTTTACTACTTTAGATCTTCTGTTTGTTTTAGGTTCCAAGAGCTCTCAAGTACTATACTACCAAGGGAAGTTTTTTTGGTGTCAATCGCATCTACACTTGAGACTTAGTGCACTTTTTAGTACCTAATGTGGTTATTAAGATTCAGTAATTATTTTTCTGTAAAATGCACTTGTTGATTTTTTAATTAATTTTTGAAAATTGCGAGTTCGGGGTTATTTCCGTCATTAAATTTTCGTCAAGCGATATTCTATCAAAATGTGCAGTATTTTGTGTTTCCTTAAAACTGAAGCTAGCTACCATATACACTGTGAGCGTGGAATTTAAAAGTACTGTGCATTCGCGCTCAGTTGGCGCGTGACCCAGTTAGCATACGGGTTAGTCCATTGCATTTTAGGGAAGGCCTTCTTGGAGGAACTGTTTTTTTCCGCGTGAAAAACAAGTTTCGGAAAGACATCCTTCCCTAAACTGCAATGGACTAACTTTCCGGTAGCAACGGTATCGGGCGTCGAATCTACGCGAACGCACAATGTAAGTATTTATATGTTCGTCATCGCTGGAAGTTCGGTAGCACAGGCTAACCTTTACGTAGAATGATTTAATTCTAAATGGGGTGGGGGAGGACTAAAATTTGGGCCCTAAATTTAAATAGCACGTGACCAAGAAATTCTTTACAATAGCGAGTTAAATCCTTTTTATTCTGGAAGCGGGGAAACCAAGGGGTGCAGCTTTCGTCATTGGCTGAAACGACGTAGAAGCACGCTCTCTTGAAGCACTATTGGCTCTCAGATAGAAATTTTGAAGTGCTTATTATTCATAAACGAAGCCGTCAATCAAAAATCGTCCCTCTTGACTTTCGTCATAGAATTGACCATAGAATGTCTGCCAAGGAGTTTATGTGGTAGTTACCGAACACCCTGTATATATATATATATAAATAGGAAATAGTAGATAATGTAAATATATATATAAATCAAAATGTAGAAAATCAAGCGAGTAAATGAAAGTTATTAATAGGTAGGTGCAAATATATGAGCAATACCAATGTTCGCACAGCCACATCTGCATACTATATAAAATAAAATAATAGAGGACTATGCACTAAAATTTGCATATACAATATAGGTGTAAATGTATGTACATCATACCACAGTTACAAAATATACATTCATGTGTAGTGAAAGTATAAATGAATAGACAATTTTACGATTAATAATAACGGGCTAGTGACGAGAGTGAAGATTGAAATTATATGACAATATATTGAATCTATGCATGCATGTACAATCTTTTTCAAGGGAACAGTTATACACGCATGCCGGACACAATATATAAGATATGCAGGACAATGTTTCTGAAACGCCAATAAACCGTTCGACTAAAACCCCGAAAAACACTGTCAAACGGCCCAAAGGCGTTCTATTCCCGACATCACCCTACAGATCATTAAGGTTAACAAGAAATATTCAAATATATAAAAATGTAATAAACTATACATGTACTTACAAGGATACGTTGGGCCTCACACTTCGATTCATGACCTTGTGTTTTGACATTTGAAAGAAAGGGAGAGAGAGGGGGGCAGAGGGTGTTATTGGCAGAATCATTTAGTAATGGTGACAGTTCGGCGCTAAACAACAGGGAGGCTAAAGAATTAGCTGTAGCAGAAGTTAAAAGGGGTGAGGAAAGTAGCTAAAAGGAAAAATGAAGATAAAAGGGGAAGAGGTTATGAAAATGTAAGGGAAAAAATTATTAGCCAAATATATGGCGCAACTTTATATTAAAATTTTTTCTACGTTTAAGGTTAGCGAGGATAACTTTAAGGTAGCGTAAGCAGAAATTTATGGGAAAATTGTTGTTTTTTAATGAAGTAAAGAAACATATGAGACTGTTGGTAGTATCGTTAATATTGTTACATATTTTGGAAATGCGAACACAATGTGTAATCAAAATATTTCGTTGAACACCTATAGAGATATTGCTGTTCCATTTAGTGAGGAAGTTCACCTTGAAATTAAAACAACTACGTTTATCAAATATGGTGCAATTGACGTGGTCTTTAATAATGGTAATATTCAAATCGAGGAAGTTTGAAGTTTGCTTTGGTGCTGTCCTCTGACGTCTTTTTCGGTATAAGCTCTTCGGGATATGTATCAAGGTGTTTAGCACTGAAACTGTGGTTATCGAAAGTTATGATGTCATCTATGTATCTGAATGCGTTACACAAAACAACACTATTATTTTTTTCATAATGGTGTAGGAATAGATCCGCTAAAATAGAAGAGAAGTTACTTCCTTGTGGAATACCGCATATTTGTTTGTAGATGTGCTTGCCATCAGAAATGTAGTTATTGAAAATGCAGAAGTTTACAATGTTGTTCCAATGATTTTCATCAATGTTCAGGTGGTGCGAGAAATTATGATAATATTCGTTGAGGACGTATTTTAACTTTTCCAAGGGAATACTGGTGAAGAGGTTTTCAAAATCGTATGTGTTGATTGCAGAAATATTGTTGTTGTTAATATAGTTGATGACAGGTGTATTGTTCTTGACAAAAATGGTGTTTTCTTTATTCTTATGGATTTCTTGTAATATCTTTCTTAGTAGTTGAAAGAAGATGCTATTGGCATTATGGTTATAGCAGTTAACGCATGAAGTAACGAAACGGAATTTAGTGGGATTTTTGTGGAATTTGACGGTGGCGAACACATATGGAAAAACTGTATTATGATGCGGTGCTTTTAGTAGTTTATTAAATGCAATGTTGCGCTTCATTATGGTGGATGAGTTGTCTTTACATAACTTATAAGTAGAGGAGTTGTTAAGTTCGTTTAGAATTAGATCATGGTAGAATTTTTTGCATACGATAGCATAGTTTCCTTTAGCTTTATCAACACTGGTGATGATAAAAGATTTTTTGAGCTCTATGATGTCTTTGTGAATGGTGCGAGAGTTGATATTTGAGTAATTGTTTGATCGAAGACCCAAAATTCTTTTTCGAGCTCGTGTGACTATGTTACTAATCCATTCAGAAAAACATTCTGTAGGTAAAGAATATTTAGAGCTTATTTTATGCAGAATTTTAACATGTCTCTGTTGATGCTTTGAATGAAGCGCTCTTTGTTGATTTTGGCATTGGTCTAAAATTGGTACCATTAAGCATTATTAAGACGTAGGTTGGGGTTGCTGATGATATTAAGATCACCGGTACATATGTGTTTGTGGTATTTATCCACAAATTTGCTGTATTCTGGTTGTAGGCATTTGCATATTGTTTCGGAAGAGTTGTCGTCAATATTGGCACCGAATTCTTTATAATTGAAGATTCTTCTCCCCATAGGTATGTCATATTTAAAGGCTAAACTGATATTTAATTGATCTTTGAGAGGGAAAAGGTTCTTGCATTCTTCGAAAACTTCTCGAAAATTGATGTTGTCGAAGACTTTGTGCTTGAAATTCAATACGCAAAATTCTTTAATTTTGTGGATTGGCTTGTCAGATTTCATTGAACCAATTTTTGAACGAATCAAGTCCATGATGAGATGTTTGCAGGAAGTATTGTTAGTATCTAGGGAGATTAAATATTTTAATACTTCAGTTTTTTTGTTATTGTTGAGAGCAAAGATATTTTTCTTAACCAAATGTATATTGCAGCTCTTATCGTATTCTTTAAAGATGTTTGAAACATAGTCTTGAATATGGAAGTTATTGTAGAGAAGTTTTCTTTGCTTTCCCGAACCTCGTTTTCCTCTGGTGGTTTTTTTAGCTCCGATGTGAAAAAGATTGTAAATGCACCTATTGTCAAAGTTATTGGAAATGATACTACCATTGAAGGAGTTATTTAGACCGTATGGGTGAAGCGTTTTATATTGTATCATCATCATGTTCTCCATGTCCAGTCTCTTTTGTAGGTTTTCTGCAACACCAATAATAGTTATGTCAACGTTCTTAAAATCGTGCTTTTGATAGTGTTGTAGTTCAAGGTCGTCCTTGTATTTAAACAGTTTGATGTCCGAACGATGCTGGTTAATGCGAAGGTTCAGACTGTTCTTTGTTTGCCCAACATAATCCATATTGCAGATCTTGCCTTTTATGATGTAAACACAATTTGTGGTTTTACAGAATATGTCAGAGTCTTCGTCAAAACAAGTTTGCTATACGCTAATACAGGCACAAGTTTTACACCTTTTGTCAGTGCAAGTCTTATATTTTTTTATTAAGGAAGGTTGTAAATTGTCCAAGAACTTTTTTGCAAAAGGTAACATATTTATCGCCTGACCACCCCCTTGCACAGGATCAGACGCGGTTCTTGTTAACCCGCGCGACAACCGATGCGGAATGCGATTTTCATTGGATAATTTCTTCATGGGTAACAAGGTTTTGGAACTTTAGTTAAAACAAAATTCCTAAGTGATGATTAATTAACCATACAATAATATATTTACAATCCACATGGAAATGTATGTACAATTTATTTACATAAACACACACAAGTATATATTGGTATTCCTCATATATTTGCACCTACCTATGAATAATTTTCATTTACTTGCTTGATTTTCTACATTTTGATTTATATTTACATTATCTACTATTTCCTATATATATATATCAAAAAGTTTTTTGATTACAAATTTTCTTGTAGGTTTGAATTAGAAGTGTTAATTAATTAATTACAGATTTTTAAAAAAAATTATGAAAAAACTAGAAAAATCTCTGTAAAAATGTCCTAGAAAAATTGTCTGTAAGCGGCCCAAAAGCAAACTTATAACATATAAATAAGTTAATTGCGAGCTATGGATATTAATTTAAATGTGACTGTAGAAATAGTGAGCTGCAAATATAAAGCAGCAGATGAACTAGTAAGATGAAAAAATATACCATTTGTATAGTGAAAAAATTCACAAAATATAACTAAACACTAAGAATTTTACACTTGAAATAAACACACAAAAAAAGCACTAAAATAAACAACAATTTAAACTGAAAATAAATGCAAGAATACACAATCAAAAGGCATACACAAATAAACACAAACATGTACACAAAAATATATGCAAAATGTACACTCAAAATATAATATATTTATATAATTATATAGGTAAAAACACATTAGTAAATGTAGGCCTATACACACACATATAAAATTTAGTAGAAGTTTTTAACTAATACTATAGATAAAAACCTGTTAAATTGACTACCTGTCTATGATGACCATTGCAGTCCAGTCTCAAAGGTGATCAATTTAGACAGATCTTACTATATATATCATCAACAGTGACATTATTTATCTACTGAAGAATGGTGGATATTTCTCTAACTTAAGTGCCATCCGTACACTTAATATAATGAACGTATTTTGAAACAATTGGCCTTTTTTAAACTCACCACGTTGGCCAAACGAATAGGTGAGTATGAACCTACGCTTTAGTGAAAAATTTGAACCACGGGCCCACAACATGCTGTCTTCTATGAGCAGTCACCCACCAGAGAATTAACTGCGCTCCAAGTTGCTTAATTTCGATAATTTAGCTATATATATATATATATTAATACATATAAAGTTCAATTAAAAATAGTACCATGATAACAGTCCATCTATCGTTTTGATGTATGCTGGTTTCCACAAAAACAAGAAATAGGTAAAAGGAATGCATCTATGTAGAAGTTTTTGTTTGGTTCCCAGACGAGAAAACGGTATAATTTGTATTGTTGTAGACACGCTGATATTGTTTCACCTCCACATGACCCTAAAAAGCCATTTTTGCGACTGAAATGGAAAGACCCGCACAATTAATCATTATTTTATATACAATAAATTATTTCAGAATGTGAAATGATAGGAAAAATAGTAACGTTTCGACTGAATACATACAGGGCCGTGCTTAAGGGGGTGCGAGCTGAGCGACCTCCCAGGGCCGCTAAAATTTAGGGCAGCCAAAATGTGTAGTGCAAATACCAAGAAATCAGTTTTTAGCGGCCCCATGTACTTTTAACAGAGTATTTGGTCAATTGACCATTTGCGCATGGCGTCATACTTCTCATAATGCAGCTTCTAAATGGTGGTCAAAATAAATACATGTGTTCTTCTTTTTGCAAGGGTTTCATTGGGAAGGGTGGCCGCCGGGGGCGGCGCTGTAATCCCAGACAGGACGCTTGAACAGCGTAATCAGCCGCCGAGGCGGCTGAGGGGGAGATGGATTGCCGATCAACACGGCATTCATAGATGCACGTTCACGTAAAGTCGTCATTCAACGCACACCGAAACCAGCAGCCGTTGGAACCGTCACGGGGAACGGCCACGGCCCAGGCAGCAGGACCGGAGACACCCCCATGGGCCAGCCGAGTAACCTACAGGAACCGGCCAAGACCGGAAAGGAAGGTGTTTAGCACAGCCACGGAGGCAGCGCGAAGGCGGGGGGATCCGGTGGGATCCAGGAGGTCGGACAGACCTGGTGGCGAGGCGAGGCCTAAACGGCGGCGGGCGAGAAGGAGCTCCTCCCTGAGGTAGCCGTAGGCCGGACACCGCAAAAGAATGTGTTCCAGTGTTTCGTCAGCACCTTCCTGACACTGGAGACACACAGGCGACGGGAGTTGCCTAATGCGGTGGAGGTACTTGTTGGTGAATGCACAGCCAATTCTGAAACGATGCAGCCTGGTCTGTGCCCCCCTTGGGAGACAATCGGAAAGAAAGTATGGCGACTTTCGCACCTGGAACATT
>QLNU02015360.1:24271632-24284579 GCA_006491805.2 Dysdera silvatica
TTGTTTTTAAACTTTACTATAATTTTTATTTTCTGTATAAAATTGTACATGACAATTGAAATTGTTCTTTTATTCTAATTGTATGTTCAAAATATATTTTTATGATGGATCTTGTGAACATAATGCTTTTTACAGAGGCGTGGATCTTCATCTAGTGCATAATAAAGATGGTGAACGTTATTGATTTTAGTATATTTCTATAAGTCTTTAGTGCAAAAATTACGTTAAACATTTAAACATTTATTCTTTAATGTTAAATGCATTAGTCTACTTAGAGTATTATTAAAATATATATATATATATATATATATATATATATATGGCCTGCAAAAGGGTTGCTGGTATCTAACTGGAAGGAGACCCACACGCTGAACGTATGTGACGATGTGTGGAACCGGCCAGGCCAGTAACCTAGTGTCCTACCCCGCCTTCAAGTGGTGCAGGCTGAGCTTTCTATTTATGTGGCAAATTAATATTTGCTACACGGATAGAAAGGCGGAAGGGGAGGGCTAATTCACCAACCCGTCTAGCCAGCGTGGTGAAATGATGGCTAATACACCAAAAACCATGGCCCCTAGTCTCCAGGTGCTGGAGTGCTCCTGATCAAGGCAGCATTTTTAACTATATATTATGACTGAAGCTTACGGTGTTGTCAGCGATGAGTTTATGTTGTACGGAAGTTTCCGTTTCTGCTGCTTCTGATATGTGTAAAAATTTGTGACTCCGTTTTATGTCACAAATTGAATCAACTTGTAATCCCGTTGTAGCAGTTTTTGTACAATGAACACTACTATCCTAGTTGAGTTCTTTGGAATGGAGTACAAAATATTTGGTTTATAACAGCCTGCCAAAACGAGAAGTCTACTGGGATTTTCCGATCCAGTGGTACGTGAGTTTGGTAATTTACTGGAGAATATCAATTGTATTATTATTAGTATGGTTTTTATTAATAGGTATCATTAGAGAAAACGCGTCAACTGAGTGCCAATTTCGAACTCCAAAACTTAAATTAAATGATACAGCGCCACGCTACTTATCTTCATGTGTATAGTCTCTGTTTTGTAGCGTGTGCCGTCGCGTTATAAGAATATATTAGCAGCCATGTTTGGAACTTCTAGGATCAGCTTAACAAATAAGTGAGGTTTTCGTACGCAAGTCGTTCTGGTACATTCCGTGGCGTTAATTCCTTCGTAGTCCCATTCAACTAAGTAGCAAAACCAAAAGTTTTCCATTCTGTACTGTTGCCATATAGCCATTTAAATCTCTTCGACTTACTTTTTTTGAAAATCCCTGCTAATATACCTTATTTGGTATTTATTTAGCAGAATTTTGGATTTTCTGTTCACGCTCCTGACAACAACGCCTTTGTCCCAGTCAGCTTATTTATGTTTCTTGATTAACCAAGTCTCGGAGACTTTAGGCTTGTGTGATATACAGTATATTTATACTTTGCTGTGCATAATGCCGCTGGCCTGAGAAACTGTATAATATTAATGTGTCAAATGTATGGAGAAGGGAGTTGTTTTTTTTTTGTTTTTTTTTGCGTGGCATCCTGAGGATACAGGTGTACCATCCCACGTAGGCGTAGTTCTGTTGGATACGCCTTCGTTCCTCAATTAAACAGGAATATACTACAAATACGTTAACAGGTAATAGAACCTAACATAAGAGATAGAGAGAGAGGCGTAATTTATAGAAACAGGAACGTTGAACACATGAGGTAGAATGATATCAATGCTTCACTTCAGAAAACACCCCCAGTAAGTTTGCAAAAACAAAAAACAAAAATCAAAGTATTTGGCATTTCATTTTCACTGATTTGAAAATAACTTATTTTGTTTTACAACTAATTTCCTAGTGTTCATATCTGAATGACTTTCTTACACCACTCCGCCTTAAATAAAGTATAATCTCATTGACGAAAAGTTTTGCAATAGTACGGTGATTTTTTTTGCATCAATTCATTGAAAATCCCATTTTGTAAAAATCTATTTATTTAATGAAAATAAAAATTTCCAAAATCTGCAATTCGATCTCAAGATGATGTCGATCAAAGAGAAAATTCACCAAACCTGTGTATAAATTTTTTAAACTACTTTTTATAACAGACGTAGTTCCAGATAACGTTTCTGTGCTAAAAATCAGTTTCTTTAATAACATAAAAAAATTATTCAGCAATATCTAAGAAAACTTTTAACAAAACAATGAAACCTATTGGTTAAAAAATTATAAGTGACTGAACTCTCTATGATCAGTTTCAGTTAGAAAGAGAAAACCGTAACATCTCCCTCTCCAATCTCACTTCGTTTTGTTTTAAAATTTCAGCATTTTTTCATAAGTCTGGGCATATTAGTAATGTACATTTAAATGTCCTTTCATTTTTAAACAACTTGTCAAGAAGACTATCATTTCCAAATATGCAGAACTGTATATTTATTAAAGTAAAATTTAATGATCTTGGAAATTACGAAACTATACATATAACAAATTTTAGTATTTCTGCTGAAATTTTAGTATAATTGTGAATTCAATCTTAATGAGTGTATTCCTGACAAAGATTTCAATTGCTGCTTCCAATCTATATATTGAATTTACGAGGTTTGTTCAAACTCCATTAGCTGTCTGCACATGTTCAATATTAAATTTGTAAAACAAGGCCATGATAGCTTCGTCAGAACCGAAAACTTATTCCTTATTCTCCAAGAATTTTAAAAGACAACTTCGCAAATGTACGAATGCTTTGCAGGAGCGGTTAAATCTCTTTAACAAATCTTCCTTTATTGAAAACTCAAAGAGGACGGTTTACTTTAGGCGTACTGAACAAGTTATAAGTTATGATATACGAACTTGATTGTACGTGCATGGATTTTTTTTGCGCATCAACTTGCCTTTGAATGCCCTTCTCCAACCATACTGACAATCTCGTCTTGTACTCAAAGAGAAGAGTCGCTGGCTCCTTACATCATTGTACATACTCGCCTGAGCGTGCACTAAGATTGTAATACAAAAGGATCGAACCTTGTTCTGTAGAATTTCTCCATTATACAGTTGCTAGAGTCGGTAATCCTTATATGCATACGCATATATATAATATTATTAGTTATTTCTTTAGAGCTGTGAATGGACGAGTATAAACCATCCAGCATACAAAATTCTTTTAAAAAGTTATGATTCCTACAAAGATATCTGTACAACATATTTTAAAATTGCTACGGTCATTGTTCTGGGCTGAAATGTACATTAGTATAATTTCAACATTGTGACCTATCGAATGTGAAACGGCCTTTATTTCTTTTTCTTCCTAGAACTTTAGACATCTGTCTATGTTTTCACAGGCCTATGAATACATTGTTAACTAAAGCAATTTAAGAGTTTAAAATTACTAAAATTAGAGAAATATCCCACGAAAAAGCACCCTCATTTTTATTTAACACGTTCAGTAAAAGATTTTATTATTGTTATGTTTATGTTTGTTATTGATATTGATATTCTTTCATCAATGGTATTAACCGGTGCGCGGAATTTGTATAAAGTATTTGTCGTATACAACAAAGAATTTGTTTTATTGGTAATTTATATATTAAATATTCGGGACTTAGTAGTTAGATTTATTGGAGAATTTACGGTTGATATATTAGTCTCTGTATATATTTATTAATTATGTTATAATTCTCAAACCAATGCGCATATAAAATCTGGCGATATCGTCGATTAGTCCTTAACTATTCTAGCACCAAGGGAGTATTTACCGACTGTTTCAAACGGGATATAGACGATAAATCGCCAATTTTTTTCACATGGAATGTTACGTTATGTGTTTGCACAGTTTGCAAGTTTTCATTATACTTATTATTAAAACGAATATAAAATATGGATTTATTTTCTATGTTTGCCTTTGAAGGTAAATTATACATTTATATATAATTAATTTTGCATATATTATAAAAATGATCAAAAAATTGTCGACAAGTTTAGTAATTTCTCCCATTAGGGATTTCCCAGGGACGCAGAAAAAGACAGTAATCTGAATGTGATTAATTCTGTGAAGCAGTTACCAACAGCAAAATGTCGTCTTTAAAATTAAATAATTAAGGCTCCTAAAAAAAGGGAGCTGGCGCAATCCGCCATTTTGTTGCCATTGTATCACGTGATCGTGGTTGCAAATTGCATTTATTGGCGACATTTTGAAAGTTGCACTACGTTCGTCGGATAATCGCGGATTTTTGATTATTTTTATGCCAAAATAGCGAACATTGCGCCAATGTGGAAAATCTTTATTGCTGAGGTAAATGAAACCGGAATTGTACAACAAAATGGCGGCTGATGCGTCTGCCCAGAATTGTAGGGGCTCTAGAAATAGCCCTTCACTAAAACGACGTTAATGTGGGAAATTATTATCGTGCGTTCGCGCAGACCTGACGCCTGATACCGAATTAGAAGATGGGTTGGTCCATTGACGTTTAGGGAAGAGCGTCTTGCCGAAACTGCAATGGACTAACCCGTCTGCTAACGGTATCACACGCCAACTGAGCGCGAATGCACAGTACACGACCATTCATTATTAACCAACAGCTTTCTGTAGAGGGATAAGAATCGATAATGCAATCGGAAAATTTCTCTCTTAGTGCTAGAATAGTCCCGAATCCTATCCCTCACAGAAGCTGTTTTATCATTTTTAATTTTAACAGTCATACCGGATGCTGATAATAAGAGGTTGGCATTTTAATATTAAATTTAATATCTTCCAAAGTGTAAGAAAATTGAAAATATTAACCAATGTTCTTTTTTGTGTATAGAACGCACACAGATTATCTAGAATATTCCAATTAGTGTCATTGTGCACATGAAAGCTCTTGTATACAGCTCCAATAATCATGTGTGCTTTCCTTTTTATTATTATTATGGGTAATTTTGTTTTTCATATTTTCTATTAGTGCTGTTATCTTTGTTGTTGCGTTTATGTGAAAGATATATTAGTTACCAGAAAAACTGCGTTTAAGATATGATAAGATGTTGTTTACGTTAGTTGCCGCTAGGAAAAGAATGAGATTATGCATTCCACATCTGTTACTTGTTTTTAAGTTGCATAAGAGTGTAAAAAATATTGAAGATAGTAGCAAGAAATACATGCATCAAGGAAACTTCTTGTGGTTATGCTCTTGTAGATGCTGATACGAGATTTGAAGCTAGTCTTCTGTTTAGTCTCTTATAATCAATAATACCCGATCCCGTCCCCGACGTTCTGTTCGAACGTAAGCAAAGCTTCCTCCTCTCGTGGAAGGATTTGAAACGTCTGTTCCTCGCGATTAAGATCCTGCCCATTGCCGAATATGAAATATTTGGAGATGCGTAACTAATTTAAATTTCCCCTTCGCCGAAATTGGGTTTACACATTGAGTTACTTGAGCAAAAATATGCAAAACAAATGACTCTGTAAGCGCTGAGTGATTTTTCTCAGAACCGTATAAACCTTTTCCAGGTAAATCGAAATCTAGCTATAAGCTTATTTAAATGACTCCATCTGAACATACAGTCCACCACTAAACTACAAAATTAAATCCTAAGTAATAAAGCAATAAATATACTGCACTTTCATATAACACGCTACTCTCACTGAAACATTGCACTCGAGCGTTCTTTTTTCAGTTATTTAAATTCTAATACTAATTGGCATATTCATTCCTACTGTATTTTTTGTTTCCCGTTGAAATTTGAACTTGCTTTCAATCAGAATGAGGATTCCGTACTGATCAATAGTAGTTTGCATTTGACCTATAAGCATAAGCTTTATGAATGCATGCTTTTCATTTTGAAGGGAAGCGATCTGTTTTTTGTGTGGCAAATCTGTCGTTTGACAAATGACCTTTACTTGAGCTGTTTTGTCAGCAAATTGCTTCCTTCATAGAACCGTTAGAATACATGGTAGGTACATATTTAGTGTGTCGCTAAGTACTTAGTGTTCCGTGTCCCAATAAAAGACTGTCCGTAACCTAATTTGCCAAGTTTTGCTGAAAGACTCAGAACTTGAGGTCCTGAGATCGGGTACCAGGACACAAGTTCCCTTTATAAGGGTTTTTCATTGGTCCCTCTCCCGTTTGCTGATTGGTTGGTTTTCAGGTCTGTGGAACTAGAAGTAGGGGTGCAGTATAAGAGCCTTCGTCAAAGACTGGCATTATTTTAAAGTTAAACCATGTTTTTTCAGATATTCGTGTTTCGCTATTTGTTCCTGAGATTGATATTTAAATTACAGTATTAACTAGTCCCATGTAAAATGCCAACGTTTCAATTAGGAAGTAGGCTGTGAGAAGATATAGTCCTTTTCATTAGTGTAGTGCGTTATTTATATGATAGCACGTAGACTTCACGAAGCATGTTTCTTCGTAACCTGTATCTCATGTTTCCGTCCGCATTTCTGAATCAAAAAATAAAAAACCATAAAAAGTGTCATAATTGTGACATGATAAAATTTCTTCCCGGTTTTAAAATAATTGTAAATTGCTCATTGATTAATTGTTTGACTGGTACTTTTTTACATTGACATGTTTGTTATTCTGGCTAATGATATAATTCGCTCTTCGTGCATTTTATCCCCATTTTTCTGAAACCATCAACACGTTTAGCTAATCATATCTTTGATCACTTTCGAGATTTAAACATTTCAATGGAAGGTCTAGTTCAAAATCAGACAGAAATTGACATGCGGTATTTTCTTTTAGCCATTCCGTCTATATTTTACCTATTTCGTAAACATAACTTTGGTAAAAGCTCTTATATTTCCCTCTAATATAGATATTAAATTTAGCATGGTCATTTTCACAGAAGAATAATTTCCAAGTTGCTGTACGTTGCTTGTCCTTTTCTTAGTCTCTTTCTTGAACGCGGGATGTAACTTATTCGTGAGAATTTGAGTTAACGTAATCTAACGGTACGTACTATATTTAATCAATGCTACTTTCAGAGTTCTCATGCCACGTTATACCAAATAAATTCCTTCATTTCTTCTCTCTCTCGATATTTAGTCACACTATTATTCAATATCGTTTCTCTTATTTGTGTCCAAATTTATTATTCCTTCCAATACAAATACTTCATCATATCGTATACACAGCTTGAGTATGACGCAGAGTGACCATTCTTTTCCTCGGACTATAAAAATACAACCACTCAACAGCTTGAATATAATTTTAAATATATATTTTCCCGTTTAAAATAGTAATAATATACAGGCTGGCCTTTCTTAGATTGTTAGCTGCTTAGGTGCAAAAAACGATGCCTCTGTCCCTATTAATTTAATGCTATTTAATAAACAATTTGACATGTAGTATTTATTGTCATATCTATACATAGTCTTAAGTAGTTGTCGTGCAAAAGAAATATTTTTTAATTTTTATTTTTATGAAGTGGAACAAAGGCATCCTTGATATTGTCTTTGATTCAAAGATCAAAGGCAATATAATAATGTAGTAAACGGGCTGAGGCCGTCCCTAAGTTTGGCCTATAAGGTACGACGGTCCACTTGCACTCTTCTCTGCAACGGCCCTGGATATACGGGGCCAGGTAAACGCCCAGGTAAACGAGTGCAATTAATCACTATCGACTTTTGGAATATATCATTGTTTCCCAAAGTATTTCTATTACTTTTAAAAAAAAAGGAAAAACTATTGCTTATTTTGAAGGAAGGTGAACATGTCAGAATTTTTATCCCCCATCCCACTATGTACTTAACAATTAGGGAAAACCTTTTTAAATCTGTACACCTCTTATTTATGTAATCAATTAACGTGACATTTCACGCTTGTAAGAACTTCTGAAAGTAGTATTTGAATTTTAAAATACGGGTATGTTAGTCGTCTTTTATCTGGTTTAGCATTTCTTTAAACTTTTGGCATGTAAGCGAGTAGAGAAATTCTGCTTCTAGAAAGATCCATCTACGTATACCGAGTAAGAAAGTAGGTTTATGTAAAGCAATAGTTTCCATGATTATTTGAGGATCGCATCTGTAAATGCTCTTAGAAAATTTGTTTTTCTAACTTTGCTTAGAATTTTAGAATTCATTAGAATGTTACGATGATCAGTATGGGATTTTTCATTTTAAAATAATTTCCACCAGGTATTTTAAGTCTTTATTTTATGAAGAATCGAAGTTCATGTTTTCTATTATTTTAATAATTATCGTTAACATATAAAACACACACAATTATCGCACCCGCACTATTTCTTGCATAAATCTAAAAATGCATTTTCGGAAACAAATAATTATATATAATATATATATATATATATATATATACCAAATGTACAAGCACATTCTTTCGTTTTTTAAATACAAAATTATTTAAATTATACATTTAACATACCCGTATAATAGTTAGGCCCGGCGGTGGTTGAGTGGAAACACATTTGCGTAGCCTTCAGTTAATCTGGGTTTGACTGAAAAATATCCTTTGATGCCCTTGCGCCATAAAGACGCGAACAACAATTTTGCAATAGCTTCATAGCCTAGGCAGTTAATTAGACCTGAAACTACATAACGAACAAAGACGATTTGCTTATCGGTTAGTTTTAATCCCACGAAAATGTGATAATATTTCACTTCACTTATGCGCGCGTATCATTTTGAGACAATGTCCGCATTACAGATAATGAATTTTTGCAGAAGAAAACCAGGTTTAAATCCTGTTAGTACCGAGCCCTTTCGATTTTTTATACCAATTCGTAATCTGGGGGGTGATGCCCTAAGCGATAGGGGGTTCGGGTCCTTTAGTAAATTGTAGGTCTTGGAGCAGGATATCACTTGTCCTTTAACTTAAGACATAAACACCTTGAAGTAATCAATATATAAATCAAACGACTAAAATAAATGTACATTTATTATACAAACACGTTTTCGTATTCTGTATTTAGATTTAAATATACAGATTGAAAGCAGGTATTTAGAAACCAAATTTTACAGTTGAAAATCTCAAATCTGTGTCCAACAAAACATGACAAAAAGTGAATTCACATCAATCCATCGACATTTTTAATTTGGTTCTTTCGTCATAAACGTGTCGTCCTCACAGGAATTGTTTGTCTGTTACTTGTAGTAGATTTCAACTTTACGAATGGGATTAAATTATCCTCCTGCCATTCTTCAAATGCTTGTTTGGGAAAAGTTTTGATGCAGTCATAGATGGTAATATATTATTGTTTAGCCTGTGAATAGTCGCGAACGATAGACCCACTGGTTCACACCTCACAGCCCAAACTCTAAAAATCCCGGTGATTTACCTTATTGCAATTATTTAGTCACATAGAATGAAAATCAGATGTTAGTTTAAGACCTTCAATTTTAATTTAGTTCTTTATGACTCTCGTATTTGCATAGAGTGTGTGCCCATAAACTACGGAGTAACCACCTTTAGAAATGGGACAAGCTATACCTACATTTCCCCATAACTCATATTAGAGCGATATGAAACTTTCATATGAGTATATTGCGTGCAGTCATTCTCTTCCTTTCAACTGAATAAGTTATGAGTGTTTAGAACTTGATGATGAGTATTATTGCGCGTACGGGAGCATTTTCATATTTATTGTCGTTAGCTACAAGTAGGTGCTACAAGCTTTATTAAAAAATATGTATATTGAAAGCCTGTTTTAAATTCATTTTAAGGAAGTTGTTAATGCTCATAATTTTTATGTCGAGCGCCTTGACAATGCTAAATATAGATGATAATATTCGCATAATCACTGTGTTTTCTTGAGCTACTACTGTACTGATATTTGAAGAACAAATTGTGAGGATTAGAGCTTATTTGTATGGCTATGTTTATTTTGTTAGAAACAATGAGATGCTGTAGCACACGACGAAATGTGATCAAGGCTGTCTTCCTCAAACGAAAATATTTTAAACAGTATTATTGAAAATAGAGCGGATCTTTCGCCCTGAACTCTTCCGCTGAAGTTGTTCTTTTTAGTTCGTTTTTGTTCTGGAGTCCTGTTTTCCCATCATATATTAAAATAAAAAATTGTTATCATGCATTAATTACAACTGCTCATAATTGGAATAGAACTATAACTAAATAGCGGTTGTTGATTGAATCTGAATTTAACCAGCCAGTAGGCTTTTTTATTCATTTCATTATAACTTTCTACTACATTATGACATTCCGTTTACTTGTAAGGAAAGTGGATAAAATTGAGATTTTTTTATATATGGTTGTACGTATAAAACCAAAAAAAATTATACTGTACGAGTTCTAATTTAGCGAAATGTACGACTGTTGCATAGTAATCGTAAGGACGAGATTGAAGTTGTCGAAGAATGTTTGTACAGCGTTATTGAATAGAAGAAAGTGGCAAAATAAAGTTTAACAAATATGTGTTCCTAGCTTGTCTTTTTTTCTGTTTACTAGTGTCAATTACATGTGTCATTTTCTCTTCGACAAATACAGTGGCATAGCGTGAGAGGGCGCAGAATTCTTAGGGCCAAAATTTCAATATTGGACTGATGGAGAGCGTTAACGGGTTTTAACGTGTGCAATACTTAACTTACCTCCGGCACCCCTAACCCACACTACGCTGCTGGACAAATAGCATTTGTTGCATTTTTTAACCTTCCTTCTTTACATAGCATCATCATGTAATATTTAGTCGAAGTGAGTAATGTAATGGTTTCACAATCACATATCTAATTAATTTACAGTTACCTAAAAATTTAAAAATCAGGAGTTTTAAAAAAGCAGCTTATATTAATATTATTTAATCGAGAGAACTTCTTGTGCAAAGACACTTTGCCATATCACGCACGTAAGCTCTTACTCTTCTTTCAATATTAAATTCTATAACTTTTAATAAAATACTTATAGTAATTGTAAAATATTGGCTTTTTTTTTTGAAAAAGTACATACATAATAACTCATGTGGTGACTGTACGCAGCGTAAAAACGACACAGCACAGTAAAATGCATTATTTATTAGTAACAACATTATTAAGTATAGTTTCTTACGTTTGGTCGAGTGTTTCAGAAACACGCCACTGTCCTTCGTTAAGAATCTCGACTGGAGCGAACACCTTGTAAACGCGGAGTGTTGCCATTTTAAACTACTATTGGTTACCAATGGCAGTGTATGAGAATGGAAGAACAAGTTTAAAAATGCGAAATTCAGGAAGAAATCGAAAAGCTATAGTAGCATTAATATGAATTGTTTAATGGAAACTTCCACGTATTGCTGAAACTAGGAGTATATTTGTGGTCATTAACAAGGTTGTTTGTAGCCATGCGGTCATACTGGAATTATGGCGCTGCCTTCGAAAAGCCACCCTCCTCAATCCCACCCCCGATTTGCCCAACTTCCTCCTCCTTATGTTGTCATATTTAATAATGAAGAAGCAGTTATTGAGGACATTTTCATCCGTTTTACCTTTATAAAACAAAAGACATTCTTAATATAATGGCGCACGATTGAGCTTTCTTGAAATTCTATAGTTCGTTTTACATAATTTTATCAATTTAGATTTAAGCTTGTTTGCAAAGTCATCTATACACAAATACAGCGTCTGCAACCACAAGAAACTGGAATGTTATTAAATGCTCTCTTTTTCTCTCTATCTCCCTTCTAACGAGACTACATAAATTTTCATCAGAAAATTCCATAACTGTTATTTTGAGACTACTTTAAAGACACGGCACCACCGTGGGTTGTGTGGGTAGTGGACTTACGTTTTTCCGAGGAATCCGAACCTCTTAAGGCCTAGGGAACAAACCTCGAACTTTCGGAGGCTGTTAGTCAGTAAGCGTTCTTTTGACACAGATGGTTGTAAAACCTTGATTAACGACACACTTGGTGTGACCACGTTACTATTATTACACTGCAAAGCCAGGAGATTGTGCGACACATTACCTTAAATCTAACACTAATAAAAAATTATTCATGGGAAGTTCTCTATTCATCTCTATAGCAATTATAGTTTACCTAAGTTAATGGGTCTGCTAAAAGAAAATACGTTTTCCAAAAGAAGAAAATCAAACTAAACGTTTAATGATATAACATCTCGTTTGACTGCGTTTGCAAAGAAAATCAAATGCCCTTATGCAAATAATATATAAAAACGTAAGGGTCTCAAAATTTCGATCTCAGTGCATGTTTAAAAAAGGCTTTGTTCCTTTTCTTTACATTCAAAAAGCACTTAGCATAAGTGTTGAGTTAAAAGAGACCGCTTTTTTTTTCCTTTTTTGACTAGACCATTAGTTTAAGCACTTTTTGAATAGACGCTAAATTTCGGCGTATGTTCTCAAATTTTGAAGCAAAAAAAAAAAAAGCTATGGCTTTAGAAGGGCAAATAAATTTTAAAAACTTGAACATAATAATTCTGCGCTCTTTTGTAAAAAAGTAGTTTTATTTTCACATCCATGAACTGCTGAGCAGTTGCCTATACTTTTTACCCAGTGTTGTTTCGTAACATAAAAGAGGGTTCTTATTTTTTGGACATAAGCATGTTGAGATACGCCATGCTTGCCAAAATAAAATGAAAATGCTTCTTTCAGACTCCTCTATCATACTTCATATCTTCTTTAAGTATGCCTCTATCAAAGCGCTTCAGTGGTTGTACCCGCCCCCTTTGAATCCGTTGGGTTTGTGTCCAACGCCCAAGTAAACTTGGTTGTATTTAAATTAAAATCCACACAAATGCAGTTTAGTGTGAGTTAGTACGGTGATTTTGCAATTGTTTCGGAAGGGAAACGTCCTGCCTTCATCAAAAACTCCTTCCAGACTGATTCCACCAAATCAGAAAGGATAAGCGTCTTGAAATGCGACAAAGACGTATTGCTATCTATTGTGAAGAAATCCAAGGTTTCGATTTAAATGTATTGTTACGCAGTTGTATCGTCCATCTATTTATAGTCTTGGTTGGTTGTAAATGTCTCGTGGCGGGTTGTAAACTGCCTATTATAGTTGAATGA
>QLNU02015360.1:24289438-24348020 GCA_006491805.2 Dysdera silvatica
TATTCCAAATATTGAAGTCCAGAAATAAACGGACGTATTCAATTTTGACAATCACGTTTCTCTAAACTCTCGAACGATTTTAAGAAACTCACCTCTTGAACAAATATCACATTTCCAAGTATGATGTTAAGCGTCCAAATAATTGTGCACTTTCAATTTGATAAGAATGCAATGTAATAATGTTCTTGATTTAAGATCTTGAGGGCCAAAGTTCATTTCGCTGGTAAAAATACAGATGCAAAACTTTCATTAACAATTGAAGAAAAACGTTGATGGTGGTAGTTTTGCTTCGCACTCATTTGTTTTTTTAAAAATAATTCTCAATTTTGAGGTATACTACATATTCTAAAGCTGTTTATTTTAATAAATAGCCCGTTAGTGTTCAAATTGCTCGTACACTATTTCCAAAACTACTTGCAATTACAAATAACTAATTTCAATTTCATTTAATATTTTGCTTTAAACCACATTTTAAAACATTACAAGGAATCCTACCTACTTTCTAATTTTAAGTTATTCAGGGCAAATATGACAGTGTCATATATTTCATTTCAAATTTATGGACTCGGAAGATATTTCTTATCCGAAAATATTTCTTAGATTTTAATTCATTTGTCGCTTTTATTGAGCGCTTTTAAAAGCAATTTCTCATTCCTACTGCCTTCGACATCACGTCTCTTTTTATTATTTTTTTTTCAGCATTTTTCCAGCCTTCTCTTCACGCTAAAATAACTTCTCTAACCGTGCGAAAATCGCTTCTTCAGCATCACAAGGATTTTCGGTCGTAACTAGAATCCTATCAAAAGTTCTATAAGCGAAAACTCTTCCGATATAGATGAAAAACTTCAAAAAACCTTTTTCTTCACAGTTTTAAACAACCTTGAAAGCATACTTTTCTTCTAAAAATAGAATTTTTTCCTTTAGTATTTTAAAAGGCACCCCTTTGGACGCTTAAAAGCCAAAATATGTTTGTATCGTATGAAAATCGAATTTAGAACTCTATTTCCTTCCCCTAAAGTATCTTTCCTTACCCTTGGAAATACTGTTAAGATTATAGTGCCATGATCATTCTTGAGATTAATACAAAACTCTAAATTAGTTCGTAGAATGGAGACGCACTTTCTAAGAATAATGTCTATTTTTTCTCGTTAAAGTTAAACATTGTCAGTTTCATTCCCAATGGGAATGATTTTCCTCATGGGGGGCATTATCACTTACGTTCCTTAACACTAGCTACGAGAAACAAGAATTTGTTTTCTTTGAAAGTTTTATCCAAAAATCTGTTCCAGAAATTAACACCAAGACTATTAACTAATTTTGTATATTTTATATTCAATATATTACTTATTCCACTATTATAAAACATTAGGACAGTCATTAAAATATCAAGTACGTCACTCCAGATATAAAATGGATAAAATTTTCGGGAGTATTTTAATAATCAACAACGTATAGTTTTCCTATTACAAACGAGTTTTGGATTTAGCAAAGAGAAATCCCAAGAAAATGCACATATGGAAACATACATACATACTCACGTGGAAAGATTTTCAGTAATCTCTAAAATGTATAACTTGAAATTCGTATACATATAATGCAAAAGTAATAATGTATACGATCAAGAATACGTTGAATATTGTTATCATAGTCGGACTAAAAGCGCTTTCCGAGCTATTTATCAATGTGTTTATATTTATGGTACTTCAAACGTACTATACCTGTATTTATACACCCAATCTTTCAACCTCATATCTTTAATTTTATATCCAAGATACATAGAGACAATATTGATAGTATATGTTCAAAATATACGAATAAAGTACTAAGATCTCGACAGCCAGAGAACGAAGAAATTATTATTTTGATGTAGTTCAGCCTACACATGTACAGAATGTCAAGGACAGTGTCTATGTTGCGATATCTCGCATCTGTGAAGTCAGCTGAGCATGAAATCCGGAAATTAGAGCGGAAAATGCCGCAGACCAATCTGCTCCCGGCCAAAGTCCTGTACGCTTTCTCCTAATTCCGTAAATTAAACCCTCAGCCGCAGAAATTTGGGTGAGATAATTCGCACACGGAAAATCAGAATTTACCATAACACGAATCCTGGCCATACTTCTTTCTGCACGAGATCACGCTGTTCTTTCTAAAAATGCACTTGCTTTCACAGCGTGTATATAACTCGTATTTATTTCAAGCTTTCCTGAAACAAAATATTTTTAAAAACAAAAACTATATTTAAGAAAGTTTAATAACTTTGTACGTTTTTATCGTTTATGCAAATTACAAAACTTCTAAGTTCTTTGGCGCTACAATGTCAAATGTATATATATCACGCATCCTTATCTGCTCTGTCTAGAAAAAAATGGGATATCCAAAACCAAACTTTTTATTGTTAACCATCTTAAAAATCTGTTTATGAACTGTATTATATTCTACCTAGAATGGCAGATGAAGTTTTCCAACTATCGTCATAATAAACTGAGTTACATCTTGTGCGTTTTCGACGCTTTTCTAAAAATTATGTGTTTTTTTTTTTCCATGTATGAAACTTTTCGCCTAAAAGATGATGTATTCAAAGGGCAATCATGATATTTTTAAAATGTGTTCTTTGATCCTTCCTGCTGAAGTTACCTATTATTTGAGATTTGCTACAGTGGTATTCTTAAACATTTACGTTTTCATTTTAAAAAACGAACGTTGTCAATGTTCTGATGAATAAACCTGTTTGTTTAATATAAAAGATAAGAGTTCAAATTCTTCTACGTTTTTAAAAAATACACAAAGGAGTAAGTAGAATTATTTTTATAACGTTTTATTTTTATACCTTTTGCATAATTTATCGTTTTTTCTTATTTTGTTCATTTTTATCATAATTTTTAAAAATTATCTCTCTTTAAACAAGCTCAAGATCTACTTGAAACTCTTTTCCCATTTCACCACGTTCTATTCATTTAGATTCTCTAGAATGTTTATGGGCACACTCTGCACACTTCTGCTCATTGGAATATTTCCTATCTCTTAAAAAATATATTTCGTTTATAAGTTTTATATCTCCATTAAATGGCTTTTATATTTTTGCAAAGCATTCATTTTACTTCTTGTCTGAAAAAAAGATTTCTTATTTTTTTCATTTTTCTCATTTATTCAATTATTTTATAATTCTCTATTTTGCTCTAGGTTATCATGAGATCACTTTTTTTTTCCAAAAAAATAAACTTCTCTGCCTGACTTGATAGAACATTAAACCCTTTTTACCTTTCATGTAATGTCTTACAACATGTGCGTTTTCTCACAAGTTACAGAAAACGCCTTACAGTCCTTGACCAGACGAGAGCTTTCTCCATATTTAAGAGAATTCTTTCTCAAGCATAGCCCTTCCAGGTTGCTTTTATTCTTCATCTTCTACATTCTTATTTCACTCCAGAGTGCAAATATAAAATATGATAACCCTTCATTGGCAGAAAGTTTGAAACTTCCTTTCCATTTATATCAGAATCCTTCTAACTCGACTAAACACCTCATGTTTGAAGAACATTTTTAATCACTTCTTGCATTCTACGAACCTCGCTGAGACACTCTCAGTCTGTACAATTTATCATTTGAAATAGAATCTCCTTCAAATATGTCCATTTGTTTTGTCTTATCCGCAGAGTTTACTCTTGTAATCAACCTTTGAACTTCAAGTTGCTTTTCTTCTGCAAAAATAACCGCTTTAGACTTGAAAACATGGGCGTCGGGAGAATTTTTTGTAGGGGTGGGCAAAGATTACTTCAGCAGCAATAGAAACCCTCCATTCAAAAATACCATAATTAAATATGTATTTACTTTTTTAAGTAAATAATGAGATGATTTAGTCCAAATAGAATAAAGGGGTTACATATTTTTGCTCGAGAAAAAAAATGAAATTTTTTTTAAAAATCCATTTGAGAACAAGTGCCCATGCTTGAAAATAGCATTAAACTGGCCCTATCCAAAATTGTCTGTGCGACTATCCAATCATAAGTTCTTACCATTTATACTTGGCCATTTAGGTGGCATACTAAGCGAAAATAATGCAAGTAGCTAAGATTCATAAAATAAATTCGGACGAATCTAAATTCTTTCCGAAGACGGCATGTGCTATCGAAATACGAAGATGAATATTATATAATAAATATTTAACATTACATTGTTACATTTTATTTATTTATATTACGAGAATCAATATTACTTAGAACAAAATCATTTAATACTGATTCATCAAACTTTGTTCCTATTATCTTAAGTTTATTTAATGCCATCGTCATATCTTTGTAACTCAGCCTTAAACTAAAAGCATACAGGATAAAATATAGTCAGCTCGTAATTCTAGATTCGATATGCATGCAACTTTGTAACAGTGTGTTGAGAGTAAAAGCTGGATTGAAGGCCTGGTCAGAATTGGTGAACTTCCCGTAATTCCATAATTTACCTGGGAAGTCGTCTTGACAATAAAGTGACATCATCATATAATCATAATAACTGTATTGAAGGTGATGTTGCTTTATAAGAGGTTTTTTGAACTGGATGGTGGCAACGCATTATAGTGTTATGTAACGGGCACGTTAATGGTGCTGTTCGTACGTTATACTTTCCTACATTTTTTATTATAAGGATGTCGATATTGGAGTAATACCAGATGCCTGCTTTTCAGTCGCAATACCCTTGCGGTTTGGTACCTTAGAAAAAAGAGACAACGTGGTTGGAGAGATGAAACATAATTCTTCGACGGAATTAACCTGTAGAAATGAGTTGGCTTCAACGTGACTGCTTCGCTTATTTTCCCTTGCGCCTTAAATGCTTGTGTTTTGGCTGATATTCGCTAGTCTTAAAGAATTGAGTTGGTTTGCTACATGTTTCCTGTTATCGAGTCGGATTAGGTGTTGAGAGTAAAAGGAAGACTGCTTCATATGGTTACTATGCCAAAAACTAGGTGATGTACTCTTATATTGACTTTCAATACTAGTTTCATTTAAGTTTTCGCTTAGATTTGCTGTTTAAATAATGCAATATTTAGTTCTATATTTAAAAGTTAATGTAAACTTATTTCATATTCATGCAAGTGTAGTAAAGTTGTTAAATCTCGTTGTTTGCAGGCAGAGTTAATTGACTAGAGTTTATGGTTCTGCCAGTTAGTATTTCATGTTTAACGTAGTTAACTAAAAGTGAAGTGTTTGTTGGCCATTGGCTCTAAGATAGGCGAAGCAATACCATCGTTGCTTGGAGGTCCTGTTTAGATGTGCATCTCATCTTAGCGTAAGGACAGATTCTACTTGCAGAGCCTTTACAGAATTGCTGTGGTCATACGTTTTATGTTAAAGGATGATGTTATGGATACTCCCCCCTTATTGCCAATAGATATCTGCTATGGATTTACAGAATCCAGGTCAATACTAGTTTGGTTTATAAATTAATTCTGCAGGCTATTGTTCAAATATTTGTACTTTCTCATTGAGTTAAGAGTTATACTGTTTTTCTCAGTTTCCGGGCGTCCGTTCATCGGGGATCTATTACTTTTGAAGGAAATCGTTTGTGGCTTTATTCTGATGAAACGCCGCAGTTAAGTGTTCCAGTTGATATGTCATTGGCAGTTTAAGGTTTGCGCCTTGAATTGTATAACCTTTCTCCACGATATAAACTTTGTTCACCAACTCATTGTTTTCATTTGTACGCAGACAAAAAGACACCCATCCTGATTATTGTTGACTTAAGGCAGATTAAGTTTAATTGAAAGGTAAATGTAGGTTATTCTCTATCGACTAGATTAACAATAGCCTTTCGTCACAAATTATGCAAGATTCAACAAACGCACACATTATCGAAGATTAAATAAACCTACAAAATATCGAAGTTTTAATAAACGTACAATTTATCCAATATTCGATAAACATGCAAATTATCCAAGATTCAGCAAACATACAAATCATACAAAATTCAATAAGTATACAAATTGTTGAAAGCTTATAATAAAACGTACAACACTTGATAAATATTTCATATGTTCAAAAGCATCAACGGACAAATTTATCCTCTAAGCTAACTTTCTCGTATGTAACGAATTATAATGATAGAAAGAAAATTGAAAATAAAAAAAAATTGAAAGAAATAGAAAAAAAAGAAAACAGCTTAGAAAGAAAATTGGGTTTGAATTTTAAGTTATATTATAACCCAATTTTCATAAAATATGCAAAGTATTGTATATAACGTTATTGGCTCATACACGCCGTTTTTGGCATATAATATAGACAGTGGTGAGAAAATATCACCTGCAAACGTGATATTTATTTTATATATTATACAGTAACTTCTCGGCCATGTATATGTAGAAGCAAATAAAATACAAATTTTTATGGTGCAGTTATTTAAAATCGTTAAAACGATAAGTTAAATAACTGCACAATAAAAATTTGCATTTTATGTGCTTCTATTGATTAACGCAATGTGTCGCCATGAAACCTCCGTATATATGTAATTTATTTGACAAGGAAATGTAATTGCTGAAAGTATTGCATAAAACATATGAGCTACAATAGAAGAAAAGTTACAAAAAGTAAAATTGAAATAATCCAAAACAAAAATAAAAGGTAATCAAACGTACATAAATTCACAATAAATATTCCAAAATATGAAATCTTCCTTTCTTAACTCATTTCCAATCTTTTCTTTGTAAAACTTATTTCTTAGGATCGTCCGCCGCGTATAATACTCCGTACATGGATATATCCATAATAATAGTTCGACAATCATCACATTCTGGCGCAACCGCCGAAAATAACACCAAAGAGGAAAATACCAACAAAAAATTCTTTCGTCAATGAATGATACATTACCACCAAAGCATGTCAAAGAAAAATGCCGCAGGCTAAATAAATGCATTTACCACATTCTCTTTCACGCATATTCATGAATTTTAATCACAAGGATACGAACTAAAAATCTCTTCATAATATTTTCATATAAATTTTGCCACAGTTTTAAATTGTATTTATCTAGAATATGCTTAAATAAATCGTTATTCTATTTTTTAGTATCCATAACCTGGATTAGTTTATCTTTGTATTATTAGTTTTTCTTTGTATTAGATATTCTTTTCATCGTTATATTTTATTTTAAATTTAAAAGTACCTCCAGCAAGTTGTGAAATTCTCTTGCAAGTTAACAAAGAAAACATATTACTTTAAAATTTTTTTAAATATACATTTCTCTTATGAACATATTATATACTTCCTTTCATACTATATGTATATATATATATTTTTACCATCAAATTCTTTAAGGATTTGTGTACCCAACTTTCTTCAAGAAAATATTTTGACCGTTATCATAAATTAATATCTTCGTTATTAAATGCGCTATCTATAAACCTTGTCACACTGACGGGACTTGGGAATTTCGACAAATTTACTGGTGTATTTATTACGTGTGTGGTCAAAATTATTGACAACGCATTTATACCGATCATTTTACTACTGAGGTATAATTGTTGCCTAATTATGTAAGTCCAAATTTTGACAAAATATTTAAAAACTTCAAAAAGTTCAGGCAATAAAAAGTGAGAGTACGCATATGTGATAAAAGCTACAGTTCCATGTATTTACAACCTATTTTCTGAGTCATCCATCAAATCCGGCTGAGATCATTTTCTGTTATTCTCTTGAAATGAAGCTATGGATTTAAATGTCTAACGTTGATTATTTCTTCACTTAATGCGTCTGACTAATTACAATTTAAAATTTGCACCTTAGCTAAGATGGTTATAACTTCCATTGTGTTTATAAAACATAATCTATCAAGCTACTCTCTCGTCAAATAGTTATTATGCTATTTGTTGCGGCTTCCCTAATAATTTTGCATATAGCAGTTTTCAGTGGAAACACTTTTCGCATTTTTTTATATTATCTATTGGTTGCTAACGAAATGTTACTATTTTTCGCTTATTTTTGTGTGTAACAGTTTTCAGTGGCAACACTTCTTAAATTGCATTTTATCTTATTTAGTGGTTACTAAGAGCAATTTTGCGGCTTTATGTTTAGTTTTGTTTATAGCAATTTCATTGGCAACACTTTTGACATTGTCTTTTTATGTTGTTTACTGGTTGCTAAGTACACTGTGAACGCGCAGGTTGCTTTGTAAGGATCGCCTTTCTATTTAGTCCTTATAAGGATTCCAGTGAGCTAGGATGCTCCAACTCAACGAGCTGTTGTGCTCCATTTAAGTTAGTATGTAAGTGAGCAATGGTGCTCCAATTCTGTAGATAGGCATGAGCGAGCTACTGGGCTCCACTTCGAGTGTAATCATTGATGTTTGTACAATTAGTTAAATACAGCTCACTTTCAACGGCGAATACTTTTATTTACTAAAATTGAAGAATTTGAAAACATGGTACGCCAAGCCAAGAGGGTATAGAACATGGCCACACAATAGAAACCATTACACTTTTCTTAAGGCATATTCAAATATTAATATATATTCAAATATTAATGTATATTCAGATTTTAATGCATATTCTAATCTTAATGCATATCCATGTTAAAAATGAAAGACTGGAAAAATACTCAAAAGTATATAGAAAAACGATAAAATTATATAGAAATATGTTTTGTGTTAGCCAATATCTATGTACTGTATTGTTGGCCATTCGGTTATCCTTTAGACGAAGGCAATTGATATTTATACTTGAATGTCGATATCATTTTGTAAATAATCATCTATTTACCGTACTCATTAGTGCCTTGTTCTGCGAAATAAATCATATATAATAATTTATTTCATCGTATTATTATCATTCATTGACAAAGTTATCTGAAATTGAGTGATTAAATAAATATGGCATTACGGTGGTGCCGTGATAACGCGTTCACCTAGCGTGTCATTAACCCGGGTTTGATTCCAAAAAGTGTCAAAAACAAAAAGAACGTTTACCCACTAACATTGTAGCTCTTGCGTGATTCACCAGGAGTTAAGAGGTTCAGAAACTTCGGCAAAATGTCGGTCCACTGTCCTATGGTGGCTCAGAAACAAAGCGTAAGTCTATCGTTTCATTAATGGCACTGTAGAACGTGTACCGTTTTTCTGCCCACCGTAGTATGGGGTTTTGTTCCCGTGACCGTAGAGGTTAGAATTCCTCGGAAAACTATAAGTCTCAGCGCAACATTACCTTTGCTGACTTTTCATCGTAAAAAATTAACAAAAAATTTATGAATCTACACGTCCATGTAGCTCTCTGCCCTCAGTTTTTCCTCCTTATCTCATTGAAATCCTAGGCTATCTATGTGATTGTATTGGAGCACTAACAAAAGCATTCTGAATGTCTAAGATTCGTAATAATATATATATATATATATATAAAACGGTGGATTTAAAGAAATTAAAAGAAAATACCGAGGCATTCAAGTTGGAATTAAAAAATCGCTTTTCTGCACTGGAAGGACTTATTGAAGAAGTTGACATCTCAGAAGCAAATGAAAACATTGTTAAGACAATAATTGAAACTGCTGGGGAAATTGGTGGTGTAATATGTAAAAAGCAGAATAGCAAATTATCTGAGAAGACGAAACAGCTCATGAAAAGGCGAAGAGATATGAAGGTGGACAATCGAAATACCAGTTCCAGGATTGAGTACATAGAACTTTGTAAAACTCTGCGCAAAAGCATGAAAGAAGACATAAGAAAATTCAACTGTGAGCTAGTAAGGAAAGCCATTGAAAATAACAAGAGCCTTAGGGTTGTTAAAGGAAGTTTATCTGTTGGGAAGAAACACATCATTGCATTAAAAGGAGAGGATGGCACCGTAACAAGAAATAGGGAAGAAATACTTAGAAGAGTTGAAGAATTCTACAAAAATCTATACGAAAGTAACAGTGGATTAAACGAAGACTCTGAGATAGTCGAAGGAACAGCTCCTAAAATCTTAAAAGAAGAAGTAGCATTTGCAATAAAAAGTATGAAGAAAGGAAGATCCCCTGGCGATGATGGCATTACATTAACCAACAATATTAATCAACGTTTATTGGCGTAGTGATAATTCGGCAGCAAATATGTAAATGACTATGTAGAAACATATTACCGATCATTTCTGGTGCAATAACAGATTTAACGATCTCGATTATATCCAGAAATAGGAGGGGGTGTTCAAATAAAACGGAAGGCGGCTAAAGAAAATAAAATTTTCAAAAGTGGATTCACTTTATCCATTATTATTTCTCATGCTCTTTCTTTTCAATTTTTTTCCAAAAGGAGGGTCTGGACCTCCAAGACCCTCAGAACCCCCACTTTGGCTATTTGCTTGCAGGGAGATACCATTTCTCCAAAACTTTTTACTTCAGCTTTACAGATGATTTTTCAGCAGATAAATTGGAATAACAAGGGAATAAAAATAAATGGTGAATATTTAAATCATTTGCGGTTTGCTGATGACATTGTTATTTTTTCAACGAACCCATCAGAACTCCAAGACATGGTACAGGAGCTCTCAACTAGAAGTAAAGAAGTTGGACTCAAGATGAACCTACAAAAAACTAAGATCATGTTCAATAATTTCGTAGAGGAAACAAAAATACAAGTTGACAACATTGAGCTAGAAATTGCTGATTCATATATTTACCTTGGCCAGCTGATTTCAATGGATGGCAACATTATGAAAGAACTCAACAGACGTATTAAACTTGGCTGGAGTGCATTTGGAAGAAACAGTTTTATCCTGAAGGGGAAATTGCCTTTGTGTCTAAAAAGAAAGGTCTTCAACCAGTGTGTATTGCCAGTCCTCTCTTATGGATCAGAGACATGGAGTCTAACAGTTGGAGCAATACGAAAGTTACAGACAACGCAAAGGAGCATGGAGAGGTGCATGCTTGGAATAACTAGGAGAGATCGAAAAAGAAACACTTGGGTGAGAGAGCAAACTAGAGTAGAGGACATCATTGTTAAAGTAAAAGGGCTGAAATGGCGATGGGCTGGGCATATTGCAAGAAGAACTGATCAACGATGGACAACAGAAATTCTCAACTGGATTCCAAGAGACCACCGAAGACCTAGAAAACGTCCTCAAACTAGATGGGTGGATGAAATAAGAAAACAGGTTGGGGTGACATGGAAGCGAATTGCTCAGGATAGACTTGTGTGGAAAGCATTTGGAGAGACCTTCATCCAGCAGTGGATAGATAATGGTTGAATATGATGATATATATATATATAAGAAGATAAATTTCGCTGGTATGAAATATACTAAACTCGCAGAGTATGTGGATTAACTTTATGAGATTTTTTCAAGGTTTTTAAATATTTGTAACATAAAGAAAATGCACCTCGGAGAAGAATACAATAAGCAAGAACGTGTATAAGCCGTTCATCTAGACATGGAAAACCATGCGATTTAATCAACAACCTCCAATGAGTTATTTCGAAGCAATGAATTACAAAATTAATAAATACTTAGCAATTCAAAAAATAAGTACTCCATCTTAAGTTCAGAATAGAGAAGATCTATGTGATTAATTTTAAGAGGATTTTAAAAATCTCTTTTTGTCTTATTAATCTCCAAAATTAGGGGCGTAATTTAAAGTAAAATATTCAAGTTTTAATGAGTTGGAGTTTTAATTGGAACATAGGAGAAACCTTGAACATTCTATTAGATGATTAATAAACTCTGCTAAAAGTATGAACAGAGGATTTCGTCCAATAAGGAACTCAATACAGAAACTTTTTTTATCGCGTCTTCATCTAAAGAAGGTTATAACACAGTTCAAATGCTGACAATAGAAATAACCATGATAAAACTATTCAGAGCCTGGAAGTTCAGGCAAAATTCCATAAATTTCGTTTCTCGTTTGTTTGATTTTTGCATTTATTTAAAGTTTTTATCGTAAAATGCTTTGCTTTTGCTTTTCCCATTATAAATTCTTATTTCGGCAATGTTCTCTATTTTGTATGCGTTCTATAGAATTTATATATATATATATATATATATATATATATATATATATATATATATACGGTAACCTCTATTAACAGACAGCCTCAGATGCGGTCAGATGCGATCCCCTTTCAAAACTACCCGTAACCGTTTGGACAAAATGGAGAATTTGGATATCGGTAGTATGGTATTACCGCTTGAATTTCGACAAAACTGCATAAATTGTCAACAGTTTTGTTTGAATGAGAAAGCAGTAGATATAAAGAGAAGCAAGAGCTTATTTGGCAGCTCTGAAATGAAAAAGAAATTGACATTCATTTCTTCTTGCTTACTTTGGTAAACTTTCAGAAGATATTGAATCTGTGGGAAAAAAATATATATTCCTTTGTTATAATCATTAGAAGATATAGGTTACTATGAAAAAAACTGTTTATTTAATAATTTAACACCTAATATTCTACAAGAGCTTATATGTGTCCCTGGTGAAACTGGTGAAATCAAGAAGAAATGCAAAAACGTGATTTCTGCAAATCAAGACTTTGAATGTATTAAGAATATAGGAAAGTTTCTGAGTAAGTTGCATTACTGTAGAACTGCCCATGTTTCCTGCCACGGCACATTGTTTAATATAAGCGCCTGCAACCTCAGTTGAAGTAAAGATATATTTTTCACAATTTAAAAGAGGTGTTATTGACTGGTAGACGAAAATTTTCATAGCTGAGAATTTTAAAAAGTATGTAGCTTTTATGTACAATAAGGAAATAGTCATTTTAATAAATCCACTTAAACTATCTTAGTAAATAAGATTTTTTCATTTCAAATATTAAACCTTTTTGTGGTATTAAATAGTTTTAAAAAAATGTTGCCATAATGTCGATTTCTAATATTCTTTTACATAAAAAGGTTAAACACTGGTAAAATAGCAATGAAAAAGATCACTCAAGCTTTCGGACGCATCAGCAGCAGTCCTTCATCAGGAGTAATGTCATTAATCATTACTCATCATAAGGGACTTCTTCTGACGCATCCGAACGTTTGGTTGATAATTTTCGTTTGCTATTTTACCAGTGTTTAACCTTTTGTATGTAAATTTCCTCCCTGGTACTTTGTATCTTATTTCTATCCTTATATTCTAGTTTTAAGACATCAGAAAAAATATGCACATGAGATTTTTATATTCCAATCTTTAAACCTTAATCTCCTTTCTAGGTGTTTAGCTCAATCTTTAACCATTGTCTTTTTTATTATTTTACATATCTTTATCCATAATTTTAAGGGTCTTTTTGCATTCTTTTAAAAAGCTGTGAAATAACCAAGCCCTCCCTTCTGGCTCCACCAGGGTCAATAGTAATGTAAAGTTTGAAAAAAAACTGAAAACCTTTACGCAAATAAATAAAATTATATGCCAGAAAAAATTAGCTAAATGCTAATTTTTATTATCTAGATACAGTTAAAGCTAGATTGATCTAGCGGAAGCTACATGTAACTTTTTTTCAGTGAATCATTTGAAACTTTGTGACTCATTTTGATGAGTTAACTCTTTTGAGTAATTCACTAACACTCTGCACGTGTTTATTTTGCGCTACTAATACAAAAAAACAAAGCGTCGTAAATAATAAACGATATCCTAATCATGCGCTCTATAATTTCGTAAACGCGTTAATGGAAACATAAAATTTCTTAAATCTTCTACTGATATTGTTTTCGTTAAAAACTGAAAAGAATCATTCGGAACAAGTCAGGTTTTAATGCCCTCCGAATGACATTTACAAACAAGATAAAAGAAACGAATGGTTTGATGCTTACCTTTCACTGTACATAAAATTAAAAAGTTTGGCTCCAGAAAAGTTGATTGATTATAAGATGAACAACACGCCTCATCAATCATAAAACACAATAAAACTTCCCGGCAAAATCATAACATAATGCAGAGATTTGCGGAAAGAGAACAGAAAAGTTCAATCCGGAATAAAAGATCTTATTTCGCAAATATGATGAATTGGAAAGGTCTTTATGGCGACGAAATCAAGGAAGAAGTTTGAGTTTATGTAAACGAATCTATCTATGGCCTTGCCATAAATTAGCAAAAGGATTAGCAGCTTTTCAACGCTTTCGTTAAGCTTCAGAAGACAGGACAAATTGAGATTCCATTTACAAATGAAATAGAAGAAAAAATGCGACAGACGGTTTTTAAATGTTAAAACGATGTTCTTGTAATTGAACGCCAACTATCTGAACAGTTCTTTGAAAACAACTGATGTTAATTGTGTTGGTTGGAACCACAAGATCGAATGCAACTGATCTGTTTTGACCCGGTGTTGAATTCAACTGATTCTTTGACCCGATGTTGGTTCCAACTGACTACTTCGATAAATGAGTGGTGAACTTTCAAAACATTAACAACTGGTTCGCAATCCGAGAACTCTTCAACATATATATATATATATAACTATATGAAAGTAACAGTGAATTAAACGAAGACATTGAAATAGTCGAAGGAACAGCTCCTAAAATCTTAAAAGAAGAAGTTTCATTTGCAATAAAAAATATGAAGAAAGGAAGAGCCCCTGGTGATGATGGTATTACATTAGATATCCTAAAAGAAGCTGGAGAATATGTAGAAGACATACTTGCAAAATTCTTTACCAAATGTCTTAACAGCGGTAACATACCAAACCAATGGGATTCTGCAACAGTAATTCTTTTGCATAAAAAAGGTGATAAAGAGGATTTGAAAAATTACCGACCAATTAGCTTGTTACCTGCTATTTATAAAATCTTCACAAAAGTGCTAACACATCGCCTGCAGAAAAAATTAGATGCAGCTCAACCAAGAGAACAAGCTGGATTTCGAAGTGGATTCAGTACAGTGGACCATATTCAAGTATTAAGAGAATTAATTGAAAGAACACATGAATATGAACTTCCATTGTGTGTGGCATTTATTGACTATGAGAAGGCCTTTGACTCTATTAAAACATCAGCAGTCATCAACTCTTTAAGATCAACAGACATTGAGGATGTGTACATTGACATGGTGAAACGTGTGTATAAAAATGCAAGTGCAAAATTTCGGTTACATAAAGATACCAAAACTATCAAACTTGGCAAAGGGGTGAGGCAGGGAGATACCATTTCTCCAAAACTTTTTACTTCAGCTTTACAGATGATTTTTCAGCTGATAAATTGGAATAACAAGGGAATAAAAATAAATGGTGAATATTTAAATCATCTGCGGTTTGCTGATGACATTGTTATTTTTTCAACGGACCCATTAGAACTCCAAGACATGGTACAAGAGCTCTCAACTAGAAGTGAAGAAGTTGGACTCAAGATGAACCTACAAAAAACTAAGATCATGTTCAATAATTTTGTAGAGGAAACAAAAATACAAGTTGACAACACTGAGCTAGAAATTGCTGATTCATATATTTACCTTGGCCAGCTGATTTCAATGGATGGCAACATTATGAAAGAACTCAACAGACGTATTAAACTTGGCTGGAGTGCATTTGGAAGAAACAGTTTTATCCTGAAGGGGAAATTGCCTTTATGTCTAAAAAGAAAAGTCTTCAACCAGTGTGTATTGCCAGTCCTCTCTTATGGATCAGAGACATGGAGTCTAACAGTTGGAGCAATACGAAAGTTACAGACAACGCAAAGGAGCATGGAGAGGTGCATGCTTGGAATAACTAGGAGAGATCGAAAAAGAAACACTTGGGTGAGAGAGCAAACTAGAGTAGAGGACATCATTGTTAAAGTAAAAGGACTGAAATGGCGATGGGCTGGGCATATTGCAAGAAGAACTGATCAACGATGGACAACAGAAATTCTGAACTGGATTCCAAGAGACCACCGAAGACCTAGAAAACGTCCTCAAACTAGATGGGTGGATGAAATAAGAAAAGAGGTTGGGGTGACGTGGAAACGAATGGCCCAGGATAGACTTGTGTGGAAAGCATTTGGAGAGACCTTCATCCAGCAGTGGATAGATAATGGTTGAATATGATGATGATGATATATATATATATATATATATGGGAAATAGTAGATAATGTAAATATAAATAAAAATGTAGAAAATCAAGCAATTAAATGGAAATTATTAATAAGTAGGTGCAAATATATTAGGAATACCAATATTCACGCAGCCACATCTGCATACTATATAAAATAATAAAGGCCTATGCACTAAAATGTGTATATACAATATAGGTGTAAATGTATGTATATCATATCACAATTACAAAATAGACATTCATGTGTAGTGACAGTATAAATGAATAGACAAGTTACGATTAATAACGACGGGCTTAGTGATGAGAGTGAAGATTGAAATTATATGACAATATATTGAATCTATGCATGCATGTACAATCTTTTTCCAAGGGATGCACGCATGCCAGACACAATATATAAGATCTGCAAGATAATGTTTCTGAAATGCCAAGGAACCGTTCAACGAAACCCCTAAAAACCAATGTCAAACGGCTCAAAGGCATTATGTTCCCGACATCACCCTACAGATCATTGCTGTTACCAAAAATATTCAAATACATTATATATTTGAATATTTTTTTTGTAACAGCAATGTTCTGTAGGGTGATGTCGGGAGCAGAAATGGCATTTGAGCCGTTTGACAGTGGTTTTGGAGGTTTCGCTGAACGGTGTTTGCGTTTCGGAAACATTGTCTTGCAGATCTTATAAAAATCTATTAAAAATCAAAATTTCCTGACCGTTTGGTGTAATGTATTTAGCATTAGTTGGAGGTTCACACTCTCTAGATTTCTCCTCTATTTTTTTCGAATTTACCAAAATTTTCGCTCCCCCTCTTCTTGAAAATTCAATGATAACCAAAAGCAAACATTCCTCCTCGAAATTATTTTTTCCCTTTCATTCGCATTTTGGTCCCTTCAGCGTTTGAGCATTAATCGAATTAAAACGGATTTGATCCATCCTCTTTCTCAAAATCCAAAAGGTAAAAAGGGCTCTTTTTATGATGTCCAGGAAACCCAAATAAACTTGAATGACGTAGTCAGTACGCCTTCATGGAGCCCAGCATTTTTCCTGTCGAACAAAATCACTCAAAAATGAGAGCTGGCAATAGTGCTGGACGACTTTCAATGCATCAGCCGCATTTTTCACTTCCCTCATCGCTCGAATTCCTTAATCCTGTTCCCTGCATTATATGGCGCAAACTATAGCAAGTACCTCCTGAACGTCACATTACCGACAGCTCTGCAAAATCAGATTACGTCCCGAAATATATTTCCCCTCTTTCTTTTGCCTCCCAAAGCTTTTTTCCTCTTTTCTTAATCTTTTATTTTATTTTATAAATATTTTCCTTAGCCTTAACCGTACTTTCGTTTTTGGAAAGCCAAAGTGTATTACTACCAATTTTGCCATTATTTAAGGAAATAACCTTTGTTTTCAACAACTAGAAAGACAAATATCATTAAGATAATATAGAAGAGAGCGCATATACAACGTAACTATTCCTCAAACGTGCATGTATATAAAACAAAAAACAGACAGACAAACAGGCAGGCAGGTAAGACAGACAGACAGGGAAACAGACAGATAAACATCTGGATATAACTGTGAACTCCTACATAATATTCTTTTAGCATCAACGCTAAATATAAAAATAAATATAAAAAATAAAAAAACGACGTCAAATGGGGAGAGTTTCGTTCATTTCCCCAAAGAAATAGCTCAGTGAAGAGATCGATCTATTTATTTAGCTCTATAGATAACTTATCACTAACACAAAAGCAGTGGCCGCTCGTGTGCCCAGAAATATAGTGTTGCACACATATTTTTGCCCTTAGAAATACATTTCGAGAGTGCTGTTTTCCTTTTCATCTTTTCTCTTGCGTTTGAGGGGAGGTGGGTGGGGAGCTATCCAGGCATAAGGGACCCTTCAAGTATTATGTAAACACATTTCTGACCATTTTATCTCCTTCCCTCTTGTAAGAAAACTAAGTAAATGCCTATCCCAATTTTTCATGCTAACGTAAGATTTCTCTTCTCTAATGTTTTCAACATAAAGTTTTTGAAATAACAATGCAGTGTGCATTGAAAGTGTAATACTTATTTACATTTTTACTCTAATATTGAGCATTTATTTATAAGTTCGCTATAATATTAAATGCTTATTAATAAATAGAGAGTAATCACAACAAATTATCGCATTTAAAAAGTTTTAATACGCTGTTGACAACTATTTTAATGGCTATATGCCACCACCATCAGAACCGTGCATCCGCTTATAACAGCATGTTAAAACTTACGTTGTAAGCAAATAGTGCATAATAGATAAGAAAAGTGGATTTGATAAAATACGGGAGTTGTGTTTTAGTAGTGGCAACTATGCTGTAATGAGGCCGTAAAACGGAGTCAGGCGATGATGTTTATACTACAGGTAAGTTAAATGCCTATCCTCCTTCAGAGCAAATCAACTCGCCGTTCCTCCTCTATGCGCGTGCACAGTGATAACAGGAACAGAGCATTTGTGAACGAGCGGTTGCGGCATACAGTCGCAATGATTTCGAAGGAAGAGCAGAGGAGCTGATTAAAAATTCTTTCCTACGATTAGGATGGTGTTATCGTAAAGCATACCTTTCCGCCAACGCAGACTGTTAATTCGATGTACTACTGTTCGCTTTTGCAAAACGATCTGCGAGCAGCTCTGAGAAGAAAATAACGACACTTAACCCGCCCATCATTCTGCACAACAATGTAAGGAAGCATGCAGCAGAAACTGTATCTGATTTGTTCAATCGCTGAAGCTGGGAAGTGCTCTACCAGCCTTCATGCTCTCCGAATTTAAGCCCCTGAGACTTCGACCTAATCCCTCGGATGAAGAAAACACTGCGTAGGATTCGTTTTCGAACGGTTGAAGACCTTCGTCAGGCAATAGATCGCTCTCTTCGCACAATCTAGAGATTTGGCAGTGCCAACGGTATCTAAAAGCTTCAGCGTACCTGGGACCATGTTGTATTCAACACTAGTAGATACATGGAAGGCCTATAAAACTTAGAACCTTGTATATATGCTATGTATCTAGAAAATAAATAGTGGCCACTACTCAAAAAACAACCTAGGTATATTTATTAAAAATAATATATTTATTATAATAGGGAAGGAGGCCATGGGGAGCCTTGAAAGGCGAGACCAAGCGAAAAAAGTTCAGGGCCACTGATTTAAGTAATCAAATATTTAACTGTGATTACGTGTATTTTATATCTTCTACACGCAGCGTACCATACATTCGAGTATTGCAGTTCTGCCAGGGCGGTTGTCACTTTATCACAATGTGCTAGTTTTATTATTTTTTATATCTTATGTAAATATGTTTTAGACTCCGTCCCCCTCCCCGTTGTTAGAAAAAAATAAGAAAATCTCAAACCCCTCCCTCGAAAGTGTTTAAGTAATACTTGAGCGAAAACTAATTTAACATCATTAAAAACAACCTTACGTAGCAACAAGACATTGTCTGCGTAATTACAATTACCCAAAATTTCATATTACTTAAAAATTAATATAACTACTAGAAAAGAAAATGAACTGACTGGGAATGAATAGGATGGGGGTGAGATTAAGGGAATAGTGGGGGTTTGTGTGCCAAGAATTTGGAACAAAACAAAAAAACAGGGTGGAATATAGAAGCCAGTAAGTATATTGCACTAATTATTTTGAATTCTAAAAATACACATTAATTTATAATTAAAGACAACATGTAATTAAGGTTTTTTAGTGATATAATAAAAGAATAACGGATTAGCAAAATGTAATCTCAAAAGCAATCGTATCGCAGACTATGTTCGTGATGAAAAGAATGTGAAACTCACAAATAACGATAACGTAGGACTTTGCGCATAAGAAAAACGATAGGGAAAACCCAGGTTGCAAAGCTTGTGCAGCACCCACGCCTTCGTGTCTGGTGAATACAGTGATTATAGCTATCATTTATACATTTATTATGACAGTGATTATATCTACCCATACCTAACTGCTTAGCAGCTCGCTGTTTCTGCGCTGCTGCAACACAGGCGGCCAGCAGATATGCTATTTCGAAGATCGAATCATTTATTGAAATGTTTGGGATGACTGCGATCATTTTTATGACATGTTTCAAGCTAAATGAACATATTCTAATAAAATAATAACAATAAAAATATTTCCCCTTGTAATGAAAATCTGGTTGTTGCGCAACACCGCAACTTGACCACCAGTCGCTACAGCACACGCGCATCTATCTGCAATAAAACAACCATGACTATCGTTTCAGGAACTTTTGTGCAGTTTTTTAATCAAGAATCACTTCTAGTAATCACAAACTCACTGCTTACTGCCTCACAACTTTATTCCAACGGCATAAATTTCGTTTTTCCAGTTATAGAAGTCCCAGTTCCAGTTCCAGTTCCCCAGTTTCCAGTTATAGAAGTCCCAGTTCCAGTTTCCAGTTATAGAAGTCCCAAACACATAAGTATTGTCTGCGAAAACTTGAGCTTTCTTCGGACTACAATTCTTCTCCACTGATATTTTCATTTAAATATAATAATAATAAATACATGCATTCGGCCACCTCGGCTAAGCAAAGCTGGAAGTCGAATAATTGGCAAGATCTGCTCTGTATTGCATTCCTTTAAATTCACTGAACTATTTTATTTATTATATGATAAACTGTTTTTTATATGCGAGATATGATTATCCTTCACAAAGTTAGCGCAATTGCCAAATGGTTGGCAAACAGAGCCGCCGGGACGTATTGTTTGTAGATTGCTCCCAAAGAAAAGAATGATTTCACGGTGCCTGGTTTGGAACCGAACCTACGACCTCTTTGTAGCCGGCCAAGGGCTATTCCAACTGAGCTACAGACGACTTGTCATCGTTATGCTTCTTATCGACCTGCCAGTATGCAGGCTCTAAGCAGAGAATGCGTTAAAAACTTTTATTGCTTAAAAAGTAATGATTTATTTAATAAAATTAGTTTTATTAATTTTCCGGAGAATGAAATATATTTCACCACTTAACATATTTATGAGGATTATTCAAATAGGCGCCGAAAGCGATTGTCGATATAAAGCAATATGTTATGTCACCTTTTCGCTGAACAAAAAGACGGAAAAAGTAAATGTTTCTGAAATATGAAGCTGGTTTATTAAAAATAAACCTGATGTGAAGTAAATTTACATATTTTCGGAGACGAAACTTGGTTCTATACATATTTAAGGTATAGTTAACAAAATTTATATTTGTCCGCATGCGGGATAAAAAAAAAATAACGGCAAAGGTAAAAAATTAAATTATGAAAATGCGAAATAAATATTTATAAATAAGGTTTCTCAGCATTACGAGAACTATCTTTTTCTTCATCAGCAGAAATGTTCACCCTTTCGGTTCTCAAAACTAGAATTATTTCAATAAGAAATGTTAACTTAATTGGGGCAACGTTAGACGAAAATTGGAGTATTTTATTAAGCCTACAACAAGTTCAGGCACAAATCTTTCTGAAAATGCACAAGTTAGAAAGGTGCGCTCTATGACAAAAATATTCGCACACTCAAACAGAACCATCTTTTTCAAGACAGAACATGTTTTGCCCACCCCTATGCATGCCTGTAAACGTTGGTTTTCAAAACAGAACATGTAAAAGTTACAGGCTGGTACGACCACATGTGAATGCACACAAAAAATGAGGGCGCTAAAATTGTAAGCGCTATAGCGTATAAGAAAGGTTTCTATACAATCGCTGTATACCGTTCATTCGCTGTAATGTTAGGTCGGGAGTAACAAATATGTCAAACGACGCATTATACTTCCCTGTGAACAACTAACAGAATTCAAGAGAAGTGGTATCATATCCTTCTCCTTCTTGGAACATAGTGTTTCTGTATGTTTTTTGACACAGAATATATACCTATGATTAATTTTTAAACAATTACTTATGTGATAATATTGAGTAATTGTGATTTTGGCGCGATAATCCCATAAACACGATGCAGCTATTACTTTGAAATAAATGGCAAAATTGTGGTGTTTATACATTTTACGCGCCAAGAATGCGTCGTTTCGAGCCATCTGGGATGAGATCGTTAATTTAACGTGATCTCCGGGAACAATTATTTATTTACATATAACCAAGTTTATTGAGAGTCGCCTACAGCCCAAGCGTATTGGAAAGCGATTGTCATGGCTACTAGATTACCGAGACACTACGGCATAAAGAAGGCAAAACAAAATTATGCTGTATGAGAAACGTAATTTGTTATAAAATGCGAATTAAATAGAATTAACGCTAGGAGTTTTCACCGACCACTTACCGTTGTTTTTGCCGTTCCGCAGTCTAGGTTTCATTTACCAGGTTCGGATCCCTCGGAAAACTGAAAATACCGTTGCAGCATGTTCTTAACTTCATAAAACGTTGAAGAAACGATAACACTTCAGGAAACGTAAAAAAAAAAACCACTCGCACCTGCATCTTCCCTTAAAATGAATTCAATAACAGGCGCAATGTTATTTTACATTCTGCTCTGTATATCGGAATAAAAATATATATCCAATCTAATATACGTTACACTTTTAGATGTAAACCAAATATTGGAAAATAGACTAGATTTTGACTAATTTTCCAACATTGACAGCTCTCGTAGATCACTCCCCACTTTCTGCTCATTCCGAGCCCATAAACTTCTCCAAAATTATCTTATCTGAATAATCCATTCCAAAAAGAATTAAATTTCTGAACAACTTGTACCTAAATCTGTTTTGTTTTTTTTATCTCCATCGCTTAAAGATATAGCTTCACAAACATAAACGTAGAGATTCTTGTTGGAGTTTCCACTACGTGATAACCACCCGTCGTTTCTTCAAATTTTCGCATCCATTTCTAAGTAGAATTAGAAAGGAGATTCCTCCCTTCGCCTTCTCCAAACAACACAAGGAAATTCCACGGAAGATAATGTCGAGCTCGAAATTCCTCTACCCCAAGTCCTTCTGGCAAAAGATTAATGAGTTTGCGGTCGCGTTCCGCCGTAAAAAAAGATTCCAATGCTTCTGAGATGTGATAGTGGAGGTAAAGAAATTCAAGAAAAGGCAACATTTTGAATTTAGCTATTACTAACTCCCAAATTAGAGTGGAATAATCAGTCAGATACTGCGTAACTCCTTAACGTCACGGACATTTGTTTTCTATATACAGGGTGTCTCAGCACCAGGGTTCAAAAGTAGGGTACAGCTAGACGAACAATATTTGTCATAGAACCTAGGGTCGCAAACCACTCACAGCGCTAGTTCTAAAACCGTCCAGCATGCACAAATTGTGACAATCAGTGCGTGAAAAGCGCCAGATAAAACTCAGGTCAGCTGCTCAAGTGCATAGATGATTAGGACATCGCATTTTGCGCTTCTCATGCACTGGTTGTCACTATTTGTGCATGCTGGACGGTTTTAGAACTGACGCTGTGAGTGGTTTGCGACCCTAGGTTCTATGACAAATATTGTTCGTCTAGGTGTACCCTACCCCTTCTAGATGTTTGCAACCCTGGTGTTGGGACACCCTGTATATATATATATATATATAACTGGGGTACTTGTTATTTACAAGCAAACGTAAGGCGAACAAGGCTTAACCTATTCCTAATATGGACGTGAAAGACTCAAAGAACACAGTGCTAACCTCTTCAGTACTTCTTATTCACAAGGGTAAGTCAGAAAAAAAACAGTAGATTTTTCCATTAAGTAACCCCATGCATCTCCAAAAATGTCTTATAATTTAACGACGATTTGTGCATTGCAAAGTTTAAAAACGCATTTGAAAACACACAAACGTATTGTGTGCGTGTGAAATATAATGTTATGGTATAAATCTCCAGTATTAATGCCTTTGAACATTTAAAAGGTAACGAAATTTTCCATGTTTCTAGTTGCGTTCGGTTAAAGTCTGAATAACATATCGTGAAATTTTAGACAGTGAACTTCCGTCTTGAACAATACTTTCTGGCCAACAAGACAAATCTTCCGCTGTGACGGTGTGAACGAACCATACTTGCTTAATTTATGTGAAATTATCTTGAAAGCAAAATATCTCAAACTTCATGTTTAAATTCTACAGAACACAGAAACCTGCAATATGAATTGCAGCCTAGGAAATAGTTCCTGGTGAATACCATTCTCATAATTTATGGCTCTTGCCTATGAGAACAAAATAATAATTTAGAAGAGGATGGTCAAAATTTATCGGAGATATATTTCGTAAATAAGGTGAGGTATCATAGATCTAATGAAATTAACAATTTTCAGTACACATAATTTTCTTACAGATATACAGTTTTTATAAAGGTATGAATACCCATATACCCAATTTTCTTAAAAGATCAAATAAAATTAGCTATTTTTTCTAATGTCCTTTCCTTTTTAACCGCCTCCCAATAATATATATTACGTGTGCAATCAAAATTATATTCAAAATACATTTAGTTCCTTTAAGTTTACCTAAACACAATAGCTTATTTTCACTGCTACTAAAGATGTTTCAATACTTGCATTCACTTAAATCAGTTAGCTCTAACTGCTGTTTATGAGTGGAATATATTTATTTATATATAAGTATATATTTTAATATATATAATTATATACATTCTATTCATAAAAAGCATACATTCATATCGAAACTGGGCCAAGTACTTAATGTTTTTTAATTTTATTTTAACAATAATAATGATAATTTATTTAACCTCAAGCATACATAAAATTAGTGAGTCTATATAGATTATTTACAGCTGATAATAGACATGAAAATAATTTCTTTCTGATGGTTAGATTGAACAATGAAATAACCTAGCATTAGCTTTTGTTGTGGCTCTCTCTTTCGAAGTAATGAACTGAATGTAAGCCAGTTAACTGGCGTTACTATAAAAGTGGAAAAAAATATAATAGTAAATCAATGGGAAGCATTGTTATGCAATTATTGTTCTGTAATTTATTTCATAACGTATACGTATATACCCCGACTTCGGCACCTATACGGTACTAGTGCATTAGGTCAATAGCCTCCCGGAATGTGGATGATAATCCCCTACAGTAATTCAAGCCGTGCTTTGATGATTCTGAAGCAATAATAAGATAACATTGCCATTTATTCGATTATACGACTGCAACAATAAAAGCTACAACATGCATTATTACGCCTAAAGCAAGGTACGTTCTGACATAATCAAACGTAAGACTAGGCTACGTTAACGAGAAAGAAACAAAGCTTTTTCTCTCTCGTTGTCCACTCGACTTCTTTCTCCGGCTAACCGGATGTGTCCATTTCGGGACTTGGGGGCATATTCTTAATCCAGGACAAGATAATTTTTTTTACTTTGATAATTTTGCATTCATGAAGTCTCAAAATATGATACTTAAAAAAAAATAGTATTGTAAAATATAATGCATTGGCTATGTACATGTGACTAGGGCCGGAAAAGAGGCATGTACTATCCCAAATATATATTTATCCCTTTTGAAACAACACATAGAAAAAAAGGGTCGTGGGATAATAAAAAAACCCTTCTATATTCTATGTAAACTTCAAAAATGTGTATAATTCACTTTTAAATTTTGAAGAAAAAAACATAAAATTCCATTAAGTATGGAAAAACAACAGTGCATACGCGTTCACAAAAAGCATCCCTATATCTATATACAAAAGCATCCTGTATTCGTTGTTTTCCTTTGCTTTTCTTGTTGCCCTCTATCATTCTGAAACTTGAAATTATTCAGTGATGCCTATTAATTAGCCAGTTTGGGCAAGCGTTCAATATAATTGAAGTTTGAGGAAAACCCAATGAACAGAAGAAAAAAAATTACATATAGAAGAATAAACAAAACAGTGGTAAAAAAAACCATAAATAAATACCCAAACTTTCGGATGCGTCATCAGCAGTTCATCTGCAGCAGATGAAAGACAACTGTTAACGTATTCGAAAGCTTGGATATTCTACAACTTTTGTTATTTTACCAGTGCTTAATCTTCTGTGTGTGAAATGGCTTCCTGGAACTTCGCTTTATTTCTAAAGAGTAAAAATTTTTATTTCTAAGGAACAGAAATTTTTATTTCTAAAACAGGGTGGTCCAACTTTTCATGGGTCGCAAGTTTACTTCGACATGCAATCCTCGGGCTGCACGTCGAATTAAATTGCAACATCGTTAATTAAAGTGTTCTCAATATAGTCAATACAAACAATTGTTATATTTAATTAAATACCTAATCAAATACAAAATTAAAAGATTTAATTATTAAACGAATTTAATACAAAAGCAGACGCATATGCTTTCCTGTTAACAGCTATTTCTTTTGAACCCCGTTCTCAAAAGGCGTTTCAAAATTATCCTACTCATAGTTTTTATAATTTTTGATTTTGGTATTTTTTCCATAAATAAATACGTACTTGTATAACGGGACCATTAATACTATAAACATTTATGTAAATATTTAAATAAATATATGTTAACGAACAGACTTAAATTCGTAAAACTTTATGATATTTTTTTTATTTTTGAATGTAGCCAAGGGCTGTCAAAAAAAGCCCTCACAGGACGCAGGTTGGACCACTCTGTTTTAAAAAATAAACATTTTCATTTCTAAGGAATAAAGATTTTCATTTCTAAAGAATAGACGTTTTTATTTCTAAAGAATAGACATATACAACAGAATATCTGTAAGAATAAGAATACATTTAATTCAGCCTAATTACAGCGTTGGTGATACATTCTGTTATGTGATATTTTTGATGTTACATTGATATATTTTATTTTGAGGCTAAAGATGTTGACTTGTGGTTAGGTTAGAAATGTAGGAGAGCAGAAAGCTATAGTTATTACTTGGTTCTCTTCCAGACGAGTAACATATTATATAAATCGATTTTACAGCCTTGTTGCTGTAATACCTTTGCCGCATATTTAAAATTTTAATGCTAAAGAGAATTCTAAGTTCATATTAATTGATATCCTCATTTGGGAAACTGTGATGATAGGTAGGGCGAAGTCTGGGTTTCCGTAGGCCATTTTACTTCAAATTGAGATCTTAACCTAGTTTGGAAACGAGAATTTCTTAAAATTTTATTTATAAATTTTCGATGCGGTGGTCTTGGCATGATTTTGATAACAAAATCATGTAAGACGAGTTGTAATCCCGCATTAGACTTTGTTTTACAAAAGCTTCCTTTACGGCAACTATAAGAAAAGCTTTACAAAACAAATGGACGAAAATTTTATTCTGGTACAAATCGACCAGCATACTCTATAAAATATACATAGCATAGACCCATTGAAATCATGAGTACCAAAGTAGACCAAAACTCTTCTAAATTTGGACTAATAAAAATTATTGTTTCATCTCAACCTGGTAAACCAAATACTTCTTTTGTCTGCATAATGTCAACAAAAACTAAAGTAGTTTTACCTAGTTTCGTAAAAAAGTTACGCGCTTCCATATAGAAATTCAATATTTTATATCTGTGCTTCTCAAATATTCTCTCGCTTATAACAGCTTAACATTACGTTGTTGATTAGAAAACTTTTAATCCAAATATTGATACAGGAAGTTTCCTAAACTTGTTTGCTAAGCCGACTCGAAGGAAAATCAGAAACTTGGCAATTATTGGTAAATTATGAAATTACTGTAGGCCTTTTGGAATTGCTTACTATGGTCAAGTTTACTGCCACGGCAGAAATATGCACATAAAACAGAGTGCCAATATAAGCACATAATTATTTATTGGCAGTATTTTCTACTATAACGAGTATTTCGATATCGTGCCTTATCCATTGGCGTAGCTAAGGGATGGATAGATGGGCTTAGCTCTCTCTAGAAAAAATTAGCCCGATAAAACAACGAAAATTATAAATAAATGCTATGTGCTTAACATTTGAGTGGGTAGCTTAGTCCTCCCTGGAAAAAAATTAGCTCTCGGGATATAGAAGCTTCTTACGTCAATGACCTCACTTAATATAAGATATCAACAAAATATTGTTTTATTTTTAGAGCAAAGAAAATATATACATGTGAATATTATATTAGGAAGAGTAATTGCAAAATACAACTCTATACTCCCAGTAAAAAATGTACAAAACAGTAATAAAGCAGAGAAATCTCTGCTTCAAGTAAGAATAGCATGTCAAACATAAAACAAAAAAAAATTGCAATCATGAACATAGCACAAAAAAGAAATAAGGTAGTGACATAGAGAACAGTGAAGCAGGTGGACTCCAGAAACAAGACACCATAAACATCAATGAAAGTGGTAATAGCTGGAGAAAGAAAAGTACAATGCAGCCAAGAGTTGCTGATGAAGTCTAGGATTACTTTGCAGTGAAAGGAGATCAGTCATATGTGCATGTGAAGGAAGAGCCAAGCTGCTATCAGGGCTCGAAAAGGTTTGTTCTGAGACGATAATACACCGAACAGTATAAAACAAGGTACTCCAAAGCAAACCCCGGTTAATCGTAATTGAGTGATTATAATCGATTGCAATCGATTACATTTTCGCGTAATCACATCTGTAACCTCAATTAAATGTTTTGAAACAGCTGCATAATACAATCATATAAATAGTATATATATATAATACAAGTATCTGTATAATATAATCATAATCACACTTTTAAATTTCATTTAATCATAATCGCTATGATTATAATTGTAATCGAACGAATTAGTTCTGTTTGCTTGCAAGTAATTGCGATTATAATCTGTGATTGTAATCATGTTTTTTCTTTTCGTATGTGTATTCATAATCATAGCAGTAATCGAAAAATAAAATTTGACTAATCGTAATGAAACCCTTAATCTAAATTTTGATACTTAGGTAATTGTAATCGTAATCATATAAACCGATTGAACTCTTTCCCAAGTCTGCTCCAAAGTCTCTTCCTGTCCTTCTGTACATCGACAACCTAGAGATAAGGGAGTTTATATATATATATATATATTTATTTTTTTTCAAAATTTTATTTTAGCCTAAGAAAAGAAGCTCTTAAAGGCATTTATAAAGACACACCCAAGGCGGTGTCGATGAATTGCGGGTTTGTATAGAGCGAAGGCTACAAAAATTAATGGTAGAAAGATTCTTAAGGACATGGAATTGTGCATGTGGCGGACCAAGAACATGTTGTTTCAAAAGGGCATTTTTTTTATCTAAAAAGATATTCTTGATGTAATGCAGAAAGCCTTTTAAGCTAGAATGGAGAAGAGTTGGTTGGTAACTACATGAGAAAATGGGATTATTCAAGAATCGATGTGCAAAAGTATCAGCAATTTCATCCTCTCGTATTCCACAGTGTCCAGGTAACCAGCAGAATGATTAGTTTGGTTGCACAAAAATACGATGTCGCAAGAACGTCTTGGAAGATAGAACAAGTAATTCCTGTGGAAGGATGAGCGGTAAGACATCGAAGAACGGCTTCAGTGTCACAAGAGATGCCAAACGATGGACCCAATTTGCAGCCTCTTAGAGACCAAAAACTTCTGCTTCAGTGAATGAAGTGCAGCGCAAAATGTGGAAGCACAAGAAGTATGGCACTGTAGCAGATGGAACTGGCGATAGGGTCAAGGAAATATTGTAATACTATGCTATCGTTTGTAAGTGGTTAAATTAGCATCCTGTAACACGTCTATAATGACGTGTAGTACGCGCATGACCGTTGACGCCGATGCGAAGTTGAAGCGAGAGTATATGAAACTCGTTCACTTGCTTCTAGACGATTGATGGAGTAGCGTGTTTTTAGCTGAAGTTCGCACTGTTGCGATAACGTTATCTAGTAAGTTCCTAATCATGTGACATTCGTTAAAGAGTATAGTAATCTAGTCGAGTTTGCAATATTTATGGACTTGGAATATTGCTCGAATGAAATGTAAACGTTGTCAAATAAAAGCATCGAACGTAGGCATACTTCGGACGTTTCATTTCACTGTTAATTGGACATTACCGTATCTTGCTTCAGACGTCTATAGACAACTATAGCCATTAGAAATTACGTTACGTCAATACTGGATAATCACGTTGGCTGACGACTAGCCTTGCTCCGGTGCTTGCGCCACAAGATACTCGAGGTATGAACTTTAAGTATAGCACGTTATTCAGATACTGTTAGACGGCAGAAAGAAAGACAGTTCTAGAATCTAAACAAATGGTGACGAAGTGTTAATACCGAAATTCTTCTGAATTTTAATCATTAATAAACTTTAATGTGACACAAAAAAACACCAATACCCCCCGTCACAACACTATTAAAAGAATGAAAATGCCGTTTATTTGTTCCCTTAACAGCCATTTTCAAAACAATAATATAAATCGCACCATCATAAGGATGTCACATTATTATCGAGAATGTTCATTGATAGAGAACGAAATGCTCCTCTGAGTTATAAATTCCGGAATATTATTTCCAAAAACCCTTTTGCTTTTATCGTCGTTATTAAGCGAAATTTAACTCTTTTAATTACTCAGTTATTTCCTTTATTGTCTTTATTTTGACACTTCAACGGAAGTGTCAGATTAAAATTAATCATACGAATTAATTTCGGCACTTTCTCCCCTCCCCTCACGTTTAGGCTTAAACTTAAGCTCTGTGTGACAAAACGTTCAGAAAAGAAGAAGAAAGACATACACCCACTGGTTTAGTTTCGAGTTAATGACTTTCAAATGACCATTGTTACAATCACTGTACTGAGCTGTCAAAGCCCTGAGAGAAAGGTGCTCTTAAACTTCGTAACCAGTGTTAAATCCAGAGTGTTTCACTCGATAGGCGTGGGGAACCAAAAAATCGGAGAGGTACACATGTCTGATATTTATTTATTTATTTAATTTATTTATTTTAAAATACAGCATTGGCCTGCTCAGCCTAAGCTGGAGGCAGACGTGAGCAAAATTGACCAGGCAGAATGAAAGTAGTAAATCAATATTATAATCAAAAGAAAAAAATATTAAACACGTGATAGTTTTTTGGATGAATGGAGAGAATGATAAGACGTAGGTTATTTCTAGATCAAGGTCATTCTAGTCTCCGATAGTATTGGGAAAGAAGCTAAATTTATAGGTGTCTGATCTGACATAGATGGGAAGCAATTTGAAGGAATGTTCAAGACGGTTAGAACTGTAAGAGGTTGAGGAAATAAGTTCTGGGTTACAGCAGGGAAGTGTCATATAATTATAATATAATAATAATTTTAAAACTCGATAGGCCATTGACACTTACATCGAAAGTAAAAAGTTGGCAAACGCATAAAAATGCATGCAGAAAATTACAGATAAAAATACATTACAAAATATAAGCAACATAAAAAACTTAGTTTAAGAAAATCACTATGACCAAGGACAGTCTTCAGTGTGCGCAGTCATAATAGTGAAAACGAAAAGCATGGTATAAAATCAGAGAGGTCGTAATCATTTAATGCCGCACAAAAGGACCAGTATTTCGCGTGTGACACAAGGGCTTCTGAGAGGGAGTTCCACAGTCTCTCTATACATTGGGTAAAGAAATTATATCTTGAATTACGGCGAGAAGTTAGAATTCGAACTCGCCATGGATGATCTCTTGTTGTATGGTGGTCATTGGATGATCTGGATTGGCGTATACAAAGTTATGGATGAGCTGGTAGAAAAGTTTTATGTCCGATTCAAGTCGGCGCCACTGCATCGAGTAGAGACCCAAATGTAATAGTTGGTTATGGTATGATAGGGTCTAGATAGATTTTTTTCATTGAAAAAAATTAGTTTTCCCCTAGCAAATGAAACAATATGCCATGAAAAGAAAGCAAAACGTATAATAATCAATAACACTGGGCCATGTCAGGGGTGAAACAAACGAGAATATTGCCTAGGGTTAAAAGTTATAGGGGCACCAAATGTGGCAACATTCATTCGTATGTGCTACGGTTCTAATTCAATATTTATGTGTTAGAATTTAAAATATAGTTAATAGTATAAGATATCAAGTGTCATAAGTTAGTATTTTTATGGAGAGAGTGCCACTTTACATCTCTGCACGAAAACTTATTGGCAGAACCATGGATTGTAATACCGTTTTCTCCTGAATTTATGGCAAAACCAATAATAATAATAATTTATTCTTTGTTGTTTTTATACATCGGGAGTTTTAAAAACAATGCAGTTGGAAGATGGAAGACAGCAGTAGCGATGCTAGCAACAGGACTCTCTTTCTAGTAGCAAGAGTAAGGGATTACTCGTAGTGTGTAAGAAGAACAAATAAAATTTTATCAGAATGTAAAAATGAATATTAATATAAAAATTTGGTGCATAATTGGGATACCACATAACAGAATTTGTGAGCACAGTCTGGATTCAAAAATGTCATAGCCAATACAGAAATCAAATCCAATATCAAATTATTGGCCTAAAACAGTATTATTCTGAAATGAAATAAGAAAAGGATAACACTGAAAGATCGTTTAAAGATTACAATGTGTTGTGACAGTATCAAAAATGCACACCTTAGACGAAAGCTTCATAGACTTTGAGGCCCTAGGCTTCAAACTACCCAGCCCACTGGGGAATCCGGCATTGATGTCATGTTTTTTCTAAAAAATAAATATCAATCATAAGTCCTGGGATATCACAATCAGCAAAAAGTATAATAAGCAGTACTTAAAATAATTAATAATAAAACACATAAAATAATTCGAGATAACTTTCCGCAGTATGCCGACCTAAGCTGTTTATGGGCGGATTTACCAATTTTCCGCCTCTAGACTATTTTTGCCACCCAAAAGCTACTTTTGATGCCCTAAGGCTACTTTTTTGCCGCCTCTTCCTACCCGTCCGTCCATTAATCAGTAGTGGGAAGATAAAAATTGTTACATTCAATATACGCCAAAAACTTTTGTATTGACAATAAATATGTTGAAAAACAAACTCACGAATTGAAACATAAACATTAAACAATATTAACTTATATTGAAGTATTATTTCTTTTTGGTATATAATACCAAACCAATTTTGGTATATAATATCCACACAAGTCTATCCTGAGCAATTCGTTTCCACGTCACCCCAACCTGTTTTCTTATTTCATCCACCCATCTAGTTTGAGGACGTTTTCTAGGTCTTCGGTGGTCTCTTGGAATCCAGTTCAGAATTTCTGTTGTCCATCGTTGATCAGTTCTTCTTGCAATATGCCCAGCCCATCGCCATTTCAGCCCTTTTACTTTAACAATGATGTCCTCTACTCTAGTTTGCTCTCTCACCCAAGTGTTTCTTTTTCGATCTCTCCTAGTTATTCCAAGCATGCACCTCTCCATGCTCCTTTGCGTTGTCTGTAACTTTCGTATTGCTCCAACTGTTAGACTCCATGTCTCTGATCCATAAGAGAGGACTGGCAATACACACTGGTTGAAGACCTTTCTTTTTAGACACAAAGGCAATTTCCCCTTCAGGATAAAACTGTTTCTTCCAAATGCACTCCAGCCAAGTTTAATACGTCTGTTGAGTTCTTTCATAATGTTGCCATCCATTGAAATCAGCTGGCCAAGGTAAATATATGAATCAGCAATTTCTAGCTCAATGTTGTCAACTTGTATTTTTGTTTCCTCTACAAAATTATTGAACATGATCTTAGTTTTTTGTAGGTTCATCTTGAGTCCAACTTCTTTACTTCTAGTTGAGAGCTCCTGTACCATGTCTTGGAGTTCTGATGGGTTCGTTGAAAAAATAACAATGTCATCAGCAAACCGCAAATGATTTAAATATTCACCATTTATTTTTATTCCCTTGTTATTCCAATTTATCAGCTGAAAAATCATCTGTAAAGCTGAAGTAAAAAGTTTTGGAGAAATGGTATCTCCCTGCCTCACCCCTTTGCCAAGTTTGATAGTTTTGGTATCTTTATGTAACCGAAATTTTGCACTTGCATTTTTATACACACGTTTCACCATGTCAATGTACACATCCTCAATGTCTGTTGATCTTAAAGAGTTGATGACTGCTGATGTTTTAATAGAGTCAAAGGCCTTCTCATAGTCAATAAATGCAACACACAATGGAAGTTCATATTCATGTGTTCTTTCAATTAATTCTCTTAATACTTGAATATGGTCCACTGTACTGAATCCACTTCGAAATCCAGCTTGTTCTCTTGGTTGAGCTGCATCTAATTTTTTCTGCAGGCGATGTGTTAGCACACCGTATCCGTATTTACCAACCGATGTCTCTCCTTGTTCCTGTTGTCCAATTCTTGCATTGAAATCCCCCATGATGAGCTTGATATGTTGTTTCCCTTTGGTGTGTAACTCTTTGATTTCTTCATAAAATTCTTCAACCTCTTCGTCGGTATGGCTTGATGTTGGTGCATATACCTGTACTATTTGAAGTTGGTATCGCTGGGTTAGTTGAACAACGAGCCTCGCTGCTCGATCTGATGTACTTTCAACTTCCAGAAGACAGTCTTTAATTCTTTTGTTGATTAAGAAGCCAACACCACTTGTTCTTCCAGTTTCCGTTCCTCTATAATAAAACAAATGTCCACTTTTAAGTTCCACCAACTCTTCACCTTTTCTTCTAACTTCACTGAGTCCTACAATGTCCCATTTGATCTTGTCTAGTTCCTCTTCCAATTCCTGAAGTTTTGCTTCAGAAGCAAGGGATCGTCCATTAAACGTAGCCAAGGTCAATAACAAACGGCAGCCTGGGCCATTCCAGTGATTCTTAGCACCCCCTGCTTTCATGCCACACTGACCGCTGCCTTGATCAGGAGCACTCCAGCACCTGGAGACTAGGGGCCATGGTTTCTGGTGTGTCAACATAATGGAGGAATTAGCCATAATTTCACCACGCTGGCTAGACGGGTTGGTGAATTAGCCCTCCCCTTCCGCCTTTCTATCCGTGCAGCAAATATTAATTTGCCACATAAATAGAAAGCTCAGCCTGCACCACTTGAAGGCGGGGTAGGACACTAGGTTACTGGCCTGGCCGGTTCCACACATCGTCACATACGTTCAGCGTGTGGGTCTCCTTCCAGTTAGATACCAGCAACCCTTTTGCAGGCCATATATATATATATAAGTAGATTTTTTTCTCTGTTGCGAAATTTTAATCCCAGAGATTTACCACCGATACACCACTTCGATTCAACGTTATTCATAATTACGTGTATAATGTAAAACTTGATTTTGACAAGAAAAAATTTCATGTTATAAAATTAATTAGTTTGTGAATAAATTAATAAATTTTCATTTTGCTTCGGTAATCCAAGAGACATGGCGTTATTTTCCCCTCACCCTTCGTTTAATTATTGAGTTACGATAAAATAAAAAACTCTATTTTTTTTTTTTTTCCGTCTTATGTTTCTCTCCGTATAACAACTAATATTCAACTTCAGCATAGTGAGTAATATTTCTACATTAGTATCATATCAAATTAAAAATGCATTTGCAAAATCCAAGCACTGTTCATTATCTACATCTTGTGGCATCGAACATGACTGAATCTATAGCACTGTACTTTTGTGAATGTTCAAAATAGCACTCCCCTTCAAATGTGCTTACGTTCACATCCTCCTTCATGATCTGATGGATTTCACACATAACTTCTGCATATTTACAGGTCATCCAGATCGAGATATGCGGCACATAGATCACGTATCATCGAACTATAGGATCAGGACATGCACAGTTTGCATAGAACATAGACCCCGATGCAATTGCTTATTTCTGAGAACGACATGTATTGCTTCTGCAACATTACAACAAACCATAAAGTAAAATTTCACTATCTCACAGTATTTAAATAAGACAGTCCTTTTAGAAAAGCTGTTGTGTGTCGCGCGTTTATGATCTTAGCTTTATGCTTTAAACGACACCATTTCAAATGAGGTAACGTTACTTGAAACCATCAGTCACTAATTCACATTCGTTGCGTAATTTTACTACAAATTCTGAATTTTTAAGTGTAGTAACAAAATTTCTAAGATATTCATCATTATTTCTGCTGATGTTCGTCACTTTGATATGCAACAATTTAAATGTTGTCATTCAAAAATCACCATATTCTGTAGCCGTAATCGTCCAGCTTGGTGCGATTTTGATTATTTAAAACACGAGCGCAGAATAAGTGAAAAGCAGAATTATAAATTTCAACTAAATCCTACCATAACTGCCATTACCGGAATTCTCTAATTTGGTAAAATTTTCTCTTGCTACCCTGTATATTAAACTCTCTGCTAAAATATAAAATAAAAATTCATAAAACACTTAACAATTGGCATCCAAAACCGGTTTATTAAAATATCACCAAAAATAATAAAATACACCAACCGTTAAAAAGTATAGAGAATATTAACATGGCATAAACAAACAAACAAACAAACAAATACAGAAAACCTTAGGAAATAGATTACCCGTATATAACTACAATTAGAAATAATCATTATGTTAAGTCTTGATAATCTAATTAAAAAAGTTGGATTATTTATGGTTCGAAACTTCCTATGAAAATAACGGTTGATTAACTATTCGATTGTTTAAAAGAAAGAATATTTTTACATTTCAAATTTGGCTATTGGTGCTTGTTCTGAAAATAAGGTAGTCATCTTAAGTGACTTACAAGCAGCCATCACTGCACTCACATCTCAATGTTGCAAAGACTCTCCAAGTGTAGAGGGCTGTCGAGAGTTCATAAGCTTGGCAATTGACAGCGGCAAATCAATTACACTCCAACGGATCCCAAGCCATTGCAGTGTATTTGGTAATGAGAAGACAGACCAACTTGCTAAGCTGGGATCATCTCTGCAACAACCTAACCCTCCAGTTGAAATACAATCCGTTAAAAAAATTATTAAATATAATTTAAAACGTTACATTATTCTGATAAAATTACTGGGAAAAGTTGGGACTATCTCCTGAAATACACAATACCAAAAGATCTCCTAAGGAAGGTCGGGGTAGCTTGCTTCAGACTTACGACTAGACATGACTATCTACAACAGTATCTCCACCGAATTAACCTGACTAATTCACCTACATGCCCCTTGTGTGAAATTGACCTAATGACAGGGAACCAATTTCTTTCATGACCAAAGCAACAAAATATCATGGACGATAATTCTGTCGAAAATCCTTATTGTGTTTTTTTTCACCCTATCCAACCAATACTGGGCCACTAAAACATTAATGGCCAAAAGGCTAGAAAATGGTGTTGAATAAAAAAAAATTTCAAATTTATTTTGTATTAGACATTAAAGTTTTTAATTATATCCAATCGTTAATGGATCTTTTAGTTTTCCATATTCGTGTAAAGAAATAATAAATGAAAGAGAGTTATTTATTGACAGCAATTGCAAAACACGTTAACATTATTTGGAGCCTTCAAATTCATTTTCGCGGAAGAAATGGTTTTTGACACCTAAAAATCATTTTGTGGACAGTCAACGGTCTGATAAACACGGAAGATGGATATTGTTACTGCCAGTGATAAGCGAAAATCGATCCTTCGAAGCAAATTATTTTGCTATTACTAATTACTATTGATAATATATTAACTAGCTAACATAAACGTTGGTGGAATCTTTTGGATTATTGTAGACGTTCCCTCGCATGTAGTGGATATTTATGAACTAAAGCCAATAAGCTTCGCGTATTGTATTCAAATCTAGATTTGTGAGCAACTGCTCAATCGTTTTGACTGACCACTAAATTTCCACATTGCTGCAAAACACCATATCATCCATTTTCTATGATTACACATTCGAATAGTAAAATTTACCTTCAAGAGCTAAAGCAGGGTTTCTGAAGAAATAATAATTGAATTAATCTGTCGTCTACGCTTACTGAAATAAACACTGATGTCTAAATTTAAATAACAAACATAGAAATGTCCATAAGGTAGTTCCCCGACTAAATTTTTCACATGCCTAAAATTTAGTCACATTACTTCTTTTGGATTTATATATTTGGCACACTATATCACATGTCAAATGCAATGTTAATTTCATTACATTCGATCTTTTGTCTGTGAATTAAATTTTTGCTGCATTCGTTTTTGTGTGTTTTCCCTCAAATTCTTTCCTTTTGCGAAGTATTTATTTAATTGCGCACATTGGTAAACATTGAAATGCCCCATCCAGAGGAAGTGATACCCATCTAGATGGATGAATTTTGACGTCGAGGAGTGTGCATATCTGCAGAATTATGGGGATAACGTAGTGTTTATATTGTTATTATTTTTAATTTTTAAAGTTTGTCAAACATATTTGGGATGTGTTCATTTCAGTACAGAATATTTTGAGAGAAGTATTTGATAGGCGTGGAATTATTAGAAAAAAAACGAAGCAGAACAACGTCATGAGACGCATGAATATACTTCCTTTGTGTGTTTAAATGCATGTACTACCTTATTATGGGCACAGCTTGAATTTGATCTTCCCACTCAAACGCAGTTCCTGATACTGGAATTATTTGCTGGAGGTTCGTAGATGGTTAGCGACGCATTCAAAGCACGCAAGATATTTTTCGGGGACTTGAAAATCGATGAGAAAGCGTATAGCAATTCTAGGGAAGTCCGCTGGGAACACTTACATTAATGTCCACTTATACGATTCTTATCATCCATCAATTACACTATCTAATATTTGAACTTTAAAGTTAATTCACTTTACACCTTCACTCGTTATACTCCCAAAGCCTTTCACAAATTGAAAGGAAAGTGCCTTTTCGATGTATGGAATCCATCCCTGCTCAACAGCGCATATTTTCAAAATCTTTGGGCACATTTTATATCTTGCATTATACAGTAGGTCGTTTGGTCTTAGCATTAGTCGCTTGACCATACAACATCAATCTAAATAAACTGTTCGTTTAAAAAATCTACAGTTCTTCGCATGTTGATGTGAGCTTAAAATCGACTTAACAATATGTAAAAAACATTACATTTTAGTAATAACAGTGTGGAGCGTAGTTTTTGATGTTAAAACGTATTAACCCGTTTTATACAGGTATTGCTGTCCTTTAATCAACAACAAATTTTTAGGTAGTCAGCTGTGTAGCAAAACGATTTTTATTGCTAAAACTTTACGTTTCGATTCGATCTGTGAGAATCATCATCAGAAGAGGTTAAATTACATGAAAAACTTTTGAGAAAATTGTAGAATATACATAAGTTGCGGAAACAGTATAAATACGTTGAAATAAATTATTATGAAATTTTAGAGACGAATATAAAAGCCAAAACAGAAGAAAAACTTTTTTTTGGCAATTTATGTATATTCTACAATTTTCTCAAAAGTTTTTCATTTAATTTAACCTCTTCTGATGATGATTCGCACAGCTCGAATCGAAACGTAAAGTTTTAGCAATAAATAATCGTTTTGCTATACAGCTGACTACCTGAAAATTTGTTGTTGATTATTATAATGGGCTGTGAAAGTGTACGTGAAACAAATTGCTGTCCTTTGTTAAAAATCTACTAAAACAAACTTCAAGTAAACGCGGAATGTTGCCATTTCATGATACCGTCTATTACCTTTTGGTAGCGCTACCCAGAGGCGGATTTGTGATTTTTCCACCTAATCTTACCACTGATGTACGCAGGTGGTGTTGATGGGGGTTGTAACCCCCCCTTTTTGCAATGAAATTTTGTATATTTAACATAGGAATATGTGAGTTGTAGCTCTGTAACCCCACCTCATTGAGCCTATAACCTCCCCCCTTATGAACTTTCTGTGTACGCTTATGAATTTCACCAAACGTAATTAGAAGCATATAACAGAGATTTCGATGGTTTTGTCGAACTCTTAACTTGACGCCCCTGGTGGTAATTTCAAATTTGTCCTTCAGCAAGCATTTGCGAATCTTGCGCCTTCTGAGAATCTCTCAAGGCAGTGCCCATGACAGCTCCAATTTTGCCAATGCCTAGTTACGTCTCTGAATATAACAATTCAAAATTATTAATTCCATTGACCACCAAAACAATTCATCCCCATCCTTGTATACCTCTCGGCGACAACCTTTCGTCGACAATTCGCCGCAGTAGGCTTCAACCTACTTAGCCTATTGGTAAATCCGCTACTGGCGGCACCTATTGATAGAAAACATTTATCTCCTTAATGGTTCCAAATGTATGTTTTTCAGGTCGGTAGTCCTCCCACTTTTTCTTAAAAATTAGCGTTACATTAGCAAAAATTTTTAAAAGGAATTAACTTTCATATCACCTACGTTTTTTTCAATTGAATTTGTTCTTCAAAGGTCTTCAAAAATGATATTGTTATTTTTTAAAATAAAATATTTTGGCAATATGCAGCATACCAAATATTTTGAGAACATAATCGTTCATATATCGGCCAGAGAAAACGCCCACTTAAATTCAGGCTAAACAAAGACAAACAAATATTTTTGAAATTGTCGAAAATTAAAAATCATTTCATTGTAAGAGGAATTTTATATTTTTGAAGCTTTCTGTTTCCTATTCACCTAGATCAGGGTTTAAGCTGCAGTCGCATTTTTCGCAAAATGCGACGAGTTGCTCGAAAATGCGAAGAAAAAATTATTGCCCATCGCGAAAATGCGACAGGCATTTTTAACCACAGTTTATTCTCTGAAAACAGGATTCCTCGATTCCAGAATATCCGTTTTGCACTTCAGCGATCTTTTCTTGTTCCTTTTTGTTTCCTCTTCAAAATTCTTAACAGCACCTGTTAAGCATCGTTGATATAAATAATTTCATTGATACGATTTTTCGAGCAACGAAAGCAACTAATATTTTTTAGCATTTTGCTACAACTTTTTTCCCATTTTAGCATTTTTGCGACAGCATGTTTTGAGCCAGCTTAAACCCTGATCTAGATCGACTTTGGAGTTAAACTAGTTGGAAGCTTTCCATGTTTATGAACATTATAACAACTTCGTTAATTATCGCAGGTCCATTCTTGGCTTCAGGAATTCGTGAAATGCTTCATTAAACGGTACTTAATTTTCCTTTTCTATATCCTTTCCACATTTCTCAGCTTCAAAACTATATTTTCTACTAAACTTCTCCACCAACTCCAAACTTTTTTCACTTCTTCAAACTACGAGACTAACGTTATAACGCTAAAATGAAGCTACCTAGAGGCATGCAGCTACCTCTGTCAGAACATTTGTAGTCCAAGTCACCTGGACGCGTCGTTACAACATTCCGCTAGTTCGTTCTTATATTAGATGGCGTATAGTTTGGACACGTTTCTTTCATCCAGTGTGAATTTAAAACGGGAGCAAAGAGCAGCTATCAAATTTTGCATACGTTTTGAATGAAACCACCACAAATATTCACGAAATGGTTAACATAGCTTATAAGAAATATATTTTCTTCCGTGCAAGGGTTGTTAAGTGGCACAAGAAATTTGAGGATGGTAAGGAGATTCTGGGCCATGCATCGTACTTCGATAGGCCTTTGACATTGGCTACAGATGTTAATATTAATGCCATCAAAAGACTGTTATCGACACCTATTATTTTGAAGTTCTGAAAGGTACTCTAAAGACAAATAATTCCCATAAAAAACCCAGAATATGCTAAACACTGGTTAGATTTTACATCAAAATAATGCCCCACATATAGAACTTTGCTCACCAAGCATATTATTGAAGATTTAAGTTTCGAAATGATGGCGCACGTTCTATATTCACCAGATCTGGCGCCGTATAACTTATAGTAAAAAAAGATTCGTGGACATCAGTTTGCACCAAATATTAAACTGTATAACATTTTAATGGGTATTCTGGACACCATGTGGGAGAAAGGTTTGGAATTCAACTGTTGAAAGTAGATTGAAAGATGGGAACGATGCATTCCGATTGAAGGAGTATGCTTAAAAAATACATAAGTGTAAATATGTTTACTGCATTGCATTTCTTCCTCATGTGAAAACGATCTCGTTACTTTTTGAATGCTCTTCCTTTATATCATCAGTCCCAAAGCAAGAAATTTTAATAAAGTTTAATTTGGAATGGAGGTTTTCGTTTCTGTTATATCGGAGCACTGGACTAGTCAGATCAGTTTCTAATCATTTTCCAGTGCTCCCTACATCGGTGTATAGAAATAGTGTTACCCCATTTTTGTTTATGATATATCATTACTGTTAATTTTCTGAAAATGATGTTTATTGTAAAATGTAACACACTGATGTAAAATAAATTGAATTGAATTGAAAATTGAAAAAAATAAAAGTCAGTCTGGTAAAACATGTTTCCCTCTCTATAGAAAAAATAAAATATAACAACAAATCGATTTCATTAATACATTTCAGAAAATGGTGACGAGTGAAACGAACAATACATCATTAAAGCTTTGTAGAGAAAAAAGAATTTGTTTCGATTTTCTAAAAACACAACTATTCCCTAAAACAAAGAAAAAAACAAACTAAAGTCAAAAAAATCCCTAACGTTTCTTTTCTTTTTCTTTCTTAATCTTCCCTTTTGACGGGCTGTAAGCTAAATCAATAGTTTCCGAGAAGAATATACCGAGGTTTTATTTTTTAAGCAGTTTTTTTTAGTAAAGAAAATACAAGTTGTCAGATGATGTGATGCGGAATTATCGGATTGCGGACGTGATAATTATCCTCATTAGCATAGCTCCTTTTCCGACCCGTGGCATATTTTTTCTGTCAGTTTCTTCTTGTTCAGCTTTCCCCAGACTTTTCAGAAATTTATTTTCCAAGTCTTTTGCGAAAAGAAAATTGTCGGTCGAATGTGTAATCAAGTTTTCACAAGCGGAAATCCGCAAACCTTTTTAAGACACTGGGATACAGCAGGGGAAAAAACCAAGATGATTCGAAAACACTTGTCTTTTTTTACAAGAATTGCTATGGTCTTGAGTTGGAAATCTCGTTTCCGGAAATGAATTTAATTGCTAATACAAAAAAATGTTTTACCTACAGAGACCTCAAGCCACCTCGTGTGAAAAAACACTCCTGATAGTTCATGGCAGGGCTATACCTTCGTTGGATAACAGCAATAGTTAGTGCATAATTTTTTTAAATTTCGACATAAAAAACAACTTAAACTATATATAATAGATGATAAGGTAAAACCGAAACCAAAATTATTCGAAGATTTTATGTATTGTTGTTCCTTTGAGAAAATACATCAAAGATTTATGCTGTGCGTTGTCAATTAAAATTAAGACCAAGTGCGAAATGACGGGAAATGTAGGCAGAGTCTATCAGTAGCATAAAGTATTGTGCTTGTACTGCCCGTACTCAACAAACAATACTGCTTGTATTGTATGGAAATATACAATCAGTATCGTTTGCAATGTAAGAATTACTCTATAACTATTATTGAAACATGTTTACTATATCTAATATTATACTGACGAACTATAACTAATATTATAATAACTTGTACTATAACTAGTACTATATTAACTTGTACTATAACTAGTATTATACTGACTTGCACTATAACTAGTATTATACTAACTTGCACTATAACTAATACTATAACCCCAGCAATACAACCAATACTATAGCAGACTATAACTAGTGCTATAAGGGTACTATTAGTTGTATTATGTCTTTCTATCAAACAATATACCAAAAGTAGAGTCATGTGAGTATAAAGAAAAGAATGAAAGAATTATTTTAGAAGTGAAATAGGAAAAGTGGCTCCAGAGAAGTAGTATCTGGAAAACATAAAAATGAGAGAAATATGAGCGATACACTGCGCAAAAATAATATTTAAAACAAATTACACACAAACGCAGTTTAATTTGAGCAGGAGAAACATTTTACAATTGTTTCGGTGGAAAATCAAGCGTCCACCATCGTCAGAAAATTCGTCCAAACTGATTTGTTGCCACTAAATCAAAAACCAAAAAAGTGAAAAAGGCGAAACAGGTAACATAACAAAAAGCCTGATTTGTGTCGCCATCTATTGTGCAGAATGCTAAGTAAAAGGAAAAGGAACAATTATTGTTGGAAGAAGAAATTATGTTGATTGAAAGAGAGGTTTGTAACAAGAGGGGAAAAAATTGTTCTCGGATGGATTCGTTGACTATTGTACAGGAATTACTGAAGATATGAAAGGCCTCGAAAAAATTGAGTCCGTTCACCCTCAGATCTAAATTTTTTCGAGGCCTTTCATATCTTCAGTAATTCCTGTACAATAGTCAACGAGCCATTTGAGAACAAATTTTTCCCCTCTTGTTACAAACCTCTCTTTCAATCAACATAATTTCTTCTTCCAACAATAATTGTTCCCTTTCCGTTTACTTAGCATTCTGCACAATAGATGGCGACACAAATCAGGCTTTTTTTTATGTTACCTTTTTTCGCCTTTTTCACTTTTTCGTTTTTGATTTAGTGGCAACAAATCAGTTTGGACGAATTTTCTGACGATGGTGGACGCTTGATTTTCCACCGAAACAATTGTAAAATGTTTCTCCTGCTCAAATTAAACTGCGTTTGTGTGTAATTTGTTTTAAATAAAAATGAGCGTTGATTTATAAGATCAATTTTTCGACAAATCCTTTTCTTTCAACATGCTACTGCATGTCATTTAAAGAGGAGAGTGAAAAGACAAGGGTTATAAAAGTAGACTTCCTATATTTTGGAAACAGATATGAGAATACCACAATAAGTTCTTTGTCCATAGTTCGAGTCATGACCTTCTGAAAATATCTAGCAAAGCCTCAACCAGAACGCGAACTAAATAATATGCTAAAAATCATTGCCCATACATAAGGCAATATTGTTAATTTCTACTTAATATCTACTATAGCTTCGTTAAGCTTTAAAAGATTAATTGTAAAAAATTGTAAATAAATTCACATATTTTATCTGTAAACTCAAAGACAATTCAATTTATTCTTGTTATATTTCTCGTTTATTTTATATAAAGTTACAAATTTCAATTTATTATAATAACAGGAGTTAAGCTGGCATGAATAATTATTGTCTCCGATGTAGAGTTCTGTAATAACAGCGTAGAATTTTATATATAAATTAATAGAATTTGGTAAAATATTTTATTTGAAACGTATATTGTCCGTATATCAAAAATAAAGAAATAAAAAACACGTATTATTTTATGAAAACAAACCACCGAAAATTACTCGCAAGTTTCCAATAAAACGTAATGTGTTGCTTTACAAAGAAATTACATGGCTGAAAGTATATGGCAGTTGCCACCCGGAAAAGTTTGGCCCGAAAAATCCTCATCTTAAGTTCTTAATAGTGTAGTTTAGTAAGGTGTTTCCTTTCAAGTTAGATTATAGTGGAAGGTTACATTATAATTCTTTTTTTTTTCCTTTTCCCGAATCATTGTAGCCATGATTGGATAAACGTGTCCATACTACTCATCTGCCAAAGTATTTCTTTTAATAATCGCTTCAGAAACCTTTCTAAAAACTGATGCAAGACAATACGTCCTTTGTATCGCTGCAAGAGGATTTTCTCTCGTCAAGAAAATAAAGAAACGGGGTGTAATCGTTTTGAGAAAATCTGAAAGAAAGACTCTGAACTTCTCGAAACTCTTAATCCCATAGCCACATTTATCGAAGACACTACAGAAAAAGTTATTAAGACTTAGGTCTTCATTAATAAATTAATACCATAATTAATTTTATCTCGTTTCGGAACTGTTTTCCAAAATAGAAAGTTCATCATTTTTGGAGATAATTGCACTTATATCATAATTTTTAAATGACTAATAATGTTTAAAGTTGTGCGCAAGTGATTATGAAAAGCTGCTTTCTTTTAAAAGTGTGAATAATGGAAACAGTTATAATAAAATAAATTCGTTCTTTGTAAATCTGATGATTAAACAAATACGTTTACAAACCAATACAGGTATTGCAGCCTATAAAGAAAAGAGAGAAATATTATATCTATCATTTGATATAAAAATGATAAATCATTCAAGAATATAGTTTATTTAAGCGTAAAATCAACGTTGCACTACGTAACAAATATTAAATATTAGTAACAACGTTGCGCAACGTAGTTTTGTTTGTTCTGTAGAGCGTAAAGAAGCATTTCAGACAGACGTCGCTATCTAAAACGCTTCGCTACTCTCTACCGAGCATCAAAACTACGTTGCGCAACGTTGTTACTGATATTTAATGTATTTATTTCTAAATATACCTCATATGAAACTAAAACAATTTAGAGAAACCAAATTAACCTTAAATACAATGACCATTATGATTATTAACTAGTAAAATTTTGACACTGGTCGGAATGTACGAAATACAAAAGAAGGTATAAACTAACTAGCCTAACCAAACTAGTTAGCTTTTAGTTAAACTTAGTTTTAACTAAAAATTTTACTCACTATGATAAGCTCTGGTCCACCTTTGTACATTGCCATTATGATTCATATCACGCGAAAATATTAATTCTTATGCAATTATCATGTTTGTTCGTTTATTCTGTTTGCGAGTTTTACGGTGCAAGGACAGACTGCATCGGGACCTACAGTTTTCAGGGGAATCCGAGCATCTTATGGCCTAGGGATCTGACCCCGGACTGCAGTGAGCAATTAGTCGGTAAGTAAGTTTTTTTTGTTTTGTTTTTTTTTTTATGTACCTTTCGGAATCGAACCCTCGAAAACGGCTCGCTAGCTAATGCGTTACCACTGCACTACCGCAGGGTCCTTATTTGATCATATTTTACGTCCTAAGGCAGCAGAGCTTACCATCTATGCTGGGAGTTACCGCCTGACAAGATCTCCGATTCACGATATATTTGCTTTCGCAGAGGTCATAAAGCTACCTGCCTTATGATGTTGCCATTAAATAGATATTAGTATTGGCCACATAAATAGTGTTTCCTTATGTGAAATTAAATTTGATTTTGGATCCGTTGATGGTGCAGACATTTTGCTTGCCTGTCTTCGGAGTACCATTGGTGTTGGTCTAAACAAAGCAGTCAGTATTCAAACTTCCGTTGCATTAGTTTGAAAGTAGGTGCCAAGCAATATTTGAACCTAGCAATCCTTTTTTTTTATATATAAATCAGGTCCCACCGAACGCAGAAATATTTATTTTCTTTCGAACGTTTCACCATCTAATCACGCCATAACATCGGCGCTGGTATCACTACGCCAATAAACGTTGATTAATATTGTTGTTTGATCTAACAATCCTTTGTTAGAAAAGTATCTTCTAAAATATCCCGAATGTTTGTTATTACAGCCAATTTTCGATGACCAAATTAATGCCAGTGACGGCTTCTCTTCCCTCTTTCCTTTATTACGTTTTTATGTTTTCAAATTTTTCTGTTGGAAGATCTTGAAAAAAATTGCTTTCGATTAAAATTATGATTAGCCGTAACCGCACACTTACCGAATTTTTCGCATTCTTAGTTGTATTTTACAAAGTACTGGGTTTTACAACAGTCTTTGATTTTACCATGTTTGGCGCAGTATAGCCCAGATGCTCTTGCGCCATAAAAAATCCAAACAAACAAACAAACAAATCTTAGTTGTATTCCCTGAGCACCAAAGGCTCGAAGCCTTCGGAAAACTATCTTGCAGAAAAGTCCCGAAAAACAAGACCATAGCTATGCTTACGCCATAAAACAGATAAAATTTAATTTAATTTGATGCGTGTATTTCACACTGGCGGATCTCCGCCCGGGTGATCGCCCCCCCCCCCCACCCACTTAAGCCGGGATTATATCATGGAAAATGAAATGAAAAGTACCGGACACTTGGCTAAAGATAGGAATCGGGAAAAAATCGCCCCCTCCTCCCCCACCCTTGAAAGATTTCTGTATCCACCATTGGTATTTTATTCAAGAAGCTGTCTTGTAATAAAAATTAATTTAATTATTGCCTGCTGTTTTAATTATATTACGCCGGCATGCCTCTACCTAGATTAAATTTTCATGAAATGGCGAAATTTATATAACTTCCGCGTTTTGCCAGTCTGTAAGTTAATTAGATTTATTTATTTTATTACCCTAGATAAAATATTTTTCATTGTATATACTTTACCAATCACTGCTCTTAAAGTTATAGAATTATTTGTTACATTGTTTACAAGTTATATTTCGAAGTCTCTTGGCAGACTTAAAATATTCAAAAATAAACGCTGTGCAGAATGTATTTTATTGCATATGAAAATTTAATCCACACGTGTCCTTTGCAACGAACATAAAACATGTCAGTTTTATTAAAAGGAAAAATTATCATTCTGTTCTATCAATACATTATTCCCTAAAACTAATCTCTTTCCCATTTATATACCATGTTTTGCAACGTGTATGAATTAGATTTAATTGTTGACGGAGCAACATTTATAATCCTTATTATTTTACAACCAAGAAACAAGATAATTATGGTAAAGAATTTTAGGCAATAATCAGGAAATTTAAAATTAAAATTGCGCGTTTCATTAGTTGTATTTAAGCTCCACATAATCCCCGAAAATCCCCAATACCTTAATTATTTTTTAAGTTGTTTACTAAAGAATAAAGCGAGCTCGAGGTTTTTCAATTTTGTTCTTCAGGCATTAATAAAAGCGGTGTTCCGGGGAATGTTAATAATTGCGTTGTTCTCTAATCTTGATGGTTTGAAAAAAGAAACAATGGAAAATAAAATTTGATGGTGGGCTTATAAGGTAAGTCTAGGTTTTAATCAACGTAAGTCTAGGTTTCAATCAGCCTAGATATTTTCAATTATCAAAAACTCTTCTCACTGAAGCATTTTAGGGAAACGAAAACTGTATTTAAGTGAACAGTATATTCTAGTACAGTCGTTTCCAAACCGTGAGTCGCGATATATTTTTGCTTTCTGAGCACTGGCGTACACAGGGTGGTGTTCATGGAGTTGTAACCTCCCCTTTCGATAAAATTTTGCATGCATACATATGAAGATATAGAGTTGTAGCTCTGTAACCCCCATTGAACCTATAAACCCCCTTATGAACTTTCTGAGTATGTCTGTGGTTCTGAGAGCAGCATGGAGTTTTCAAAATTATTGGTGGAGGTCCAAGTACATATTATATGCATTTATACATTACAATATATGTAAAATTGCAATTTATTTCAAATTATTGGGGGCCCCCCCGGGCCCACGACCTCCCCAATAATTTTAAATAAATACATCTCTTTCTCTCTCTCTCTCCCTCTCCTTCTCTGGAGCTAAGCTAATTTTTAATGAGTCGAGGAAAATTTTGTAATTTCGATCGAACCTTGTTAACGAAAACCCGCTTAACGTGAACTACTTTTAACACAAACTGCCACCTGAATCCCCGTTAAATTGTATAGGAACTTTTGTACTTTTAGTCCTTCCAATAAGAACGTGGTTAACACGAACTGATAATGTGGGACTGAAAATTTCATCTTATTAACATGAACGAAACGCGTTTCATTTACCAGACTTAAGCTAAATTTCTTTAGGAAAAATAAAAGATGTTCGCATTCCCGAGTGTTGAACTCAGGACCACATATTATGTCAAAGCTCGAATTTTTGCGGTAATCCATAATTTCTCCTCTGTTTATCACTTATCACACCACTTACTTTCGTTTTTATGGCATATTGTTTCATTTGTTAGGTCAAAACTGAAGTTCTTAACGAAAAAAAAATTGCAGTGCAAACCTGCTATATTATAGTTTTTCCAAGTATCAAGGAATTAGTTGCCAAGCCAGAGACAGAAAGGTAAAAATTACCATCATCTTATTTTAAAAAGTGTAAAAGCCTATTAACAGACTTCCACATACAAATAATTACATTTTTATACATAATATATATATATATATATATGTGTGTGTGTGTGTGTGTGTGTGTGTGTGTGTGTGTGTGTGTCATAGCCGTCATCTGTTAAGAATACCGGCACTCGACGGATCGCCGTTGTAAAGCGTCATCGGTCACTCCGTAGGTGGGGGGGACACAACGAGTCCCGTCTCAGCCACTGCCTCCTAGATTTAGAGGGTAAATTTAGGAGGCAGTGTCTTAGCGCAGAACTTTGGCTGTGGTGACCGAAGTTCGGATTCTTCGTTAAACTGTAGGTTCAGCTCGCCAATCCGTCTGGCCAGCGTAGTGAGCTTAACGCCGCTTCATTTGTATTTCGTTCACCCTACTACATGTATATGGGATAAGAGAAAGGCTTCCACCGTGAAGTGGATTGAAAATGGTCGTCGATAATGATAATGATCGATAATATATATTAAAATAACACTAATTTTTGCTTATCTTGATTCCTATACATTTATAAAAATCATCTAATATCAAACCATCGAGCACCTTGTTACCTCTGAATGACATTTCCAGCCAGAAATTGCCCTATGGAATTTATACCTTCGTTTTTACAAATTTTATCTAGGTGAATAATTTGGGCGAAAATATTATTTCTAAAAACCTTTTACTTAAGTTAGAAGCAAAGTTAAACATGGCGATGACATTAGAAGAAAAGTCTTCCTTCTTGCCATAAATATCGATGCCCTTACAAACGTTTTTTTCCATGTTTAAACGTAAGTCCAAGAAGGTAACTTTTTGCCGAGAGATAGTCTTCTTTTATTTTAGGCCCTCAGGGTATAACTTATCTCAATTATATTCTCAAACTGTGAATAATTAAAAGCAATAACAGCATCAATATATCTAAATGAATTTGTGTTGATTTGTGACTGCCATTTTTTAATTCATATTGTTTGTTTGTTTTTTGGTTTTAAGGCTCAAAGACTACAGTGGTCATTCTACAGTTTGCCGAGGAATCCGAACCTCTTAAGGCCTGGGGAACCAAACCCCGGACTACAGTTTTTTAATTCATAATAATACGAGTATAAATTAGTATTTGAGACAGAAAAATACCTACCTATAGGGATTACCTTAATTTGTAGACTAAAGTCATTTCCATTATATAAAATGTTTTCAAAAAGATAATAATTCAATTAGTTATTCCAGATATCCTTTTCATATCAATAATGCAAGCAAATTTGAAGAACAAAAAATCCATCAATTCATATTATCCAAAGGAACGTTGGTGAATAAGTTTTCAAAATCAAAAACGTCTACTTTTTTTATATTATGTGTTGATTATTCTTGATATAATTAATGACGCTTACATTATTATTTATTATAAAAGATTTCTCCTTTGAGCCAGTCTCTCAAAGAAATATATATATGTGTGACATTAATGTCACAAATAATTAACTATGTAATTAAACTAATGTAACATAGAAATAATAATGAACGTGATTTAATAACACAATATTCATATAATCATAATAAATGATCGTCATAATAATCATAATAAATAATCATCACAATAATCATAATAAATAATCGTCACAATAATCATAATAAATAATCATCACAATAATCATAATAAATAATCATCACAATAATCATAACACGATATTAAAAAAGCATATATAAAACTATTTTTACGAAAAGAATAAAATTTAATTAATTCTGAATAAAAGTGACTAGATGCGATTTTAGAACCTCCGTTATGACTAAACCACGTCATTCCTCCAGAAAAAGTGCCATGCCTCACACACATACAAATACACACTCTGTAATGAACAAAGTACAGTGTGGCCATAATTTAATGTGAGGTGTTTAAAGCACAATTACGAAAAGTCCACTGGTCCAAACTGAACCAAGTTTGGTGTACATACTCCTGGACCATGGGATTTTAATTTAAAGAAAAGAAAAACTTCAGAAATTTCGGAAGTGTGGCGAATTAGTATTACCACTTTTTTGATAATAGGATTCTACCAGCAAAGCATGATTAAGTTGAGTTAACGTGGCGGATCAATTTCATCAAACAAATGTGAAGCATATTTTCAGCCTTTCTTTTATGCATTAATTGACTAGCCAGCTGTTTTTGAGTGAAAATATGAACATTTGCGCGATTTCAGCGCCAATTTCTTTTGTGGTGGCAAAATGTTTAACTATTTCTTATTCTATCACTTAATTCTTTATATTGAAAAAAGTCGTCGTTATAAAATTTCCGGCGTTATCCGCGGCAGTTAAAGTCGTTATAAACGATATATTTAATAGTCATCAAATACATAACGTTTATTGGCATAGTGAGACCAACGCCGATGATAGGGCGTGATTAGATGGTGAAACTTTCGAAAGAAAATAAATGTTTCTGCCTTCGGTGGGACCTGAACCCACGACCTTCCACTTACCGGGCGGAGGCTCTACCCACTGAGCTACGAAGGACAACGTTTAACCTCTTTACGAACCTATATATATTGTTGCCAGTTATAGCCATATTATATGTTGCCAGAAATAACTGGCAACAATATATATACGTTCGTAAAGAGATTATATATTGTCCTTCGTAGCTCAGTGGGTAGAGCCTCCGCCCGGCAAGTGGAAGGTCGTGGGTTCAGGTCCCACCGAAGGCAGAAATATTTATTTTCTTTCGAACGTTTCACCATCTAATCACGCCATACCATCGGCGTTGGTATCACTACGCCAATAAACGTTGATTGATTGACATTGTTGTTTGATTTAATCTGCATAGTGTTCGATTTATTTAAAATAAATCCATATGCCACAACGGGCTTTTCGATCAATTTAATACGTCTCTGTGCAATTTGGTTTAAATAGTAGTCCATGTACTACACCATTCTGCGAAATAACTGGCAACAATATATATACGTTCGTAAAGAGATTATATATTGTCCTTCGTAGCTCAGTGGGTAGAGCCTCCGCCCGGCAAGTGGAAGGTCGTGGGTTCAGGTCCCACCGAGCTCAGAAATACTTTTCTTTCGAACATTTCATCATCTGTTCACGCCATCGGCGTTGGTATCACTACGCCAATAAACGTTGATTGATTGACATTGTTTGATTTAATCTGCGTAGTGTTCGATTTATATAAAATAAATACGTATGCTGCAACGGGCATTTCGATCAATTTAATACCAGTCTCTTTGCAATTTGGTTTAAATAGTAGTCCATGTACTACACCATTCTGCGAAATAACTGGCAACAATATATATACGTTCGTAAAGAGAGTATGTATTGTCCTTCGTAGCTCAGTGGGTAGAGCCTCCGCCCGGCAAGTGGAAGGTCGTGGGTTCAGGCCCCACCGAAGGCAGAAATATTTATTTTCTTTCGAACGTTTCACCATCTAATCACGCCATACCATCGGCGTTGGTATCACTACGCCAATAAACGTTGATTGATTGACATTGTTGTTTGATTTAATCTGCGTAGTGTTCGATTTATATAAAATAAATACATATGCTGCAACGGGCATTTCGATCAATTTAATACCAGTCTCTTTGCAATTTGGTTTAAATAGTAGTCTATGTACTACACCATTCTGCGAAATAACTGGCAACAATATATATACGTTCGTAAAGAGATTATATATTGTCCTTCGTAGCTCAGTAGGGAGAGCCTCCGCCCGGCAAGTGGAAGGTCGTGGGTTCAGGCCCCACCGAAGGCAGAAATATTTATTTTCTTTCGAACGTTTCACCATCTAATCACGCCATACCATCGGCGTCGGTATCACTACGCCAATAAACGTTGATTGTTTGACATTGTTTAATATATAATTATACTTGAGAATAGTAGCAGACATTGGTGCTCATTCCAAGGCCTATTTTCACTTCTATTTCTTTATGTATGGAAGTCTAATATTAAAAACTTCGTTATATATATATCATCATATTCAACCATTATCTATCCACTGCTGGATGAAGGTCTCTCCAAATGCTTTCCACACAAGTCTATCCTGAGCCATTCGTTTCCACGTCACCCCAACCTGTTTTCTTATTTCATCCACCCATCTAGTTTGAGGACGTTTTCTAGGTCTTCGGTGGTCTCTTGGAATCCAGTTCAGAATTTCTATTGTGCATCGTTGATAAGTTCTTCTTGCAATATGCCCAGCCCATCGCCATTTCAGCCCTTTTACTTTAACAATGATGTCCTCCACTCTAGTTTGCTCTCTCACCCAAGTGTTTCTTTTTCGATCTCTCCTAGTTATTCCAAGCATGCACCTCTCCATGCTCCTTTGGGTTGTCTGTAACTTCCGTATTGCTGCAATTGTTAGACTCCATGTCTCTGATCTACAAGAGAGGACTGGCAATACACACTGGTTGAAGACATTTCTTTTTAGACACAAAAGCAATTTTCCCTTCAGGATAAAACTGTTTTTTCCGAATGCAATCTAGCCAATTTTGAAATGTCTTTTGAGTTCTTTTACAATGTTGCCTTCCATTGAAATCAGTTGGCCAAGGTAAATGTATGAATCAGAAATTTTTGGCTCAATGTTTTCAACCTGTATTTTTGTTTTCTCTGCGAAATTATTTGTTTGTTTGGCTTTTTTATGGCGCAAGAGCATCTGGGCTATACTGCGCCAAACGAAATTATTAAACATGATTTTAGTTTTTTTGTAGGTTCATATTGAGCCCGTAGCTTTGTGTGTTGACCATTATTTGGAAATTGTGTTATCCCTGTGAAGGGTAATAATATCTTACAACTTAATATACGGAGGAAAGAGCGTTTGTTCTTGTTCTCATTCGTCTAGTAGGTCAAGACACCGCGGGCTCAACGCGGGGACCCTGGTTCGAATCTGGGATGAGGACGGCGTCTCTTTTTCTCCTAAACAAAAATAGCTCTAGTTTGAGCTACTAATACGTGGGTGTCAAATTTATTTGTAACAAATATCATTGCCAACACTGATCCAAGGAGGAATGTGGCTGGGCAGTGATTCATCTACCATAGTGTTTTTTCTATCCAGTTTTCTCTAGAAGCTATTTTTTTCCCGTATGCCAAACGTTGGAAAACAAGAGGGACGAACATTGAATAGTGAAATAAAACTAGGTTGATGTATTGATTTTAATGTTGGGTAGTTTCGTAAAGATGAAGGTTTCGAAAAATAGTTGAGAGACAAACTTAGGTACTTAATGGTTAAGGAAGGCTGTATAGTTTCAGCATAAAATCTAGTGATAGCGGATGTCTTGAGAGCATCTACGCAAAGATGCAAGTTTTCATTATGAATTGTGGCAAGTTGTTTTAGTATAGATCCATGTGCAGAATCAGAGATGGGGCAACCATAATCCAATCTTGATTGGAATAATGCTTTATATAGTCGTAAAAGTGAGCATCTGTGAGCACTTCAAGATGCGTGGGACAAAACCTTTAAGATGTTCAGAGCTGTAAAACATTTATTATTCAAGTTTTGGATATGAGATCCAAATGTCTTATGACATTCAGATTTGTCTTACATGAGATTTAAACTAGTCTAAGGTGAGATTTAGATTTGTCTTAAGATACTATAATTATAGTGAAAATGGTGTGTTATATCTTATAATGACGAAATGCAATGAAACTAGCTAAAACATGCTTTTTGCGTGTAAAAGCTCAAAATCTGTAACTTAGATAAACATGACTTACTTTTCATATCAGTGGTAAGAATCAGTTAATTACATTCTGCATTCTGCTTCCCAGTCAACAGGAATCAGATGTTCTGTATAGTTCAAGACAAACTCTAAAGGACAGTATTCTGTACATTTGTCCAATATCAAAACATAAGGGTATTGGTCACCAGACTCCGGTGTACTGGAATTCAAGTACAGAAAGCGTACCACATGACTAGTATTGACTTGATATAACTCGACGATTAAGGTGGTACAATAAGGGGGTTGCTTCATATTGAATATGTCGAGTGCTTGCAGTATGGCAGCGATATTAACATCATGCTGAAAATACATTAAAAAAGAAAAAAGTAAAACATACCAGTTTTGGACAAATGTTAAAAGAAAAACTTTTCATGAATTCTTTTTTGGATTTTCTGCCCTTTTGGAAACGCACAATACTTACAGCTGAAAATATCTGCACTTTTTGATCAGGAAGTTTATTGTTAATTTTGTCGACCATATTGTCCATTATTTTTCCAATCAAAGGCCCTATAAGATATTAAAAAAAATAACTAATAGATAACAACTCGCAAAAATATTTTCTACTACTAATAGCACAACATTATTCATTGTTACATTCAGGGCTGGGCACAAGGGCTTTAGGGATAACTTACCCATGTGAACAATATTATTAGTCGCAAAACTTATTTTTTTATGAGAGAGAATTTTTTCTTTCAACCTCCTCCTTTAAATTTCCGTGCATAAACCTGATTGTGCTATTTAAAATACTATCACAATAAGCCATACTGAAAGTTTAAAAGAATAGGGGAAAGTGGGGCAGCTTGACGAGCTGGGCAAGATGACGAATTTCATTTATTTTAAATATTATCACTATATGGCAGCCCTGATACCGCGTAGTCGAAGAAGAAGAATATGATGGGGCAAGAGGATGAATTCGTCGAGCTTCCCCGATATTTATATAATAGGGCAAGATGACGAATTCGTCAATTTGCCCCTAGCTCTGCCTCTTAGTATTTCACATCGGTAACTTTTTGTTAATGGCCAAAACTGTAAAAAAAATGCAAGCTTCAATACTACTAAACTAAGTTAATATTACACTAAAAATCATTTTACAATTATCGCATAGATCTATGGCTTATCCTAAACATTCCCAAAGGTTAACATAAAAATTTGAAGCACGTAAACATTATAATCTTCGCTCATATCAAAACGACGCATGGTAAAAAGGCCGCCACTTGTCAGGACTTAAAGAAATTCTTCTTCTTAAGTTCAGACAAATGGCGGCCTTCTTACCATGTGTCGTTTTGATGTGAGTGAAGATTATAATATTTACATGCTTCAAAGTTTTCTGTTAACCTTTGGGAAAGTTTAAGATAAGCTATAGATTTATGCGATAATTGTAAAATGGTATTTCATGTAATATTAGCTTAGTTTAATAGTATTGAAGCTTGCATATTTTTTTTACCATTTTGGCCATTAACGAAAAGCTACCAATGTCAAATTCTAAGAGACAGAGCTAGGGGCAAATTGACGAATTCGTCATCTTGTCCCATGATATGAATATCGGGGAAGCTCGACGAATTCATCATCTTGCCCCATCATATTTATATTGGGGAATTGTCCCAGTTTCCGACACTTAGAGTAAATTGTTATTATATTTTTTATTCATAACATATTTATTATTAGGTAATTATATTTATTATTATAATAATTTATATTCTCATTGTCCTTATTACATTATTTCATGTTAGCCTATTCTAAGGCAGCATCAGTGGGAATAGCAACAAATGGATATCAAGCAACAGGAATCGCCCCATTTATTAGATATATTATCAGTGATGTTGATCTTGCAGCCGCAATTACTAGGTACAGTAAGGACCAAAGAACACGAGGAAAAACGCATTCAAGAAGTGTGATCCAATTTCATAGCAGATTGATGCGGACGAAGAAAGATTGCAAGAAAATGCCTCTGGTACGATCGTCCAAAAACCTGTGGCATCTCCTTGGGCAGTGAGCTCCCTCTCCCTGCGACTGCTCAGCGAGCAAACCCGAAACAAAAACGAACAGCAAAATCGACGACAATTTTAAAAGCAACTACCCAGAAAGAGATTTTACTGTTAAAAAAGTCCAAACAGCTAGCTGCCAACAAGAAAATAACGTTCACAAAGAGAAAGTTAAATTTCGTAAAACTGTTAAAAGGAAAACTGTAAAAACTATGCACAAAAGCTCATCTGCTGCAAATTCATTTAACCGTTCTGGATAGAATGAGAGCTACACTGATCCTCCGCAGGAAGATTGAATTCCAGTGTAAACTGTGCCAAAAATGGTGGCATGAACTGTGCACAAATTATGAGCAGTTGGGCGATTACATTTGCGATCACTACTAAAACTCTTTAGGAGAATATAGGTTACGAATTGTGTTCGCCACCTTGCCCCAGTATGGTTCGTCATCATGCCCTTGATATGGGGGAAGACAACGTATTATGTTTTTTCTTCTTTTTTTATATTATGTAGCTGTAGTTTTCTTATTTTAATGTAAGTTGTCCGTCAGATCTGTCATAAACCTAAGTATATCATAAAAAGAAATATGTTCCCAAAGCAAAAAGTATTCCTTAAAATTGCGTCTTTTAAAAACTGTCGTCAACTTGCCCCACTTTCCCCTATGTGGAAGGAAAAAAAAAGATACCTGCTTTAAGTCGTAGAACTATGGGAGAATGAAAATTCCAGAACATAGTCGCATCTGAGAGATTACTAAGCTGGTTCCAGTATGTATTAGCCCATGGTGGAATGGTCAAATTGTGCTTTTTCTGGAAACAGTAGATAATAGTTATGGAAAAATACATATAAAAATCGAATCGATCCATGGACAAGAGATGCCAATTTCTTAAATATGAATCGTAATATACTAGATTCCCTGTATCAGGGGTCAGTAACCTAGTGCATGCGGACTACTTTTAGATGGCATGCAGAATAATTTTAAAATAAACCCAGTTGGAAATAATCCCCTCCCTGGCTAAGATTTTTGTATTCTCCGAATTGATGAAATATTAATTTTTATCTTCTTAGATTACTGATTATTAATTTTTATTAATAATTAGATAGTAAACTAAATTTTTACAATTTAGGTGAGTTTAGGCTGGAAGAGGGAGGAAGATTGCAATGTTATTTTGTCACAACGCCTTTGAAAGATCGATGATCCATATATAATACTCTTCATACAGTAATTTTTGCCCTCTACGTATATTTAGCTCAAGCTAGAGCTTTTTTGTTTTTGGAGAAAAAGAGGCGCCGTCCTCATTCTGGATTCGAACCAGGGTCCCCGCGTTGAG
>QLNU02015360.1:24348120-24359857 GCA_006491805.2 Dysdera silvatica
ATATAAAGGAATATTAAAACAAACCTAATGATGTCGTATGCAATGAGTAAACGATCATACACGATTACGTTAAAAACGAAGCGTCATAAACGATTCCCACTGCGTGTGTGTGCGTATTTATACACACACACACGGTAAGCATACTTTGAAAGAAAAATTCTTAGAACCTTGATGAATACCCATCTAAATACAATTATGAACTCTTACCTCTTATTTCTAATAATGATCACAAGTATCACCATATGGATTCTGTGGGTCCTAGAATTTGGGATTTTTTGCCCCTTTGTCTCAGAAGTAGTAACACACATACACACACAATATAAATCTACTTAAAAAATTTAAAGATTTTGCATTAACTAATTAAAAATTATGTGTGTTCATAATTTCTCCTTTTTTTTAATAATATTTGATATATATTATGTGCTTATTCAAAAGGCCTTTATTTTCTTCGTTTTGTGTTTGGTGCAGTTCAATGTTACAGTTTGCTTTCTAAATGTAAAAAACTAGTCAAGCCGTTTTTATATGGGCTTTTTTCTCAGTTTGCTGCAAATCCACTAATATGGTGCTAATTTCAGTATCTGAACATTTATAACTGTGTATCCTGGTGAAATAAATTGATTGATTGATTTGTCAAGGTTTTATTATCATCAATGAAACTGACTCAAGGAAACTCGTTTAAGGTCAGTCATGGTCTAGTTATTTAAACTTTCCTAGTAATTCTAATTTTGTGTGACTGGGAAAGCTGATAATAGCAAGCTTTTCTTATATTCAAGACGAATCATACAATGTTATGAAAGTTTCTAGAAGAGAAAATAGATTTATCCTTATTGAGATGCAAAAAATAGCTTCATTGAAGCGGGGGCTTCGTAAGAGGTTATAACATAAAGGAAAAGATATGTCAAAGACCAGAAGGTGAACCGACTCAAGATTCAGTGCTTCTAATATAAGAAGGAAAATTATTCACAATTTTTTTCAGGTGCACATTAAATGTAGATTTAATTTTCACTGAGCTTAATCTAAAATTAAAAAAGAAAGGATGACCAAAGTATTTTCGAAACATTGTGCAAAAATATATTCACAATGGCCCTGGCACAAACTATTAAATATATGCTGTGACTTCTTAAATACACCCATCTAATCTATCGTAGCTTCTTTAAAGAGACAAGAAGGTCGGAAAAAGTTTATCATACGACCAGTCCTCGGGGGGAGAAGTATGGAGTATGAGTTTAGTACTCTGTTTTGTTTTAACTTGTGTGTGTGTGCTTTGTGTTTTTGTTTATTTTGTATGTGCATACTTTTGTAATGAAAAATGCATAGTTTTTCTCTAAAAGCAATTAACTTTTTTTAAACAGTCAACTCTTTTCAACAATTTACTGTTTCTGATAAGGCAAAATATTTGAAAACAATGATATTATCCAGCCTGGGGGCCAAAAAATTTAATATTAGCCAAATTCTTAACTTTGTGTAAATATTTAAAGTCTTTCTAACCTCTAAAAATACTCCAATTAACAAAATATACTTTTTTTTTAGTTTTTTATGAATGCAAACACAAAATGCTTTATTTCCAGAAAATTTCCGAAACTAATTTACATTTCAATGATTTTCAATGCCAGATATGCAAAAGTAAAAAAGTGTTAAATTAAAAACACCTCGTACCTCATATTCATTACAGGCAGATCACGGTTAGAAGAATTTGTGAACCATTATATTCTAGTATAATATTATTTTCGGATGCAATAATAAACTCCTTTCCTTAAATCCATTTCCTACCGAAGTTTGGTAATTAATCATGTGTACAAAAATGTTTATCCATTTTCCTTAAGAACATCTTCTGGCGACGATTTGAGGAAATCGAAGAAAAGTTGTCTTAATCAAGCTTATCTCTCTCTCTCTCTCTCTCTCTCTCTCTCTCTCTAACCTCCTTTCCAGTTCATCTCAAAGATAATTTTCAGGACTTAGATTAGGATTCCAATTTCTCCAATCCAAAATTCAATCTCATTTTCTACAAACCACTTTTTCACACACCGTGTAATGTAGAACCACACTTTTGTATAGCATGAAACTCCGTTCAACTAAACGAGGTAAGAGTCCATTTTATACATTGCTTCCCAGGAGCAAGCTACAAAGAGACAAAAAAAATAGATTTCATTCTAAATTTTCCCGTCGAGGGTCAGATCAAATTGTAATCAATTCTCCACAACATCCAGTCTGTATTTACTTAAAACCTGTTTGCTAGACCTCTTTGGTCAACTTATATAAGGAAAAGAGATCACGCATATCTGCAATCAGAGGCTTAACTGTCAAGTATTGGAACAACGAGCGTACGATCACGGGGTCGAATCTAAATGCATGGACAATTTCTCTTCGTCTTCTCTGGTTATATCATTAGTCAAAAACAGGCTCTAGTGCAAACCTTACCCGTAGAGTGTTAAAATCAATCTTGAAGTTGAGGATTGTTCGAAAATGCGGATACTGCTCCAAATTTAGTTTTCTGGCTATAAAGAACGCTAAGCTGATGCCCTACAGTTAGGTATGTTTACGCACATTCAATTATCTGCCCAAAACTTTTTCAAAATATAAAGTGCACTTGGAATTTTTTCGAGGCTATATAATTTGGTTTTGTTCAAAAAGATACCTCTAACCACCTTTGACATTTCTGTCATTCAGTCAGTCATTTGAAGGGACACGTCTTACGACATAATCATAGTCTACTTCATATTTGTAAATAATAGGCACATACGTTGTTACATAGCCTCATCCTAGTGATATGATGGTTAAACCTGCGATGTCACTCCAAATAAATCTAAGTTCAACTTGCAACAAATATATGCATTTGTAAATATGTCAAATGTCAGAGCTCGGTTTCGTCACAGCTAAATCTGAACAATTATAGAAAATAAAATTCGAAATGAAACCCCCCCAAACCATCACCGAGTCTGTTCTTTAACCATATCCTGTTTCCATTGCATGTATAAGAAATATACAGATCTTTTAAAAGTTTGGGTTTAAATCCAAACACTTGAGTATTTTACAGTGTAAGAAAAAATAAGCGTATGCGCAGCTTTAAAGCTTTTTACCATCTATACCTTTAATTTTAGTAATTGTGCATATAATTATATGCACTTCCTCTTTTGTCGACGAAATTGACAACAGTTTGCATCGTTACCTAACTACCCATGATTACGCCAATTGCATTTTGATATTCTACAGCAACAAGTGTGTATTATGTATGCAATTATTCAGTTGTTGAAAGCAAACTGAATTTTTGGGGACAACAATTCTATATATTCTTTAGATGCTTTGTTAATAACGATATTGTATTAACTAATCACGTTTCATTTTTATAAAAACTGTAAATCAGAACTGTGAGATACACAAAAATCACTGAATTAGTTTAAAATCTTCACTCATAACTGTAATAAATTATAATAACCATAAACAGAATGCCAATAAAGTGTTTTTATATTACTATTCTTTTTACAACGAAAAGATAAAAATTGAAACTTTCGTTTTAAATTTGTCTTGGTAATATTATTTTTTCCACGTATTTCCTGCACTGTTAGAGACCATATGGACAGAAAAGTAAGCCAAAAATGATAGGCGTTTGAAAAATAAATGTATTTCCTGATGAACAACGCCATCTTTTCCTATATCGGCAAATTTTGGAACTAATTCTTTTTAAAAAGAATTCATCTCCCCATCTCTTAGTAAGTATCCGTACAAAATTTAATGTCAAACTGTTAATATTAGCTAGAACTATTGAGAAAGCTCTGAATAGGAAAACTTTCATGATATGAATGACAACAATTCAAATGTATTTTGCAACAAAATGTAGTTCTATTATTTAGTAACTTTTTACTTATAGAAAAAGTTTTAATTATTTATATAAAATATTACTTTTTTGTATCGTTTTTATATCACTAAATGGAGATTTTATTATATTATTATATATGGATTATATTATTTATGAAGACAACAAAATACCATGTAAAATATTTCTCATATTCTACTTAAAAGTCAAAAGCATTCCAATAGAACTTCTATGTAGTGAAACTGAAACCCTTATACCACATTTAATAAAATCGTTTTGAGACATATTCATTGGGATATAAATAGATGTTAAAATGTATTTGGAACTTAAAATATATTTCAAGCACCGGCTGACCAGAAAACTGAAAGATATAAATTTGCTATTTAATTTAAAAGACGTTTTAATTTCAAAACGGCTTCTGTCAAAGCCGGTGCAACCATTTTTTTTTTTTTTTTTTTCATTTCCTTTTCGCGGCAACGTTCAAGAAGAAGGATTTTCATTTTGAAAAAAAATAAGGAAGAAAGAAGGAAAGAAAAAACGTAATTAATTTGAAAGGCGGGCCTCTCGTTTCATGACCTAAGTTTCGTTTGCTTCTTCTCCTCTTTCTTGCCCTCTTCCTTTTCCTCTGTGGAACACCTTACCTGGAATTTTCCAAAAAGAAAAGTTCGTAAGATTTTTCCGATAAAGCCGCATTAAAAATATCCGATGCTGCTATTACGGTCGGCGAACCGAACCAGAGCCTAGCACTGTTTTTGAGCTCTGATGTAATTAATATTCAAAGAAAATTAGAACGACTTTTGGAAGGGTAATCGCTTTTTGGGTTCTTTTTTTCCAGGACATCCATTTCTTCGCCACACCTGGGCTTGACGACGTAAAATAACATTTCCTAGAAAGATTCTCGCAGACGGTTTTTTGTCCACCGCTTTCATATTAAACGAGACGTTGAGCAAGGGAGATGACTTGCAGAAGAAGAAGGCAATCATTTTAAAGCCTTTAAAAAAAGCAATCCTCCCACTTCTTTTATTGTGCCTCAAGAAGAAGCGCGTCGTTTTCAGCTAAGAAGATATCTTAAGCAACTTAAGATAGATAGTGTAAGCTTAGGATCTACTAAATAGACCACTACGTCTCCCTTTGAATGGGGGGGGGGGTGAATTCCCGGCGAACGAAGCTTACTTGAAACGGCTATCTCTGTCGGCGAAGACAGGTGATCTAAAGGGAAATACTATAATGCGAAGTTCTACCTCATTTACTGACATAACTTAACTATCTTAACAAATGTCACGGGACTGCAAATAAGTACTAGGAGGTAGGTAACGTACATAAAATTTTATTAATAGCTAAATATAACATGACACTAGTAGCAAGCATGAAAAATTATAACTATGACAATTCTGATGAAAGAGCGAGTAAAAAACAACAAATTAACGCAGTTAAGAATGTTTAATTACACTGTTGATAGCTATTTCAGTGGCTAATCCGCCACCATCCTCAGAACAGTTATGACTCTGTTTACATACGTGGGCGTGAGGCGTTGCTAACGCCGTGACACAGAAACAGCGAATTAAGAGGTATTTACAGGTTGTACGTTAGGGGTGGCGTCTCTTGCGGTAGAACTAAGCAAATTTTTCCAAATAGGTGAAAGGGCGTTAAAAGGGAGCTGATCATTCACGGAATTAGCTGTATTTGTAAGGATGTGATAAGCTTCGAAGGAGTTGAGGTCAAAATTTGAAGAGATTTTTACAATTAACTGTGCTTTGGAAAAAAGAAATTTGTGGCCAGCTTCCCAAGAATGTTTCGCCAGCGCGGATTTATGGAATTCTTGTTTTTGGACGTACGCCTAGTGCTCTTTTAATCAAAAATGTAGGGCTCAACGTGTTTAGCAGATGTTTAATTTTCTGTTTTTGTGATCATGGTGTTGGCAACGCTTCACGCCCACGTATGTAAATAGGGTCATAACTGTTCTGATGATGGTGGCGGATTATCTACCGAAATAGACGTCAACAGTGTAATTAAACATTTTTTAACTGCGATTATTTGTTGTTGTTTACTCGCTCTTTCATAACTTTACGCAGTGTGTGGCAACAACTCAAGTATGGTAACTCTGTCTGAGGCTTAACTATGGCGCGGCTAAACATGCTGACGTCTATTAAAGAGCTCATCTGAAGTGAGCTTCCATTAGTTTCCTCTCTAAATTGCTGACCTTTCGACACTTTTTTTTATTCTAAAAATTTGACTACGGTAGTAGCCTATCTTGGGTATTACACACATATCATAAAACGATCAATTATAACTACATTTGTGGAGTTCATTTTAGTTTTGGAACACATATTGCAATCCATAGCAATCATTACGAAATACATTATCAACAGCAATAATATCCAATAATTAAACTGTCATGTGACTATCATTAATTATGTTGCGTAACTAACTCTATATGTCTAATCTGACTCTTAGGGGACGATTGCCGGAATTGACGAGACATGATCAAAAAAAATTATTCTCTTATCCGGCTCTCGCGAAGAATTCGCCTCAACATCTCAGAAGTTTGCTATAGCTGTATGAGAGGCATATTAATTAGGTCGACATCACTGGCGAAGAACGTACGTAGTTCAAGAGAGCTATTCACCTTACTTATAAAATATTGCTTTACCATCTTTGGGTCCCATCTGGTACTGATCTCATACTGATCTAATTATTCTCGTCTTATACTGACTCTGATCTCATGCACTTCTGCCCTGAAACTGATTAAACTTTTTAAAACTTCAAAGTAAGAATGGCGTTTGGACCTGTGCTTGGTTATTAGCTTAACCTATCAGTGAGGTGTTCGTGTCTTGCGGTTTTGGTGCTGGGAGGTCCAGATTTCCCCTGCGGCGGTCGCTTCCGAAGAAAGGCAAGAATTTCTGCTGACATTTACGAGTTTTCTTCAATTGATGTAACCGACATTTATGGATAGAGATTCTATGTACGGACCTTTGAATTATCCAATTAGCAGGGTTTGTATTGTGCAGACGCAACCCTAAAGAGACGGCATGTCCAGGCGCGGTGATCAAAACCAGGGCAGTCTTTATGCGTCTGTTCTTTACTTACGCCATAAAATCTTGGACTATTCTAGAGATTTTTAGGTTGTACAAAAGGATGAGAACATCTTCTTGCATTGTAAGGGAAAGTGTGTGCTTCCTTTTATGGCTTAACGTAAAAATTTAAGGGCAAAATATACAAATTACAACAAAACTTTGTTACAGGATGATCTTCCTGTAACAATAGCAAGCTTGATGAACCAACTTTATTTTTATACCAAAATTGGGAAGTATTTAGGAAAATAAATAAAGGCGAATTACACTGCAAATAAAATTACGATTACAAGGGAGATATACGTACTTTAGAGAAAGAAGAAAGAAGGGTGGTCATAAACCGAATGAGTGCTGCTGTGACTGTTTTTTTTTAAATTCCTATGATGTAATAATATTGCTGTTAGTTAAGACAAAATGCTCGATGTATTGGGGAAGATATTCTTCTGCATATAAAAGTTAGGACACTTAAGAAAACAAAAGATTAAAGCACTCTGAAGCTTCCCTTAAGCTTATAGTAATTTTTGAACACTGGAAGAAAAAATCACCAATTCTCAAAACCACAGTTTTATCATAGGAAAAATCGCTTGTGAGAAATGTTAGGAACTGACGATTCACAAGTTTGATTCGATTATCTTTGCAATTAAGTAAATACGTGGTATAAATGGGTAAGCAAAATGAACAAGGAAAATTGTCCATTGTCAGCGAACTTGTCCATAGTAGCGCCTTATGTACTCTCGCAAAGGGAGGACTATATGACGCCAGTAGCTTAATGGTAAAGCACTTGACCGGTAATCTAGAGATTGTTTGTTCGTGTCCCACCAGGTGTCGAAAATCATTCTTTTCTTTTCAAGCAACATCATTTACTTCATCAAGAAAATTTATGTCAGTTTATGCCACTTATGTATAATAGCTGAAAATAAAAAAAAATAGCAATACTTGGGTATAAGACATCTGCCAGTAAGAGATATAAAATACACATAATCACAGTTAAAAATTTAATTATCTAAACCAGTGGCTCTCAATCTTTTTTTTTTCTGGGTGGGGCTTCTAGACTCCCCGTAGCCCCACGGACATTTTTAAATTACAATAAATATTTTTAATAAATGTATTTTACCAAATCCACTTCTAATTTATTAAATTATTTATTCTTATTATATCTTCTTATTTATTAAAGTTTTAAGCGCCGTTAAAGCTGATGTACGATTCTGATGACGGTCGCATATGGCCACCAAAATAGCTATTAACAGCATACTAAAAAATTTTTTAATGCGATAATTTGTTGTGAATACACTATTTATAAATAAGCATTTAATATTATAACAAACTTACTAATAAGTGCTCAATATTACAATAAAAATGTAAATAAGTATTATAATTTGCATCACATATTGTATCGTTATTTCGAAAACTTATGCAACTGAAATCCTACTTAATAATGAAGGGGAGAATCAGGCATTTGTTTTTCTTTTAAGGGGGTATAAAATGGTCAGAAATGTGTTTACATAATACTTGAACAGCCCCTTACTTGTGGTGGAATCAAGCCTTCTTGCCATGTTGGAGAACCCTTTCTTTAATCTACCCAAATCTATTCAAGTTAGTGAACAAAAAATTTAACTTTATGACAGCATCAGTATCTTGCAAAAGAGTTTCTTCGGAGGCTGGTAGCTTTTAACGGATCGAAGAAATCGGCCTTTTCACGTCGAAAGGTTATTATTCTTAAATGTTATTTCATATTTGATGGAGTTAAATCTTTATCCGCGTATATTGTTATAAGTATTAATATTCTTATATTGTCCAGATTTACGCATGAAGAATCCCGAATAAAGACCTGTGTATAACCACATCATCTGAGTATAGATGTTTTTTATTAGTATCCTGTTTAACCAGTTCGATACTTCATCTTTACTTCCATTCCAGTTCGATATTGTTAGTTTTTAGTATCTTTTACCAATCGATTTACAACAGTATCAATGTTTTTTGCTATATTTCCTTAAGTCGAATTTTTTTAACGTTCTCCGATTTGCAATATCGTTCCTGTTTTCAAACATCTAAATTTCAGTATCCTAAAGCCGTATTTCTTTCATTTAGTTTTAAATTTTTCTGTTGCAAAGGATTTAATATTTTATGGAGCTGGCGCGATATACTGTTACGGATGGCTCGTTGAAATACGTTATCGCCAAGTTCCTCAATCCCTATAACCTGTGAAGCAACGCAAACGTTCCGATCACTGGTGATTGGAACCTGTTATCGGGTTAATACAGGAACGTTGGAACGTGTTATTCAAAAGTAACAGTTTGGGACATCACGAGAATAGACCGCGAATCGATTTAAATCTGCACATTAGCGTAGTTTTGTAAGTTTACATAATTTTCCATTGAGATGCCGCGATCCTCGTTCAAGAAGTCTATAGTTTGGGAATTTTTTACCAAGGCTCTTGAAAATGTAAATGTTAAGTCTGTAAAATACAAATATTGTAATATTTCATACAAGTACCTTGGAAATATTCCTAACCTACATAATCGCTTAAACCGAAACATCCCATACAACTAGCGCAAATTCAAGCTGTAAAAAACCCTTCCGTAAATCTTAATTTGGCAGTGTTACAAAATGATCAAACTACATCAGAAACTACTGTTTAGCAACCTGCAACTATTAGTACTAGTATTAACACCATATTTCGTCCTCCTGCAAAAAGATCTAGACAGATGCGTTTATGTGCTTCGTCGCAAACATCAGAACTATTAGAAATTGAATCCTAAAGCATTAACAAACATGTGTAGATGATTGCAGTTAATTACCAACCTCTTGCCATTGTCAGAAATGAAGGCATACTAGCGAAGAGCGATAACGAGATATTTTTACGGTGAAAAAAATCGAGTCATCGTTAATAAGCAAAATAATCAAATTGTGAGTTAGCTAGCAGTCAATGATTCGCACCGGAAAGAGCGTTGACTTAGTTACGTACGTTCGTTTGAAATCGTCTATCCTTCCGATGGAAACCATCGTCTCCTGACTGCCTCGCTTCGTTTCGATTCCGCTCTCTCGCTGCTTCTGGAGCGACAGCGAATCGACTCGAATCTATGCATTTACGTTTACATAAAAACATTGCATAATTAATTGTCGTATTTTCATTAAAATGCTGCGATACTCATCCAAAAAGTCCATAATTTGGGGATAAAAAGTCTACTGAGCTTCCTATAACAAACCAATGAATCGAGAACCGGTTCCATCACGCACAGTGACGCAAAGCATCGAGTCAAGTTTAAAAACCATCGAGGGAAGTTTTAAGATGTTTAAATAATCAAGACAATCAAATAAAACACCTCACAATTGCATATCATTAATTGCTATCATTGTTTGGTTCAAGATCGTTTGTAGCTTGTTTCTCAGTGACAATATCTTCAGTGGTAGGAGTACCAAATATCATAACTTCAGAAAGAAAAAAAAACTTCTTTATTTTTCTTTGTAAAAAGGAGGGAATTTATTTATAAACTCGATCCATGGAAATTAAGTGGAAACTTTACTAGATTGTTACTCGTTATAACAGCTTTTCTATCACAGTAAAGAGTTTTAGTCCTATTTGTTTTGAATGTGTAACCAAACAATTGTTTTATTTCCTCTCTCTCTCTCTCTCTGTAACCGGGTCTTTGTTATAACCGATCTCGCTATAATCTGGTCAAACTGTATGATGTTTATAATATATAAAAATATATATCATTTATATAACATGCAAATAATCTATTGAACACTTAAACAGCTTCAATAGTAATTAAAACAAAAAAGGTTGATTTTTCTACCACTAATAACAATAATTTTCACCCCCAATCTGTGATTGGGTAGTACATAATCATGAATAATTAATAATTGTCATATATCAAAATGTTTGAAATGAACATGGGATTAATTTGCTTCCAAAGAATAGATTGAAAATTGAAGGAAGTCTCAGCTTATTGCGAGGGTCTCTTCCAGAATAATGAATGCTTGAAAATAATTGATGAACACATTTCTGCAAAAATTCTTAACACTTAAAGTTAAATCAAAGAACGTTTTATTATACAGTCACATTTTTTTTTTGCAGTAACAGAAGTGAACACAATGTTTTAATTGTTTATCAAAGTGACGAACACATTGATTCAGCTTTCCTTGGCTGCTATCGCTGAATCAGTATATAGCCTCATTTGAGAAAATTGCAAAATTGGAAGAATGAAGAGTTGGAGTAAGCAACAATTTGCCTAGTTATTAGTTAAAAGAGAAGAATGCATATTCGCGGATAAATTTAAGATCGCAAATGTGGAAACGCACTTGATCATCTGTCAATCGCATTAACGTAGATTTCTCAAAATTATAGGTGGGGGGAGGCGCCAAGCACATTTTATGTACGTTTATACATTACAGTATATGTAAAATCGCAATTTATTTCAGATTATTGGGGGGAGGGGGCTCGTGCTCCACGGGGCCATATAACTCTATGCCTATGTGTCAATGTGTTAATTAAAATTCGCCATATTTTTGGGCTTCACAAATTTTTCAAATCGAACAAATGACCTGTAATTTAAAATGATATCCAGAATTCAAATCGGATTAATTTTTTATATATATATAGCATCTTTAACGTGAGTGTCAGAGTCAGGATTAATCGATAGTCTCTCGTGGTTCGCAATTGCGATATTTTCTCTCCCACTCAACAATCCATCACGCTTACTTTTTTCATTTTCAATTTTTTAATTTTCCGAGCTCATTTTTAAACGCGGATAATCGGATGAATTGACAGTACTAGTGCGTGTGTGTGTATGTGTGCATGCATGTGTGTAAGAGAGAGAAAGAAAAGGGGATAATTTTAACACAGCATATGAGA
>QLNU02015360.1:24359957-24371332 GCA_006491805.2 Dysdera silvatica
GACGTTAAATGACGACATCAGTGAGAGTGGTGCGGTCTCCGTACACCTGTACGGATCGGCAATTCTCCCCAATACCTAACATCCCTAAGCCTGCTGGCTGTCAATTCGTTTGACGTTATTACCTGTCTGGGATTACAGCACCGCCTTTCAGCGGCCACCCTTCTCATTAAATCTTTGCACAATAAGAAGCCTGCATCATATAATCTTGTTTAAAGCCACTTGAGCTCCCATGAGTTTTAAATTGCTACGGTTCTAGTGACAATTGACTCAGATTCACTGATTCAAATGAGTAATGCTTAATAAAGATTTTGATAATAAATAAATCATATAGTGATACACTGCGCGACAATAATAAACAATCATCAATGCAAAACTATGGCAATTCAAATCTATCATTATCGTTTACTCGACTGCTACACAGGTCCTGTAACCGTAATGGCGGAAAAGAAGTGGATTTAATCTCACAATTAAAAATTCATTTTGAAAAAAAAGGAGTGGTGAGTAAAACTCACGAATCGGCTATTTATCAATTTTTTCCAAAGCAAATAAATTTTAATATTTAACGCTTTGTTGTAAATTTACTTGTTACATTTAACCTTTTGTTATCTTAAACTTGTCTTATGTGCTCAGTAATACATAAGTTTCAAAATTAAGTATTTAAATGATCGAGATATAATATGTAACTACTTCAGAATGACCCCCCTCTATTACGGACAATTTTTTTTTGTCCCACGAGTTTCCACTAATGAGGGTTTTACTGTAATATCAAGCCAAGGAACCCTAAGTTATAGAAACGAAGTTCGTACTTGAGCACAGTAGTTACCCAAACGCATCTTGGAAAGCCATTAAGGACGAAATATATATATCTCTCTATGGAGGACAAAAGTATAAATCTGCTGATTTTCAATAGATCGAAAGTATTCCTGAGAATTTATGGAAGTGAATAGGTATCCTTAAAAGTTCATGTTGAAAAATTTCACACCATTTTGTGATTACGGTCGAAAAGTATGCTCCATAAACACAAATAGGTCGACAAATATCGTGAAGTACCCGCAGTAAAGTATACATAGTGGAGAAAGAAATTACTTTTCGAATTGAAAAAAAAAGAATATCCTCCCATTTAACGAATAAATGCGAAATGTCTACTCGAATAGTAAATTTTGTTCATGAATGTGGACTCACGCCTGTCTAAAATGAGACAGGTTCAAAAAAATAAGAGTTGTGCAATGAGCCACCGACAGCGTTTTTTTAAAATGTCCATAGATAAAAGAACATATAACCTCGTTAGAACGTTTCTTGTGACATATTCATCGTAAGGCCAGTAGCCTTAATTTTAATGCAAGGAGTGTTCTTGACAAGTTAATTTACTTTCAAGATTTTCTTGATGATTTTGTAACATGTTTTCATTTTATTTACATCACTGGGACCTGGCTGCGGGATGGTGATAATTTTGATATTCCATATTATAATCTTTTTAATTTAAATCACTCTAACATGAGAGGTGGGGGTGGCTATATGAGTACGGGATGATATACGATGTCTTTTGATAAATGAAGTTACCTGAAATTTTGATGGCGTTGAGATGCTTTCAGTTTCTTCGGGCTCCACTTTTATTGTGGTATTATATCGCCCCCCTACATCAAATATCTATTCCTTTTTTTTTAATACATTTGCATTAATAGTGAGCTGTATTTCAATTAACCATCTTACTCTTTTTCTTGCGGGTGACTGTAATATTGATCTTTTGGGCAATGCTACTGGAAGGGAGTTATTTTCTGATTTAATTATCTCCCCCAATTGTTTTAACACCATTTCTGAACCAACTAGAGTGACTCCCACCACTTATACTCTACTTGATATATGCGTGACCAATGGAACATGTCTCTATTCGGGTACAATCGACTTGAATTCAGTGATCATCTGCCAATATTTGCCCAGCTTTCACCTACTCGTGGTATTCCTATTATTTATAATAAAACTATAACGAAAACCTTGATAAGGTTTTATCCTGAATCTGGACTGACGTCATTATCATAGGTGCTTTGGCGTTGATGGACTGGACGGAGCTGCTGAATATTACTGATCCAATTCAATCTTGCTCTTTATTTCTTGAGACGTTTATGAGACTTTACAATGAATTCTGTCCTAAAGTTGAATGGTGTCCTTCTAAAAAATTAAGAAAACCCTGGGTAACATATCATTTTTATCGGGCGATAAAAAAGAAAATTGTTTATTTACTAAATTTCTTAAAACTAAACAAAGTAATGACTGGAATACATTTCATTGTTATCGAAATCAGTTAAATACAAATTTATTTTTATTTTATTTTAGCCAAGAAAATTTATTATTTTCGTAAATTTCAGCTTAGTAACTCTAGACAAATTTGGCTTCTTGGAAAACTAAATCTGGGCCTCCAGATAAAATTATTGTTAATAATATTACATTCACTGACTCCTATAATATCACCTCAATTTTTAATAACGACTTGACTGAAGCTCCTGAAATACTACATTCCAAACTTAGACCACAAACGTCACATTTGCGTTCTTTTAAAAATTGTAACGACACATTTTACCTCACCCCAGTGACTTCTTCGGAAATATTTCTAATTTTATCAACTATTGATAAAAATAAGGGTCCCGGTTTTGATGACATTTATCCCTATGCCGCACGAGCAGCTGCAAAGGTTTTGGCGCTGCCACTGACCCATATTTTTAAAAATATTTTTACGTGTGGTTTGATACCTCCTTCATTTAAGGCTTATAACGTAATTATGATTTACAAAAAAGGAGACAGAACTGACATTGCAAATTATCGCCCAATAACAATTCTCAACGTAATTGCTAAAGTTTTTGAGAGGTTACTTTATACTCGGTTAAATTCTTTTATTTCCAAGCATAACTTGATTAATAAAAACCAATATGGCTTTCGTAGGGGAAAATCTACTGAACAAGCTTTTGGCGATCTCTAATATAATACATAGCAATCTTGATAGTCATATTCATGTCCTTGGTATATTCTGCGATTTTTCGAGGGCCTTTGATACTCTTAATCATGAAATTCTTTTACAAAGGCTGTGTGACTCGGGTTTTCGTGGCATTTCATATATGCTCTTTAATAATCTTATTACTCAACGTAAACAATTTGTCCAGATAAATAATATCGCATCTGCCATGTGTGAAACTAAATATGGCATTCCACAGGGCTCTATTCTCGGCTCTCTTTTATTTATTATTTATATTAACAATATTTTTCTAATCGATACCTAAGCTCAAATTGTTGTATATGCTGATGACACTAGTATTTTTTAGGCACATCATGATTTTGACGAACTTATGTTATTGACCAATACTGACATTGGTGCTTTCAGTATCTGGTTCAACGATGTTGGGCTAACACTAAATCTCACCAAAACTAAAGCTATGCTTTTCACAATGGCTCATCAATTTCCTCGACCTTTAAATTCACTTTTGATTAATGATGTTATAATTCCATTGGTTGATGAGTTTAAGTTACCTGGAGTCGCTTTTCAATCTTCTATGAAATGGAATAAACATATAGGACTAATTTCAACGTCCATTAGTAGATTTACAGGATGCGCTTGTCCGCTTCTCACATGTTCTTCCTCGTAGAGTACTTCTTTTATTATATTACGCCGGTGTTTTTTCACATATTAACTATTGTAATCTGGTCTGGGGACATATTACACAGTATAATGTTAATATACTCGGGATTCTACAAAAAAGATTCTTCAGATTTAGCTTTTTACTACCGGAGGTTCATGTCTTCTTTTATTAATGATTAATAATATCTTGGCAATTCCCAATATTTATAATTTTAATTTGGCTCTAGCAATGCATGATAGAATCCATGCAAAAAAAAAGTATTGATATAATAAATTTGAACTCTGCCTCCCATACATATACCACACGATTTAGAAGTTTTCTTTTACCTTGCCACTCCCGCACGCACCTTATATTTCATAGTAATATTAACTCTACCGGTCATAGATTGTGGAACAATCTTCTTACTGAAATCAAATCATTCTTGCGCAGATCTATTTTTAAGAGGGCTTTGAAGGAATGGTTTCTTCTAACACAGTTACTTAGTTAGCATCCAGATCCCTTGTTTGTTACTTGATTTTGTCAAGTGCTACGTTATTGGCGCTAATGCTTTTGCTCATTTGTATTTGGTTTTTTTCATTTACTTAAATATTTCTATTTGTATCTCTTAATATTCAGCGATTTATTATGTATTGAAGTACTCACTGAGATAAGTATCTTAACATTACTTTTGTATGTGTATTATGTTACCCATGTCTAATATGCGGTGCTCTACGATGCGCTCACCTGGGTGTTATGTTTCGTGGGTGACAACGGGCTCGTCAGGCCATACTCTTTTTTGGCCTTTTTCTGAGGTCTCCCTCCTTTTACACCACTGTGTACTTAAGGAAAAATAAATGAATAAATTAAATTAAATGGAATAGCCTACGCTATTCGGTACCTTTTTTAATTGCTATAATAGAGGCAAATTTCTATTGCGCAAGCGCCAAATGAAAACAAAAGCATTGTCCTTCTGTAAAAGTTTAAGTTACTATTTCCTCCCGTATTTAAGGCAAGTAAAATTCGAGTAGGGTTCTTTTTTGCATGCGAGATTTTTATAAACAATTATACAACTTAGATTGTAAACCGTACAGGTGCAGATCAAAAACAGTCTAAGTTTCGTTATTCTTTGCTTAGATTTATCTTTACTGACAGTTCTGTCCACATATGTCAATTTATGCGTTTTCCTTGTGGTCAATTATGTTCGTTTACAGGAAAGCGTTTAGTGGTGTGAGCGCATTTTTTCTGGCTTGCTGTTTGGCTATTTCTTAACGTTTTATAAAATTTTTTACAAATCGAAAGTGATAGTAAATAAAAATGGCAAATGATCCGAAAGAAGCATTTAAAAATTTCCTTCGGCGACTCATCCACCCGTTAGTTAATATTTATATCCCCTAACATTTTCAATGCATTTCCTGAGAATGAGTAGATCCATTACAAGCAAAAATATTTCAAATTTGAAGTTAAACATATTGTCTTGTAAGTTATATAATGTTTAGAGTTGAGCATATGCTCTATAAATGCATCTTAGTGTATTATTATTAATTGGTGCTATTATTGTCCCATTGATTTCATATCTCAGAATTATTGATTATGCTTATTAAATGAATTAACATTCAATAGTAATTAAATACAGAAAAAATTAAAAACACTTCTGAAAGTTTGAAAATCGTATATGAGGGTTTTAAATATGTGAAGGATAAAATTATTGTATTTTTATTAATTAGGAAAATTCTCGTTAATTTTTATAATGTGTACTTAACGTATACTGATTTAAATAAATAGTTAATTTTGTTAATGTACGTACATCCTTCTGACACTTATTTTGAACTAAATTTGACTAAATTTGGATTAAATTTGATTAAATTTGGATTAATTTGAGGAGGAGCCACGCACAGGATTATTCAGTGCTATTCATTATCTGTCACGGTGATTTTTAATCAATGCAACATTATTCTTGTTTACTAATTGCAAAGGAGGGTAAAGGCGATTTTTTTCACATTTCCACGAGCGATTTGACCCTGTAAACAGAATCTAAAATTCTTATGTGAGAAAAGAGCGGGACTTCACAAAGAAGAAGGCAACTCAAATCCATAAAATCATAGTAGAATACCCAAAACTTTAACATAAAAGATTAGGGCTAAAAAAAGTGCAGAAGCTAGCGTGATCTTAAAATATGAAATTATAAAGAAAGTCATGAACGACATCTTATAGCCATGAAGTAAAAAGTTATTTCTAAAGATTCAATTTTTTACCATTCTAAGTTGCGAACCAAGTTGAACAACAACAAACTCGTAATTTCAGATCAACATGACACTTTATCAGGGAGCAAAAGCAATATGTTTCAAAATAATACCTTTCTCCCAAGCCAATAGCAAAACGTCTCTCAAATGACGTCACTCGAACCAGCCCAGAATTATTGTTCTCAGTAAAGAATAGAATCAATATGAGATTTCGAGGTCACAGAGGGGGCTGACAGAAATAACACTCCCCCTTGATTAAAAAGACGAAGCAAGAGGAGAGAGAGGACAGATTATTAGAATTTAGGAATGGGATTAAGAGGATTTCCCAAAAACTCAGAAGACGAGCAGATGAAAGCCTTCGGAATGACCCTAGCGCGAGCGACGGTAATATAATGAAGTAGAAAATCGACGACAGAAGATCTTTCTTTTCAAAGATGTTCCATCACCACAGACGTGGATACCAATCATGGAGGACTATTGGGTGAGCATGATTTTGCCATTAGCAGCCTCCTCGTTTTATTGACATAGATTAAGCAAATCGCTAACGATAATGAAATAGTTTTTAAGCACAATAATATCACGGTGCAATGTCAGGAATTTTAAATAACTATTGTTGTTATTATTATTATTGTATTTTGTATTAAATAGCACTATCATAGATTAAAATTATTGCATGTTAGATGAACCATATATAAGTGTAAACAGAAAACGATGATACGGATTAGCGAATTTTGTAATAGAAATCGACTCGGGTTAAGCGTAATTCAGAAAGTCGTGTGCTTACCAACGTGTTTAGTGAATGTATCAGTGAATTTTATTTGTTCGATTGAATTATTTGAATCTTTTGAGTTTGATCAATGAGGATAAACTAATAGATAATCATTCTCATATGATAAATTATTTCGATAAGATTTAACTGATATGGATTCGATAGATCAACTGGTAGTTTTGGAAGAACAGGACTCCACTAACATGTATACCAAAATATACAAATTTATAGGCTTATGCTATCCCGAAACCAAGGTATTGGGTTTAGTTATAGTCATGTACTTCGTGAATTATACAATACTGATTATAATATCTGTTAAATTGTAAATAAATATAGTTTTCATGTTGAACAATGTCTTATGCAATTATTTTACGTATCAATAGTTCCGCATATTGATTTTATGCAATCATACATACTTATTTCTTGTTATAGATATTTGAGGTTTTACAAAACGAAAAACAACGCGTAAAACCTAAGTTTAATTGTCCTATCTGCGCAAATAGCAGACCACGAGGCCATCACGACCAAACCACATATTTAATCTAAATGTTTCAGTTTTTAATATTTGTTTATCACATAATAATTTCATTATGACATAAAAAATGCCATGTCATAAACAATGGTCATGACATAGTATGATGCCGTTCCATTTCAAAATAAAATAAGGAGATAAACATCTTAATTGTTTTGTTCTATTCTGGGGTTATATGTGCATTTCCATTTTAGATTTTAATCAATGATCTTTTTTCTCTCTCTCATATGATTGAGGTAGTAACTTCGTTACGATTATTAATTGGTATTTTTTTTAGAAAATGGAAATTAACAAGAAATGAATATGATTTATATGTATGATTGCTGACTATTGACATAGTAATGAATAGAGGGCAATTGCAAAGAAACTGTTTATACTGCACAACTCTAAAATAAGTTAATTATTTTAATAAAAGTTTGCGTTTGGTTTAAAGCATATTAAAACTTGTGATTTTAAATAAATTTTAAATGGATGTTCAAACGCAAGTAAACATGAGCAATCAATTGGAGGGTTATGCAGGCTTAGTTCCAACAATCTGTGGAACAGAAGAGCCTGAATATAAAGAGTATTTTTTTGAATGTTTAGACAATTCCCATAAATTAGCATTCTGGAGTGAGGATGGGAAACTGCAAATTTGTGTTAGTCAAATGCACGGACCTGCCCAGTCGTTTCTTTTAAAGAATCGTAATTTAAGACGGAACAAAAATTCAAAATTTTTAAGGAAACATTTCTAAAGTACTTTGAAAGAAAACTTCCACATTCCGTCCACCTTCAGCGTTATACAAACGCTAAACAACGTCCAGACGAAAGCATTGGCGCTTTTAGTGCACGAATCTGCGAGCTAGCTCAAAATGTCTAACCATCCCAAACACAAACACCTTACGTGCTCAAACTCACTGACCAAAATAATTTGAGTATTTTTCAGTGCGGAATTAAACAAAAAACACAATTTTACGTTATGGGGGGGACAACACCACAAACTTTTCAACAAGCTATAGACTATGCAAAAGTATTTGAAGAGAATGAAATGCTATTTTCAGGCACATCAATAAACGTCGTAAAAACTGACAATCAACTTAATAAATCACAAATTGAGGAAATGGCAGAACTTTTTGCAAAGAAATTAAAAATTGGGAATTGTCACGAGAGAAAGACTACTACACAAATATCAAGTCTTCAAGAGTCCATTAAACAAATAAGGAAAGACATAGAGAATAGACAGGCAAAGAACAGGAGAAGTAGAAAGGGAAAATGAATTACGCTAACGACTTTTTTCAAAACAGGGGTTACTACGATAGATGCCATTATTTCGTCTACCATGGGGGCAAGTAATGGGAATCGTAGATATTCAAGACAATCTGTTAATCAGAATTTTAGGGGGAAACCGATACGAAATGTCCAGAAGAGAAAACTCAGACATATATATGGGTTTTCTGAGTTCCCACAAGATAGAGTATGTAGCTACTGTAATAAAAGAGGGCATTCATACAATTTCTGCTTCAGAAGGAAAGAAGGTGAGAAAGAGAAAGAATATGACACACCTCCCCAAATATATATTCTCCAGAAGCAGAGGTTCAGACCGAGAACTTTCAATGTTAGAGGGGGGTTACCAACCTCGAGGAAGAGGATTTAACGGAGGTCCGTCCTTTTCAAAAAACGAGAGTCTGGGGTAGTGAGGCGAAACACCATTGTTACAACCCACTGCCCCAAACAAAATACAGACGGAAAGAGGTGTAAATACAAAAGAGACGAAGTGCATGGAAGGGATAAGCAGAGCTTATATAACATAGCAATAAAGAAACAGTATGTAAAAGACAGTTTTAATAGAAAGACGCAAAATAGGGGTAAAATTGGGAACGTGAAATGCAACAATATTAACAATACGAATAAAATTTCTTCGAGGGAAGATAAAGGAAAAACAAGACAGGTTAAGAATAAATGGGAAGAAATAGAGGATAATGAATCAGATCTTTCTATAGTAAATCTTCGTATTGGTCGGATTATAATCCGCGGATTGATTGACTCAGGCGCGAGTATTAGTTTGATCGATGCTGATGCCCTAAAAAAATAAAAGAAGATTTTAATTATAGGTCCTATTCCAATTCTTTGAATTTAAAAGGCGCTTGTAACAGTAAAATAGTTAGTGGAGACACTTATTTTGTTCCAATTACTTTGCAAGGCAGAACAACACAACATCCTTTTGTTGAAACCGAAGAGAATCTTAGTAATCAGTATGTGATCATTTTAGGAGTAAATTTTCTAAGGAAAATTAACCTAATTTTGAAATGTGGGAAAGATGGGAGACTTACGATAAGAATTAATTCAATACGAAGCGGTATCGTTAATTGGAAACGAGAAGAACGAAAAATAATAACGGTAAGTTAGGAACTCAGGTATTGAAGTTAAATAAAAAACAAACTAACAACTAGCAAACCTTCATGAATTTACATTCCAAAAATACAAGAAATATTTAAAGATAAGAAATTAATGATTTGTTCTACCGATAATTTACAAGAAAGAGACATTTATGCTTTGACCGCAATAGATAATCTTTCTTCAACAGGTCAATTATATAGGCAAAAAATTTATTTATTTATTTAAAGGAATGACAGTAGCGACTATACAACCATTTTCAGATAGTTTTGTAACACAATTACCGTTACAATGCCAATCTAATGAAGAATTATTGGAAAATGATTTTGTGTTAGACCCTTTAAATAAAGATGACTGATAAAAACTAAAGAAAATAATTTTAAAACATAAGAAAATATTTGCTAAATCAGTTTTACAACTAAGAAATGCAAAACTGTTTCCTTTGGAAATAAGATTAAAAAACAATACTCCAATATATTGTAGAAATTATTCTCTTCCAGAACATGTAAAGGATATTGTCACAAAACAAATCGACTTATTGGAAAAAGCAGGGAATACAAGAGTCTGCCAAAACCTCTGTAATTCACCAGTGTTTCTTGTGGCAAAAAAAAAATCACCAAATGACGAACATGACAGTAAAGAGAAAATACTAATAACACCGAAATATGCGCGCTTAATCATCGACTATTCTAAAGTTAATAAATTAATTTATTCAGACGGATTCAGTTATATCCCAGTTAAAGATATGTTTCGTTATTTAAAAGGGAACCGATTTCTATCCACTCTAGATTTTTCAAACGGGTATTTTCAATTACCAGTAAAGGAAGAAAGTCAACTAATGACGGCTTTTCAATGGGAAGGAAAACAAAAATGCTTCCAGCGTTTACCTCAAGAGTTAATTAATAGCGGAGCATAATTTCAAAGAGCTGTAAGTCACGTATTCGCTGACCAAAAAAAGATCGTATGGCATTTAGATGATATTTTGGCATATAGCCCATCTAAAGAACGACATTTTAAAGTTTTTGGAGAAGTTTTCAAGAAGTTAGATGAACATTTACCATATTTTAACCCAAAGAAATGTCGTTTTCTACACATAAAAATTATCTTGGGCACGTCATAGAAGGTGACAAAATAATGCCAGATCTTAAAAAATGTCCAAAGCATACTCAATTTCCCAACTCCAACGTCCTTACGTTCATTAAGAGGATTTTTGGGAATTTTAAATTACTTTAGAGAGTATATACTCAATTACTCAACAATCGCAAAACAAAACAGAAAAAAGTTATTTCCACAGATGAAGCACAAATCAGTTTTCAAATATTGAAACAACGACTTAACGAAACAACCAGTATTAACGTTACAAGATTTAAAAAAAAACATTTATCGTTATTACTTACAGTTCAGACTATGCTATCGGAGCTTACAACTACAATACAATAATGAAATTTGCCTATATTTTTTTACTAAAAAAAACTTAACGAAAACCAGGTCAGGTATTGTTCTTTTGATAAAGAATTATTGGGTATCAGTGAATCACCATAGAGAATTTCTTCTCGGGGCACCTTTTTGGATTTTGACTGATTGTCAAAGTGCGGCCCTAGCGTTTACACAAAAATGCCTACCTCAGAACTTTGAGAATTTCGTTAAGTTTAGCTGAATTTGACTTTAAAGTAATGCACATTTCAGCAGGCTAGAATATTGTAAGTGACACTTTAACTCGCGTTATTAACGACAACGATGACAAAATTTACACTGATGTCGAGGATAGATTTCATAATCGGGTTAATAAAAAAATTAACCACATTAGGGAAAAAGTTAAAAAGAATGTAAAGACTGAAGTTAGCACACAAAAAAGA
>QLNU02015360.1:24371432-24385047 GCA_006491805.2 Dysdera silvatica
TTAGTTATAATCATGTACTTCATGATTTATATAATACTAATTATAATATCTCTTAAATTGTAAATAATTATAGTTTTAATGCTGAACAATATCTTACGCAATTATTTTACATGTCAATAGTTCCGCATATTGATTTTATGCAATCATACATACTTATTTCTTGATGTAGATATTTGAGGTTTTGCAAAACAAAAAACAACACAACGCGTAAAACCCAAGTTTAATTGTCCTATCCGAGCAAATACCAGACCACTAGATCATCACGACCAAACCACATATTTAATCTAAATGTTTCAGTTTTTAATATTTGTTTACCACTTAATAATTTCATTATCACATGAAAAATGCCGTGACATAAACAAATGGTCATAACATATCACTCCGTTCAACGTACTAATCACTATCTAACACCAATACCGCCACACTAACATTGTGGTTGCTCCAGATTCCGCACACTTGTCGATGACCGAAGTTTCCAACCCATATGGTCTGACGAATGCTCAATAAGGCAGCAACTCTTGAGACCGGACACCCTAAGGAAATGTGACAACGTGATGTAAACATTATCGGAAAATCCTAGCTTTGCAACGGACGGATATCATCTTGTTGAAAAATGGTTCTTTTCTAAACTTGCCATGGAAGGTTACACGTGAGGAAGCAGGATTTCTTGAACGTACCGCTATGCTGTCAATATCCCTTATGTCGTAACTAGGGATAACTGATTACCATATGAGATGGCTACCCAAATCAGCCCGCCAAAACTGGGGTCAATATATCTTCCAACGGCGAAGTTGAGAATGAAGCTTTCATCAGTGATGCCCCGTACTCCAACGTGATGTGCATCTATTCACAAATAGAATCGGAATTTTTCCTTGTAAACAATACCTCGCCAGTCCACATCAGTCCGTGTTTCTCTATCACGACGCCACTGATAACGAAGCCAACGATATTGAGGTGTTAATGGCAGAAAGTGTAAGGTCGCCATGTGTGTGTGAATGCAAATTTTCCTCTGCTTGTCGCCTGGCAATGGTGCAGGAAGTTATAACGTTCTCTTGCGAAGCTTGCACTTGCCTCTGAATGGTAAACAAAGACGCCGTTACAGATGTTCATGCTCGTCTTACGATCACATAATCCTCTGTCTGTCTGGTTCATTTATGGACTTTTCTCCGTATATTTAGGTATGCCCTCGCGTATCCATTACTCCTAACACGTCCTCACGGTCATCAGAATGGTCCAGATGGCTGGCAGTTAGATTAGCAAATTACTCTGCTTTTGCAGACAATGATACGACTTATTATTTCCATAGTAACGTAAAGTGCATTGTCTGGACAATTTTGTTGCTCACCTACCTCCTCTTAACACTTACACTTAATGTACCTGTATACAACGACTGTCTGGGAATATTTTTATACGCCACAGTTATTACTATTTCAGCACCGTCACGTGTATGTACATTAATGTGCGGACTCCCCAAACTGTTGTCATTTGGTATGCCTGCACTATAAATTGCTGTTCATCAACTTTCGCGGTTATTGAATAGTTCTGTCCGGTTGTGCGGATTTTTTTGTCGTAAATTGTATAAATAATTTGAATGTCCATCTATGCACCTTACTTCTTTACCTATTTCATTATATGAGTACCTGTATATAAAATAATAAATTTGAGAGTCAAACAACAAAAATATTAGAAATCAGCGAAAATTTTTCTAAACCGGGCGTAGCGGAAATTATGTAACTGCGCAATCAGCGAACTCCTATGATTTTAAATTGTATCCAATAAAAGTAGTCCGAAATTAAAACCAATACTTATTTCCTACAATACGTAGTACAACCAGGACTTCGTTGTAAATTTCCGTCAAAGATTGCTTTCTTCTCTCTATTGCTTCAAATGCCCAAATAGCTGTCAGTGTGGCGAAGAAATTCTTCCAATGATTAATGCTCTGAGCCGACAAATGTTGGGAGGAGGGAATTTCCGGTGTTCAAGCCCCTCGGAGACCGCTTCATTTTGTACGATTCAAGGAAGTTTTTTGTTCTTCGTGATTCTTTTTTCTGCCACTCGTTGAGAATGGAAAAACGACGGTGAACGGTCATCAAAGACAAAATCCTTTTTTATGTTCAGCTTCGTTTAGCAATGCGAACTGCATTACAAATGGCAGGAAGGGGAGTTGTTCAAAAATCTTATAAAGAGAAAACTTCTTGTTCATTATTCTTTTCATTTTAATATGATTTTTTCACACATGAAGAAGCGGGAGAAAATCACTAGACTTCAACGGAACCATTCTAAAATTAGAGAGAGAGAAAACGTTGAAATCAATTTGATTTAAAAAGAATAGTGTTTGATAAATAAACTTGAAAATGAATCCCTATGTATGTGTGTGCGTACCCATGCATGTGTCTGATACTATGCATGTGGGTAAAAGTCTCTTGAATGAGAATTAATGAACAGTATAGGAGAATTTTGAATTTACCCATAAAATAGGCACTTTATGGGACTGGGGCAAGTGAAATGTTCTGATAGAACTTTCTACATCAATTTTAGATGAAATAATAAGTGATCATAGAACGATTTTAATAAACATGAAACTATAATTCAACGTACAAAAAAATTAAAAAAGATTAGAAATTTTAATCAAAAAATATTAAAAAATTTCAAGGGGCATTATTATAAATAGACTAGCAAACTTTTGATGTACCGTCTATTAATTCTCGAACATCTATTTATGAAAAATTTGCATTAAGAATAAAGGAATTATATAACAAAAGCTTTCCTAAAAAAACTAAAGTACTAAATAATAAAAATAATCCTGAATGGTTTAATTCAATTTTAAAGAAAAAAATAATAACGAAAAAAAATTCATACAAAAAATTTATGAATGAAAGAACAATAAAAGAGATGGGATGATTTTACTAAACACAGAAACAAACTAAACAAGGAAATAAAATATAAAAAATAACTACTATCTTGAACAATTATCAACAAAAAATACCACGCAAAAATGGAGAATAATTCACAAATTATTGGGTAAAACAAATAACAAAAATGAAAATAAAATAAAACTAATAATAAACAATACCAAAACAGATAATACGAACTTAATAGCAGATGAATTTAACAATTATTGCACAACCATTGATAAGGAATTAAATATAAGTCAATCAGTAACTGATAACTATAAAAAGTATTTAAGCACAAATATTTTAGAAACCTTTTACTCAGAAAACACAACTGAACACGAAATAGAGAAAGAACTAAATAAAATAAATATAAAAAAAGGACCAGGATTTGACGATTCATCTCCAAAAGTAATTTAACTATGTAAAAATGAATTAAAAAAAACCATTATCGATAACAATAAATGATATATTTAACACGAGAATCTTTCCTGATGAATTGAAAACAGCAGTAATTAGACCAATTTTTAAAAAGGGTAATAACTACTTAAAAGAAAACTACAGACCAATAGCAATCATGTCAGTATTTTCTAAATTAACTGAAAAGGTAATATATAATAGACTAATAGATTTTTTTAATAAATATAAACTATCCATAAAAAAACGGTTTCCAAAAAAAATGAACTGAAGAAATCCTATTAAGAGCAATTAATAATATTCAAAAAATATGGAAAAAAAAATTACTTATGGATTTTTTTTCATCTGAGCAAAGCGTTTGACTTAATTAACAGAAATATCTTAAAAACAAAATTACTTAATTATGGTATAAGAGGCCGAATGTATAAACTGATTGATAGCTATTTAACAAATAGACAGCAAATAGTTAAAATTGAGAATATTCAATCGAAATCATTGATAAACAAATTAGATGTTCCTCAGGGAACAATCCTCGGACCGTTATTTTTTTTAATCGCAATAAATTACTTAATAAATCTTGATGGGGGACTCCTGTTATTTGCTGACGATATCATCTAGTTAACAAATGGAAATAACATAGATCAAAGAATTAATAACACAAATACAAAGTTAACATCCTGTGAACAATGGTTTAATGACAACAACTTAATAATAAATACAAATAAAACAAAATATATAATCTTCCATACTAAAAATAAAAAATTTACTAATCAACCTAACAAAATAAAATTCAACGATAACATCCTAGAGAGAGTTAACTCAATTAAATTTCTTGGATTAACAATCGAAGATCAATTAAACTGCAACCTAAAAATGTTTGATATTGAGAAAAAAATTAGATCTAATGGAATTCTAACAAAACTTAATTCATTACTAATATTAAATACAAAAATTTTGTACTACGCATTAATATTTAGTATTATAAATTACGGAAATATAGTATGGGGAAATTTATCCCAAACAAATTTAACTAAACTCAATAAACTACTTGATAAAACATATCAAAAATTATGTTTCAAAACAGGTAAGCATAAAGATAAATTGATTTACGAAAACAAAATATTAAACATAACTAATATATATATTTTAAAAGTAGCATTATATATTTACGAAAGATTATACGAAAATAAGCACCTAATTTTGATTAAAATAAGTGAAAATAAACATAATTATAATATAAGAAACAAAAAAGAATTAAATAAAACAAAAATAGGAACCAACATAGGTAAAAACAATATTAATTATTATGGAATAGACATATGGAACAACATCCCGCCAACAATTAAAGAAATTAAACCAAAAAGTAAATTTAAAACCAAATTAAAAGAATATATTTTGGAGCGTCAATTAAACAAAGTGCCATGGTTGCAAGTGTTTTAAATAGTCTTATTTTTAACTTGTATCCAATGTATTTCATTTTTATAGATGTTATGCATAAATAAATTCTGATTGATTGGACTGATTGATTGCTCGCTTTTTAAATGGGGTGCTACCTTCGGTCATGTTTTCAACTTCGAAATTTCTATAATTAATAGTCCTTAATTTCACTATTAAAATTATTAACGAAAACAGGGCTTCCTGTTTTGGCGCACTTGGATCCTGTGGTCTTAGAACAAGAAATTTATTGAGTACACTTTTTAGAGCATTTAAAATCACAAAAGACAAAGGAAAGAACAAAGAAAAGACAAGAAAAAACATGAAAATATAAATAAAACAGACATAAATTATTAAATAGGCTTATCTCCGTATTCTTAACTATTCCAGCTGTGTTCGCAAAGGCTTGAATATTAGTATTTTTATCATTTAAAATTTATAAACTGATAAAGTAAAATCGAGAAATTTCTCTTTGATATTATTTTATTTTGATATTAAGTAAATTTCCCAGGGAAGGAAAATTCCCCTGTTATACCAAAGAAATTCAAAAATACGCATATATTTAATAAACAATTATACATAAATAATAATATTGTGTGACGAGGGCTCTCAAAGCTCAAGAAGAACCCAAAACATGTATAAAGTTAAAACGACGAACACTATCTTATACAAGAACAACAAATCCCCTTTCGTTGGCAATTTTTAAAACCAAATTATGATTTTACAAAATTCGAGCTGAAATGTTTTCCTGTTTGAAATATAAAATGTCTTAAAATGCACATTCTCTTTTTAAAAAAAGCAAAATTTGCATTGTTTTTATGTATATTTTATATAAAACTTGTAAATAATGGATTAGATTATTTTAATGTTATAATTTGTATATGCGGGTAGCCCTCGATTTGCGCCAGTCTGTTTTGCACTAAATCAAAATATCGCTAATTTTGTCGTCTGTTTTGCACAGCCTCCTGCACAAAATCCTAATTCTCATATCTTCCGCTAATTTTGAATAAACATAATAAATACAGCCATCTTTACACTGGCGAATGTTTCGTTAACATTAATTTATTCTAATGAAATCGATTATTGGGTAAAATAACTGCATATAAAACGTAAACATTTGCATATGCATGTTTATTTTGATACAATTTCATTATCGGCGCTTTAGCCCATAAAAAGACAATTTAATGTCCATCAACGACCTACGATCGATGAATTTTATTGCGCAAGTTTTTATAGCTTAGTGTCTTAAATGAATGCAACTACAGAGAAATATCAGAGATGTGTTTACACCCAAAAGACCGATCATGACGTGTGAGGAATGCTACAACGAAGAGGAGTGTTATGACATCCATGAGACCTTATCATGAAATTTTGAATAACTCAGTGACGGGCAATCCGCACTACATCATTTCTTTAAAAAAAATCGTGACGTTCCTTAACAAGAACGCCGCCTCATTGTGCCATTACTGATTGAAAAAGATAGAGAGAGAGAGAGAGAATACAAAACATATTTTTATATTCCCTGTAATATACCCACGTTATTTCAGAAGTGTACACGTAATGCCATTACATTATTTGTCAATATTTGTGTACCAAGAATTCATATCGTTTGTGTTCCATTGGTTAACATAGTTTAAATTTACGCCAGTGGTGCCGATTTGCCTAAAAACGTATCCTGAGCATACACCAAAAACTACCTATAATTTATACGAAGCTCAGTGGGGGCCGTTGCACCGAGAAGTTGTAAAAATTAATAACTTTTGAACGCCTCAATATATTTGAGCAAAATCAACTTTATTTGTTATCAAGTCAAGCGTACTTGATTTTGCGATAAAAAAATTATGAGCGCCCTTAAAAACTGGGCGCTGGCGCCAGGGTGCTCGACAACTTTCAATTAGAATGTATGTCATGTTTGATATTATTTTAAAGAGGCTTTTTTTCTGAAAACAATGATGTCGCAATTTTGAAAACAATCCGATTTTATCGAAAGTTACAAGCGATCAAATTATTGAACTTTTGGCTCTTAACGAAATTTTATCAAGACCGGATAACTTATTTTATAACCACTCTGTATAATCTTTTTTTTTCGCAAAATCGCTACAACATGGTCTAGCTAAGCTATTTGCCAAATTTGGAGACATTTGCATTCTTAGATCAAGTTACAGGTTGACTCTAAATAGGAAGACTTAGATTATGGCCACCTTATATAAAATGGAATATTTCCAAATGGGGCAAATATGGGCAAGGTTTTTTTATGTTTCAGCAAGATCAACTTATAAAGAAACATATATATTAAAATTACGGACATGATATGGACTGATTAAATTAAATTTCCATAAACAAATATAGAACCATCAAAACTTAACTTTTTTTTAATGCGTCAATATTAAATGAGCTTTATAAAATACTATTAATCATAGCACAAGAAACATAATTCAAAAATGATGTACTAACCTGCGGGTAAGAACGCCATCTTAAAAGTAGTTCAATATCAATAAGTACGAAAGAGTACTACGAACGAACAGGCTATTATATCATTTTCGCTTCTTTTCAGACAGAATGTGAAATCGTGAGAACACACAAGTTGACACTACTTTTGTAAGGATGTCGTTCTTTTCCCACCTCCTCCTTACATCATACCTTACGCTTACACTATTCGACTCTCAATTCCAGACGGTATTTGCCGCATATTGCTAACTTTTTGTAGAGTTTTTGCCAAGAATTAATGTATTTGGCCCCACTGTGCGACGGGTAAATTTACTTTATTATACAAATTTAGAAAATTTTGTCATAAGAAAATTCATGTTTAAAGATTTTCTAAGTTCGTTTAGTCGATATATAGCATTGAATTTACACTGACGACAAAATTTATTCAAATATAAAGCATAATTTTCTCAAAATTAAAATAAATATGTGTTTGGTCGTTGTCATCCTTTTTCACGTTGCTGGGTTAGGACCAGTCCAGTTAGTTTGGTCACTGCAATGGCGCCGATGAGGACGCGTTGCGCATCCGTTGGGTTTAGTTCCATTGTTGAAACTTCAAAACTTTGTAGTAAACTGTATAATAGATTTATATTTACGTATTTTACGACATAAAACTACACACTACAGACCTTGTGTCTGTGGAAATGTTGGACATCCCGTCCTTAGGTTGTTACATAAATTCGATAACGACCTCTACAAAACTATCATTTCAGCGGGGTTCTTCGAATGTTCGAGCAAGACAACTTAAAAGTAACAAATTGGCGGGGGTTGCCCAAGGTCCAGTTTCTCACCAAATCTATATGTTGGCGTTAACAATATGTTTCATGAACATTTATTTTAAATTATTTCTTTTCCGAGATATCTTTTTAAGATATTAATCTTCTCTTATGTGAGAACACGTTTCTGACGACCATCCGTTTCTTTGCTCAGATCTTAATTCACTCTATTTTCAACATTTTCAAAATCGGCGAAAATTAATTTTTATTTTAATCTCGAGTTGGGAAAAGTTCCATGTGGATTTAATACCTTGGATAAATACAGCAATTGATTCTCTTTTGCTCAAAATACGAAAATATATATTTGTTTTAAGTATAATGCACAATCTGAAACTTAAATAATAAGCAGATAAATACGTATCTCCTTTAAAAATATTCGAGCCATATTTCGTTCCTCTCGTTTGCAATGGAACTGAAAAGTATGAGTCATGATTAAATATTCCAATTAATTTTTATCGAACAGCTTTAGCTTTATAAGAAACTATGATTTAAATCCAAGTAATCTCCTTTCAGAGCGTTTATAAAAATTCCATTTTTTTAAGAACTTCGTTTATTTCTGTGTATGTAATAAAATATTAAATTCAATTCCTTTAATTGCTAAAAAAACAGATATATAAATATAATTTTCTTTGGCAATTGAAAGAATTGGATTTCATGCTTTATACCATTACAGTTATAGCCTTACTAAACGGTGTTTATCAAATTTTCAATTTAAAAATAATATATTTTGCAAAAAAGGAAATCATAAGTAAATCACATTTGCAACTGCTAAAATAGGGAAAAAAAGAAAATGAACCTACAGTATATTATCCAGTTGAATTTAAGCGGATATTTTATTTTCAGTGTTATTTTTATATTTATTCTTCATTAATTTCTTTGCAGAAACATATGAAAAGTTACAAGATTTTATAAAAAATTATCAATAAAAAATTCTTCGCATTTCTTCTTATTCTTTTCGTTTTTTTACCTTACTTATTATTTCCTCCAATACACACGCTTTAGAAAAAAATAAATCTTCCAAATATCAAAATTCTCTAAAAGGTATATGTACTTAAATTTGAAAAAACATAAATGTTTTAAGCCATCAACTAGATGATTACCTTTTAAAATAATTTATAGCAACCGAGAATCAATTAAAGAATAAAAATTGCATATACATACTAGTTTTTCCATAATATGTGGAAAAAAACAGAAAATCATAATTAAAAAAAAAAAAAAAATTGGTCGATTTGTGAGAAAGTTGGTGAGAGTATGAATTACATAGTTATGGAATGATAAAATAAATGTCAAAATATAAACGCATATTTCGTCAGAAAATTAGAAAAGGATAGAGCACAGTTGTGCAACTTTTCTGAGCAGAAGGCCACTTGAAATTTTTCACAAATCTCGCGGCCCATCGGTTTCAGCGAGTTTCATAAAAAGAATGATGGAAGAATCAAATTTAGAGATCAAATTTTTCCAAAATAATTTAATTTGGTTGCTCATGCTATTCCGGTGGATTTTCTTCATTTTTTTTTTAAAGAACATTAAATTTTAACAAAATACGGTTTTACAATTACATTTATATAGATATATACGCGTATGTAGTGTTATTTTTATAGTTAGTATTTATAGTTATACAGTTGCATTCCAGCATTGGACTGTATTCGACGCTGTCGAGCATGTGAATATGAGTTCAATGACATCTACGCTTCTAGAGATAGTCTTCGTCTGTCTTCTTGTGAGTTATGTCGCATGCAATAGATCAAAGCGTTTTCATTGTGTAGGAGCATGTTCGCACAGGTTCTTTCGTATAGTTCACTAATGATTTCAATATACGAAGGAATAAAACTGTAAAACGACGTCTTGTTTTTGGGGCCGGATTTATTGGTGCCACCTTGAACTTTAATGTGAAATATAATCACTTTTTAACAGCAATGCAATAATAATAATTTATTAAAACTCAGATGGATACAAACACTTATACTGAGAGTAAAATCGATTAATAAATCAAAATCACAAACATGGCACATGCAGAATAGTACACAATATAAATCCTAAAAAGGAAAATAATGTAAAAATTGAGACAAGTCAGTCATGTCCAGAGCAGATACAAATTCTCGGTAGCTAGCACAACATACAGGCCAAGCGGGCAATACAATGCCAACAATTATGTCCCATGCTACTGCTCAGAGCTGGGCAGTATCGAAAATACATGTATTTGAAATACGTATTTTCGATACATTTGTATTTTGTATCGAAAATACAAATTTCTAGGTATTTTGTACCGGAAATACATATTTCTATCTATTTTGCCCAGCTCTGCTACTGCTGATGTTGTCTAAGAACTCGATACATGGCAATAGCCATTGTTTCCTTAAAGCTTTTGCAAGACCTCATGTATGGCTGCCATTCTTCCGCCCTGGGAACGAAAATCCGTCTTTTGAAACTTTTCAAAATCTGACCAGTTCTCATTTTTTCTTTTTTACCTCTTCTTTTTTATGCCCTTAATATACCTTGATTTTTAGTTTTGGTCTGTACACCATCGTTACACTTTTGCCTCCCCCCAACCACGAGTTTTATTGAAACTTGCAAAGGGGTTGTAACAGTTTGAATGCAGATTGATACTCCATCCCCATACATGCGCACGCCACACGTGCTTAATTGGATTAATGTTATGAAGTTGAGCTTGTCATGCAATCGTCTCCGCTTTTAAGGTATATACGGACATACAACAGAACATCGTAAGGTAACACCATTCCGTCTCCAGTCTGGATACCACTCAGTAACATAACGCATCGTAACATATTAACATCCCATCAGCTGCCGGACATTCGCCGTCGCATTGAAGAAACGTTAAGTGCCCGCGTTGCACCTCATGTGCATATACACTGCTCAACATTGAAATTTCAACACCAAGTAGAAAAGGTTGTAAGGTTATGCAAATTGGTAGAGTTGTAGGTGTAGCTAATATATGCAAATAACCAAATTTTCAAGTGCCTAGCTCCAATAAGCGACTTATGGGAGGGGTTTAAATGGTATAAAGGCCTGTTCGATTGCAATTTTTTCTGCCACAAGAGAATTTAGAAATCGGATTAAATCTTATGGTTTGATTGTGCGATGCATTGTGTTGGACAACGTGCCAGTTATCATCACCTATCGCAAACGGAGAGGGACAGAATCCTTAGACTCAAGAGACGTTGGTTTATCACTCCGGCAGATCTCTACGCATTTGGGCCCAGGTGTCAGCGCTGTTCAACGTTGTGTATTCCGGTGGTTTGCCAGAACAACGACGAACTCCGATGACAACAAAGAATGGTCAGAGGCGAATGTCTTCCCTGTCGAATCATCGGATTAGAAGAATCGCGTGTAGTGATCCTTACTCTACTGCGAGTGAAATTCGACGCTACATACCAAGCTCAGGAGAATCAGCAGTGTCTGGACAAACCATCAGAAAGCGCTTGCACGGTATTGGGTTACGAGCCAGACGTCTAGCGACAGGTGTTCTATTGACCCCAGACCACTACTCCCAAAGGCTATCATGATGTACATCCAGTAGGGTGGGTCGACTTTTCAAAAGTTGCTCGAATCGAAACGCAATAGTGCGGAAAAGTTGCTGCTCGTCAAGATAAACACAGTGAAAACACAAGTAAAAGCGGGCCTGTGATTACTGCGACCAAAAGTGATGAACAAGAGGGATGAACTATTTTCCGCTAATTATTACTGTTGTTCATTTCAACGAAAGTATCCGAATACTTTGGACTACATGGTGTATTTTCTTCGTAATCAAAGAGAGACCCGCAACTCCCTTATTTGGCTTCATACTTTCATTTGCACATTTTACATTTCCTCGTCTGTATATTTAGAAAGATTTCATATTTTTGGTCAGTACACTAGCAATCATAAGAATTACGATTAATAAATTTGACACCCACTTTTAAGCTCATACTAGGGCCTTTTTGGTATAGGAGAAAGAGATGTTGTCCCCGTCCTAGAATCGAACTAGAGTCCCTCCTTTAAGAAGGGTAATAATATCTTAAATCGTGAGAATAGGAAAAAATTTGAAACCATCAAAACTATATTTCCCATTCAATTACCCAATGTAGAAAATAAGTGACAGAAAATGTTTCTTATTTTGCTATGATGTATGTCAAAACAAATTTTTAAGTCTCTCCTTATATCGCGAATGACTAGTTCACTCTAGTCATTAAACGACTGTGGTATAAACGATTATACTATTAGCTGGCGTTTTACCTGTAAACAACCAGTGAATAACCAGGCGCTAAGATAGACATAAGGCTACTTGAAAACAATAACAATCTTTAATGTAATCTTACTATTGAAAGGCCAGCATACAAAGGTATAGCATACAAATAAATTTTGGGATACAATAATGAACTGCGTCTGGCACATTCTATGTATCAGGAGCTGTAATTACAATATACGAAGGCTTTCACTCTCATTGCGTGGCAGCACCGTTCTTATGGGTTTGAGCCGTGATTGCTCGTTAAAATCGATACAGTTAAGATAAACACCTACTGTAAAACACCAATTTCACTTAATGGATATATGCAATATTGTTGCAATACAAATATTTACGCAAATAAAAGGGTTTACTGCACTATTTAAAAAAAAACCTAACCTTATCTTCCCTGATTCGCGCCTATCTTACTCGAGGCTTGACTCTACAACTTATCCCTTTCCTACAGAACCGCGGTACACCTCATATCAAGGGTAAAGAGAGAAGCAAACTCACGTTACACGGGTTCCGTCATCCATCCATCTACGTCCGTCCGAAGCCCAGAGAAAACGCGCGGGTGGCCGGTCCGGGACGACGTGGCTCCGGAAAAAATAGCCTCGGGCTGGTCCAGCAAATGTGACTCCAAGAAATCTCCTCCAGAAAACTAGCCCGGCAAATGTGACTCCAGGAACCGTCTCAGGCATTGGTCCGGCAAATGTGACTCCAAGCAATCGTCTACTCGCTCCTATGCTCCCGGAAAAAACTTCTCGGGTGCTACTGCTCCAGCTCTCGCGGCCAAAGACAAATATGTACGAATCTTAGTACGCTGGGTCTGAGAACACCGTTTCCCACTTCTAACTGCGACTTTAGGGCCCTCGCTTGTTCAAACGCTCTTACTCATAACCGACCAATTCTCTCTCATCAACGGCTTCTATCACGACCCTTCACCTCGAAGTGCAGATCCGCTCCTTTTCCGACCACCTCTAATGGAGATCAGACCCTCTTCTCCCTCTGACCTTTCTCAACGGGGATCAGATCTCTCCTCTCTAAAAATCTCACATCACCTTCCTCATCCATAAACGACCCTCAGGTCCATCAAACTATTTCTAGCCAATCTCAGCTTTGATCAATTCTCTCTTCCAATCACCTTCATTCCTTCTATCTTACCGACCACACGACCTGCGGTTTCATTTGCCCGTTCGGCCCTACGGAACCTCCTTTTTCGTCCCGCCTTTCTTAAATTTCCTCTTCGATTTTTACGGCTTAACGATGTATGATTCCGGTGTATCGTCGGCATTTATATTACCACGTTATTGTTCACTAACTTTTTTCCTGGCGCCCTTTTCGCGATGGCATCTGTCTGGACCGCAAGCTGACCTTCGTCACCATCCTAT
>QLNU02015360.1:24405656-24416283 GCA_006491805.2 Dysdera silvatica
AGCGAATTCGTGGAAAAGCCTGGAAATCCGCTTCTGAGGATTTCGCGGCTACAGAATTAGTGGATCGTGCATGACGCAGCCTTAGGCAGAGCCAGTATCTGGTGTTATAGCATAGAGTGCCATTGGACTCAATTTTCACTCTCACCTCATATGCATTATGAGTACTTTGAATAGCTAACGTTACACTATAGGCCTCGAAGAGCAGCTATAACCACACAACTTCAATACCTCAGAAGTATAACGTTGGCTATTCAAAGTACTCATAATGCATATGAGGTGAGAGTGGAAGTTGAGTCTAATGGCACTCCATGCTATAACACCGGAAATTGGCCCTGCCTGGGGCTGCATCATGCACGATCTACTAATTCTATCGCCCGAAACCCTCAGAAGCGGATTTGTCCATCATAGTGCTATATATTGAAGCCGGATTAGTCGGAAAAGACGATGGAATGTAGTTCGCTAATCCAAGAACAACAACTTTTGTTACCATTATTGTCGTATATATCTGTGTTGTAGAGTCAACGGTAGCCCAAGCATTGGGCATTTATTAGCAGAGATGCCCGACCCTGCAAGCGATTCAAACCGTGCATGTGGATACGAATTGATGTAAAAAACACCCTAAATGTTGAGCTATGGCCGCGTCCACACATGCAACAGAACATTGTATCGTAACACCGTCGCGTATCAAGTCTGGACCGCACTCCGTAACAGAACATCGTAACATTTCCACTTTCCACCAGTTGTCGGTTTTTACCCCGGCGCATCAAAGGAATGTCACGGTGCTATGTTGTAACCCATGTTCCTGTATTTGGGCCGGTTTACGAACAACAGCGTTTTGTCAGTGTAGGCTGGATATCGGCGTGAACTGATGGGACGCAGTCATGTTACGCACTGATGATGTTCTGCTACGATGTTCTGTTGCATGTCTGTACGATCACTCACGGCAATGCGCACGAGATGTTTGTTCTCTTCTTCATTTGTGTGACAGAGTTGTTCAGATTCCTCCAGTCAGTGTATTTAGGGCCAAGGACAGGGGGAAAAGGAGACAATGCACAGGAACCATGTGCAGAACTTTAATGACTTAACAAACATAAGTGATTAGGGGGCAGGTCTGTTAAACTGCCTAGGGGTCCACAAATCCTGTCCCCCAGATCTGGGTGTATTCGTCTCTCTTCTACCCACTGACACCCTATTATCATCACTGTTGCCGCACTGACACGAGAGCCGATGTCTCGGAAAGATAATCCGCCTACTCATTATCCTATAATTATACCTCGCTGAAATTTTGAAACTTGGTCGTATGGTTACTGTGTTCTCCGATGGTATGTACCTGATAATTTAGTGAGCAAAAATTGAGAATAAACAAAATCCCTGCGCTTTACAGCAATACATCGTAATCTCCTCTTACACTACTTCTATTGGGCTTTAATGTCACCCATAATTTGCATATGTTTTATGTTTTTAATCAATTGCATGCTCTTCCATGATTATCTCTGTTTCAAATTGCGATCCAACGTGGTATGTTCTTCCTGGTGTTACATTTTTAATGACCAATATATTTTAACCGCTTTAATTGAAGTCTAAACTAGATGCTATTGTTTAGGATAACTACTATTTGAATAATTTTCAAGATTGATTTTCCACATATTTGTTTGCTATATATATTTGAAATTCTTTTGTTAGGTTTTCATCTCCAGATTTCGTTTTAAGTGATATTCCTCAATGTAAAAACTGTTAACGAAAATATAACCAATACTTGTACGTATAAAAAATGGTACGGGGATCGAAAAAAAGATATTTAAGTAAACAATACGTACAATACAAATAACAAGACAATTCATTCAAGTTTCATAACTTTAAATAGCTTTTTGCGAACAAATAAACAAAGCAATCAAAGAACACGCTCCAGTAGCCAATAGGGTACAAATAAATTGTCATTTCTTCGCTAATTTTGCGGACACCTGGGAAAGCTATAACGTTAACCAATTACAAACGAGCATGATTATACCTTTATAAAAAAAAAAGAATGCAAATAAGTATACAGTTCTAATATTTTACGAATTTCTTCCCACGTCTTGCTCATTATGTTCTGTTTCAAGAGAATACATGGGCTAATTATGGTAATTATTAGCATCATGTACTTATTAATTTAAGATAATCATGTGTTTCCTTTTGTTGAAAAGGTTACAGGATAAGTTGGAACAAGAGCACCGTAAGCATGTCACTAACGTGGTAAAACGGAATGAACAAATGATAACTAATTTACCAATAAGATGATTAATATCAGTTTTCACGTTTGAACAAATTGGGGAAAGTTAAATAATGCACTTTTTTTAAGTTTAAGCCTTATATACTGTAATGAAGTGGTTTGCAATCTCCATTGTTTGAAACCCAAAATTTTACGTCATATTTATACGGAGACTCAATGTATGTCAATTAGAATGAAGCAAAAATTTGAAAATTTAAAATAAATAATATATATGTTATTAATGATATAAATATATTTACGCGTGTGTTACGTAATTAAAAGATACTGTACGTATTAACCGAACATTACTTGCAATCATGCATCTGTAACTTTGGTAATGGCGTAACTTGGGGGGGTGCGATTAAGGCTAGTTCAGCGCTCCCTGTTAAAAATCTAGCCCCTTCCCCTAGAATAACCAAACTTAGAAATAAATGCTATATGCGAAGAATTGGGGTAGGTGGGTTATAGACACACCCCCAGATATCAAGGCTGGTTACGCCACTAAATATTGGTAGAACGTTTTAAACACAAGCGTCACAATTTAACAAAAAAATTGCCTTCATTTTGGTTTCTAATGACTATTCTGATGTTAATAATATTTTACAACAGTTTGTTTAATTTCAGTTTTACGTCAAATTTGGTTATAACCAGAAATACACGCATCATCTATTATTACAGATTCCTTAACTGAGGTTATTAAAATGGCGCTGTGATAATGTGGATGAGATTTTAGTTTAAAAAAAAAAAGAAAGAAATTTATGCTCTAAACGGGAACTATTGATCTCAGCATCAAAATTAACGATACTAGATGACATATAAGATGACCAGTGGTCATTTAAATCTAGAAAGAAAACTCACTTCACGTTCAGGTACTGTATTAACAAAAATTCCATAACGCTATTAGTACCACTTTTCGGAAATTGATGTGAATTATGCTAGACAAACATGAATTGAATATCTATGATATGAATTGTGATTGCGTTAAATATGGCTCGAATACTTATGTGAAAAGATGACTGTGAATTTCGTTTTTGATTTTAAGACAGAGAGTCGTATATTACGAAGATAAACATGTCTCTCTGTTAGATAGAATTGTTTGAGAGAGATATGATTTTATATTAAAGCATGAACAAATACTGCGCCATTTAGACAATTATTTTCACATCTTCATGTAATGACTATTATATTATTACTGTTTTCAACGGCATGTTCAGCAACCCCTGATTTTTATGAAAACGTTGCCGATCGTTTAGAATCAAACGCCAGGACCTAACGCAAAATTAAAAAAACGACAACACGTCTTCCAAAGTCTTGTCCACAGTAGATAGATATTACTGAGATTTTGTTTATTGCATTACTAGCCATTAGTTGATGGCTTTAGGATTGTATTTATTGAGATCACAGAAAATACTTGGCTGAAAATGAATACCATTAATGCTAAGCTTCGTATGTCAGTGCAGTTTATTCATAAATCATTGAAAATACAAAAGCCACATGAGATAATCATTATTTTTTTTTTGCGTAAATTCCGTTTTGTTAAGAAATATTTTTACCGTTTCCAACAAAAAACATAAATTTGTTTTAATCTTATACAATAACAACTACTTGTTATTTTAGAGACATTTCTTATTTTAAATTCACCTCCAAATCAATAATGCATTTTTGTAAATCTGACATACTTTCCCCAAAGCTTTATTTTCTTGCAAAAATAATATTCTCATGATGTTAAGAAAATAATTCATGAGAATCGGGTTATGTTTGTAAATTTACAGTGTTACCTCCCATAAGGGATAAGTCCGAAGAAGGGATACATCCGTTTAAGGGACATAATATCCGGTCCCATGGGTATCCCTTAATGTACTGTGTACCGCTTAGGAGAAGATCCCTAGCGAAACTGTCAATCAAAGCAGACCAATTTTTTTTTGCTGGAGAGTTGGGAAGGCTATGCGATGGATTACCAGCTTTTGGCGATTGCTTGCTGAATATAATAGCGATGGTAGGTTTATACGACTTGATAAACAAAGGTCTTCGGATTGCTACCCCTACCCTGTTTTGGTTAGTCCACTGTTTCAAATTAGACTAGTCTATTCCAGGGATCTTCTCCTCAGCGGTACACAGCGGTATGCATGTATCAACATAAGCACATAATTCCCAAGAAGGAAAACCTCTATTTTTTTTATTATATTATTCTATTTCCCATAAAATGTCCGATCCCGCGGGTGTCCTTATTGAGAGGTGATACTGCATTTTGTTTTAGAGTTTGCATCTTTCCCGTCTCTGGCGATTCTCCAAATCCATTTAACACATGTCTCATCACAGTTAACCAGAATCTGAAAATAACATGGGCATATGCTTTTCAATATAAAAGAATGCGCTAATTTCCTACGATGCAATTTTCACATTATATGAAATATTCCTTTAAAAAAAAGAGGTTCCCCCCCCTTTTTTTAAAAGTGTACGATTCTTGTAGGTAATTGGATCACACTTTGTTTTTGCAGAAAATTACGCCATGTAGTTATTTGCATATTTGGAAACTTTTATCATTGCTTTCAATTCGTGCACTTGGAGACAATAATTTTGTGAATTTTTTTCTTTAATCAGGTTTAAAGCGTCCATAATACGCAGCACTTCCCTTATCAAAACATAGCGGTGATAACGCCCTACCCATTTTCTGATTTAACAACGTGTTGATAATTACTAATTCCTTGACTAATTTTGCATGCTGTAAACAGGTCACTGTTGAGGTTGAGTTGCTTCGAATGCGTTGATCATAGCAGCTAGTGCACCACACCTCCTTCCACCAAAAATGGTTATTTGATAAACAAAAACCACTGGAAAACTCGTATAAGTTTGGTGCAATAAAAATTAGATTACTCAAAAGAACGAACAAGACAAATTGGCTGTAGATTTGACTTGAATTAATTCAACCTTTAATTATTTTCAAAATTTTAGATTGAATTCGTACAAACTAGCTCTAGTTCATCATGTACATGCTTTTCTTAAGACAGGAGTCTTCAGCTCGCGGCTCGCCGATTCATCAAAAAATACAAATTGTTTCACACAAAAATACTGCCCATTGCTCTTTCTGAGTCTTAAATCTATGTATTTTATTCCGTTCACATTTCGTAATAAATATCTTAAAACGTTAAAGAACTAAAGTAATACGCGGTCTTCCCTCAGTCGTGTTTTACTTCAGTTTTCTAGCGTATATGGACATTAGGAGTAGTTTTATTGATTTGCAGTGCAACAGTGATTTTAAAGGAATTCAACTTAGGACTCGTTGAATTCTATTCTAAATATGTCGATAAGAACATCCTTCCAACCATCTGACTGCATGCTCTGAAAATGATGCTGCTATTCGGGAGCGCTTACGTTTACGCATAGGCATAAGCAGAAAATTCATAAGGGGGTCACAGGCTTATAATGGGGGGGGAATAGAGAGCTACAACTCCATATATTCTCATGTATATATATATAAAATTTCATCCCAATGGGGGTTCACAACCCCCACCAATCCCCCCATTTGCGCACTCCAGTACGCTTGCGAACAGCCATTTCTTTCTAGGATGAAGTTGGTAAACTCAAAAGTTGGGACCAGAATAACTGACGTCCACCTTGTAAGCATTCTTAGGATTGCAATATCAAAAATAAGACCTGATATTGACAGGATTGTTAAAAATAAGCAGTGCCAAAAATCTCGCTAAAAGGTTTGATTTCGCTTTACATATTAATAACTAAAAGTATTGTAAATGTTTTTTTGCGTCCATACATATTTTACATTGTAATATATATATACTGTCTCAGAGGCGAATCTTGAAAATATTTTCGGGTGGGCACGCAAAACTAATATAAAAATCTTAGAAAAAACGACAATAAAGGCTGATCTAGAAGGGCGCAATGGCGCCTCGTGGATTCGCTTTTGTTTAGTCTCAATATTGCTGGTACAACAGTATGGCCAGCCGGCCAACAAGAATAAGCAAAATTGGCCTTTAAACTGAAAAAAGTTGAAGACATCTGCCTTAAGACCTTAGGTGTTGAGTACGCTTCTGAATTAATTAACTCACTTTTTTATTCAAAAAAACATTTACATACTTATTTAAACAGTTCATAATTTCTTTTTACTGTACGTAAATTTTCGTGTACTATCTACTTCAGATCCATTGGCTGAGAACCTGAGCAGCAGAGGCGTTGCCAAATTTTAAAACCTTTGCACACCACTGCCCAGACAAAAGGCTCTATGTAATAGTGATATCAATATAATATACAGTGACCATATACTTACTTTTGCCCAAAATAAAGCATTAACATCCTTTTAAAACGAAGGAGAATAGTAGGATGATTCGTTTTCTTCTTTCAAAGGGGCTGCCTCCCTTGTTAAAAATACCATCAACATATTTAATATCTCTAAGATTTTTGTGCCAACTGAAACCTTTTATTTGCCTCACAGGAGTCAGAAAAAGTAACGTACGAGGAATGAAATGAAAATTTTGGCAACAATGGCGCCACATCTTGTAGGAACACTGGAAGGCGTTGTGATTCCCAACACATGAAATGAAAAGTCCTAGCTATCCAACACGCTCATTGTTTACAGTACCGCACTTACAGAAAGCTATAATTCGATAGTACGAAATTGGACCGCTTTAAGCGGTGTTTCCGAAACGTGAGCAGCGTGTAAAGATCAAGATTGAGGTGGCGCGTGGCAGAAATTGAACGGAATGTCCTGCAGGCCTTCGAGAAGTCTGTGACAATGAAGCCCTGAAATATCGAACGGTGGCCCGTTGTGTAACAACCTTTAAACAAGGATCTGATTGTGTGGGGAATGCTCCACGTGTAACTCATAATGTGGGTTCTTCGGGCCACAATATGAATGGCGCGTACTACCATCGCTTCTTCGAACATCATTTACGGCCTGTCCTGTGATGAAAACAGTAGTATTTCCGACTACATGTACCCATTCTCCTGCACAATAACATCCGCTCTCACGGTGTTGCTGCAGTGAGGGACTTACTTCAACGGTGGGAGTGGGAGATTTCTCAAACATCCAATATATTCCCTCGACATGAGCCCCTGCGACTTCGATCTCTTTCCCAAGTCTAACGAAACATTGAGGGGACAGCGTTATTCTTACCAGACCCCATTCTTCAAGCACCGTAGCGCGCTCTTCCAGGAACATCAATAAAAACGGAACTGCCATTAGTGTCCAGAATCTTTCACAGGTGTGGCAACGCGTCATGAATATGACTGGAGATTACATTGAAGGAATGTAATAATCTATACTTGATATAATAAATAATTTAGGATATATATGTGTGTGTGCTGCCATTACTTTCTTTCCAGCCCTCCTTCGCCTACTTCAAGCTGAATTTTAACCAGGAAACCTCTCGGGTTATCTGGCCAACACTATAGCTGTTGAAGTATTGCAGTGTGTTATGCGTGGCATTCGTTTCACACTCATGTGCTCTTTTATAAGGGATCTTTCTTATTAAAAGGTAGGCGATGGAGGAATTCGTATAAGAGTTTGAAAAGACAAGTCGTTGGCTGAATTCGATCCAAAGACTTCTTGGTTCTTAGACAAACGTCTTAGCCGCTTATAAATTTTGCCTACTGCCTACATGACTCATGGACTTTATGCTACTGTCTATGGACAACCTCCCTTTTAATTATAATAGGTCAAATAAAAGATTCCAATTTCAGAATTATAATTGCTGATGAGTAAAAAAAAAAAATGATTCTGTTTTGCTCTCTCCACATAATTTTTTAAAATTAAGAGATCTATCATTGATGAAGTGAATAAAAAATCACATATAATATTTTGCAGTTGTTCAGTTAGTTTAAAAGAAAATCGTGGCATTTAAACGATATTCAATGGGTATCAAGACTAAACACAGGTGTCATAAAAACATCCTTACACCATTACACATTTCTTGTCGACTTACTCGTATACTGTTGACACTAACCATGACAGATTCGTGAACTGTCAACGTGAGTATATACACGTATACATACACGTATACAAAGACGTCGCGATTCATCCGATCGGACACTTTTTCCAGCCCTCAATGCCCCAGTTTTGATGCTCTCGTGTCCAAGAGAGAGATGGTCTTTTTTATTCACGAGAAACTACGGCAACTAATATTTTCGTCCATTTGTAAAGCTTGTTCTGATATATAAGGTTTGATACGACTTTTGTTCTGTGAATCAGTATCTGGGAGCAATAATTACTTGCCCTCGTATTATTTTTTTAACAATAGCTTATTCATATGTCGACGTGGACGGAATAATCATTTATAGCGGTTTTATGGTATCTCTTTTAACTATTGTTTTCATTCCGAGAAAAAATATTTAACGTACGATAATGTGGATTTAGCCAATGACATTAATTAGCAGTATTTTAAGCTAACTGTGAGATTACCCAGTTTTTATATAATGCATGTAGAAAGGTTCTATGCATCAGCAGATTTATGAACAATGCACATTTAAAGATATAACATACACATCTGACCTTTTCCTTGAAAATTATTGTAACCACTTTCAGAGTAAGCATTTAAATAATTTGTTTTAGATTTTTCAGAATTTGCTATATATCCCTGATTCATAAATCTAAAAAAGAGCTAAGTTATGTTGTCAAATTGGAATCTTTCACATTCAGGCGGATGGATATAAGGAACTAAATTAGTTTGATTTGATTCGCCCACAGACTTGGGTCTAAATGTGGAAGACCCCTATTTATGTGTGACATCACAAGTTCGAAGATAAGGCTATGCATAACTTATCTCATTCATTTAGTTAGCAAAGCAACAAAACGGAAAACTGAAGGCCCCTGGTTTGGATCCCATCCAGAGTATGGTCGTTTTCTTCCGTTCTAGATTTTTTTATAAGTTGGTTTGTGACGTTAAACGTGTATGCGTAGAAGTGAATTGCGCAACAAAATTGAATGGTTAAAAAGCTTATCGTTCTTTATAAGTTGTATAATAAAAACGACGTTGCATATAATGTTATAAAACTATTTATATAATTTTCATGAACATGCTATTCGAATTTGACAGCAATTTAATAATAATAATAATAATTTATTAAAACTCAGATGGATACAAACACTTATACTGAGAGTAAAATCGATTAATAAATCAAAATCACAAACATGGCACATGCAGAATAGTACACAATATAAATCTTAAAAAGGAAAACAATGTAAAAATTGAGACGTCAGTCATGTCCAGAGCAGATACAAATTGTCGGTAGTTAACACAATATACAAGCTCAGCGGGCAATACATTCCAAATACTGAGCTGAATTATTGCTGACGAAATGCATTTTAAAAATTTATAGTAAAAAATGTTTTTGCACACTTGGAAAATTACTTGCTTTTAGGGCGGCGCATTAGCAGCGAAGCAATTTTTATAGCCAGTATCGCGGACATATATGAGTATTTATTTCTGATATTGGGGCTAAAGAAAATTGTACCTCTTCTCCAAGGCGGTAAACGTTTTAGTAAATATACAAGGTACTAAAATGTTATAAAATAATTATTGATACTGCTTGACAATTAGCAACCAATCTAAAAGTAATTTGGCAAAATGACGCGTAATTTTTTAAAATAAATACATAGCAGAATCGAACCAAAATAAAATTTTTGAACGGCTGGGGGGGGGAGCTAGGGCCTCCTCTGCCCCCCATATGGGCGCCCATGGTAAGTATTACGATTTTGATTAAAACTAAATACTGGTTGGACTCATAGAAAGCAGAAAAGCAAATAGACATACCCCAAATTGAATTTGAACCATTGAACTCAGAAAGCCGAAGGTTGCTGGCTCAAATAAAAAAAAAATCTAATTTTTTAACTTGTCGGTGTAATTACATTACACCATCTTCGAACTAGTTTACCTCAGATTTGAGACCCTTTTTACTTCCGATATAAAAAATATATATTTTTAGCTTTAAAACTTACAATAAGAAATAGTTGAAGATATTAATGCGATCTTTTCGAAACGATTTTCGTTTTAACTATCTTCAAAAGACAATCATTACCACGTTATGTATAGGCCTAAGTAGAAAGTTCATAATGGGAGGAGGGTCATAGGCTCAATGGAAGAGGAGTAACATAGCTACAACTCCATATTCACATGTAAATATACAAAATTTAACGCAATGGGGGATGGCTTATAACCCCTTCAACCCCCCCCCCCCCGCGTACGTCAGTGCCCTTGTGTGATACATATTGATCGTTTTAGATCTAGTCCACCGTGCTTTCCAAAATTAACACCACACTTAAAAAAAATAGATCTTGGTTGTCCCAATCGTGAATGGCCTTAGTCATCTAAATCGTGTAATCCTTAATCATGTAACCTTTAATCATGCAAATCGTGCAACCTTTAATCA
>QLNU02015360.1:24416383-24456876 GCA_006491805.2 Dysdera silvatica
AATCTTGTGAGCGAGTTTCAAATTCTTCTTTTTAGCATTAGTAGCACATCGTCTGCCCTTTTAGGGTTTAGGGTGGATTCGACGATACGTCATGCAACAAGGACATAGATGTATACAGCAAAGGTTAGCCTTTGTTTAATAATACGGAATTATTATTTTTTTGCCGGCGAGCGTGAAAGGATACTATATAAGGAAAGATAATTTTCTCTTCATTTTTTTTTAAATAAAAATAACTTGCACGCGCTAAAACTTTAAATTCACTACGTTCATAAATATTATGTAGATTAATGCACGTTTTATGAAGAGTTTGAGGGATCTGATTTCAGTATTAGGTGGAAGTGAGAACATGAAGTCCATGGCTGGAGGGATATTTACAATTATCGATCTCGTATGAAAATCTATAAATTTGAAGGTTTGCTTCAGCCATACAATACGTTAGGGTCCAGGCCCACTGGCGGATCCAGCAAAGGTCGGAGGGGGGCGATCGCACCCTTTTATGTCTCCTTTTAAACTCGAAGTTTTAGGAAAAGCCCATTTTCGAAAAGAGTTTTCTATGCCTTTGCACTGGAAATACATTTTCAGAAAAGTTCGGGTTTAAAAAAAAAGACAGGGGTATTCCACAAAAATTACTCCTGGTGAAGGGCTATAGCTGACGCGACCGAAAGCATGGGTGATCTGCTTCATTTTCTATTTTATCAGTGTTTAATATTCTGTAAGTAAACTAATTGAAATATTCTCGAAATATTTTTTTGAAAGATGAAGAAATAATGCACCATTGGTGAAATTTATTTTATATATTGCAAACTTTTTAGCTACTATTTTAAAATTTATACAAGTATTCGATAATGGTATTCTTTTAATTTTTTCGACGGATTATAGTGTTGTTTGAATAACTTTTAAAAGAAAGAGCGCAACCATGTTATATGCATTTACTTATTTTTCTTCAGAATCTTCTATCATTTATTTTGAAATTGACAGTTACAGACCAAATCTTTTAAAGCAGCTGTTAAATATAGAAATAGGCAATTTTGTTTTTTTTTTCGTTAACTGAAATATACTATATATTATTTTAAATTAGTAAAATCTTAGTATAAGTTATAAGTGAAGTGAACGCTTATTTTATGTACATTATAGGACGAGATTTATATATCTTAATAATATTTTTCTAATTCGTTCACATTATTTTGCTTGTTTATCGGGTTTTAAGAATAATGGATGGGAATTTTATTGAAATTTTTTTGTAAAGAATATATATTGTACGCTCTTTGTGTTGAAGGAGAGTAACTCAAGAGAGAAAGAGAGAGAGAGAGAGAGAGAGAGAGTTACCTTATTAAATCAACATATAAGTGACGGTGCATAAGGTAAGAATGTGCCCATAAGCTTTAAATCATAAACAACAATTCAGAGTCTTATTTAAACACCTATTTAAAATGTATCGCCATAAAACAAAATAAAAAATAATTCTCTAAAATGCTGATGTTTAAGTTACATCTTTAAAATTAATTAAATTTGAAATTACAAATTTTCTACGTCTTCAACAAACATTGAGTCTAGTGGTCACACTTTATATTAAGAACATTTTATATTTTAAATCATAAACTTTTAATATTAATACTGAGGTATGAAGATGTGAGGGAAATTTAAAATTTCTGAAAACTGATGAATTTAAGTAGAGTAGAAGGTAAAAAAGATTGAAATGTAAAAAGATTTTGCTTCGAAGAAGATGGAATATTGCCCTTTCATATTCATCTCTGAGAACAAATCTATTAAAAGTTATGTCTCAAGTCGAGAATATTGTATTGCCTACAATGAGTGTCCTATTTAAAGGGTGAATGCACAGTTTTAATTTTATTATACTCTAATTAAATTTATATTCCATGTTTAAGTGCAGTTTGTAACACACACATGTAGTTCACTAAGTTATTATATAACCGTTCTCAGAAGCGGTCACGCTGGGAGACGTTAAATGATTTTAGGAGCATTTGGCAAATAATGGATTTGCGAATATTAGGGGGATGTGTTACATGAAATCCTTGAAGCAAATTTTACAAAGTAACAGAATTTTCTTTTAAATTACAATCTGGATACTCGTCCAACACACTGAAAGGTTATTCCATTGTCACATATTAAAAACTAAAAAAAATGTATATTTATTCACCAGCAATATCACTAGAGGTGAATAAATTCATTCAAAGTGCAAATGTCGAATAGTGAAATCTGGTATTAATGTTTACACACGTTTCTACAAAATTTTATTATTACATGAGTTTTATACAGAACTGTTGAGAATTAATAGGTTTAATTTCAGCAGTTGATTGTGTACCAACATGATTATAGCTTTCAAGAGAAGAGAGTTACTTTGAGAGTTACTTGGAGATACTCGTAGGAGTTCAAAAATGAACTTTCAAAACATCTTTTCATAAACCATTTGCGAAGTGAGAGAAAATAAAGAAAGACACCATTTAAAAAAATCGGTAATTTCCTTTCAAATCTGTCAAAAGAGACATTTTCCTTTTATCGATATGTTCATCGGAACGACAATTTGTAAACTTTCCGGCTGGGTATTCCAGCATTCTGCAAAAATCTTGAAGCGTTATGCCTAAAGGCAAGCATGCTTGACATAACCGGCACACCCATCATTACAGTTCCGTCATTTTGGTCGTTTTCCTATTGTTTTTCTCGTTTATGAATTCGTAATAGATGTCACTATGTTAACAATTCAAAAAGATTTCCTGAATTCGATTTTCATGAAATGTATCGGTACAATGATTTACATTTTTTAGATCATCCCTAGCGAGTAAAAGGGTGTTGCAGCTCCTCCATCTTCGATAATTCATCGAAATAGGCTATGTACCTTCCTTGCTTAATACAGGTCATTTCCTCCCTTTCTTTATCTTAATTTTTTATTATTCTTTAGACTGTAGAATAAAGGATGTTTAGGCCTCAGAATATCATTTATAAGTACAATATGTACTGATTTTAATTATGAAGTTATTACACCGAAATTAAATTATTATTTTCACAATGATGAGATATTTCGTATAAAGATAAGAATAATTATTTTAAAGAGAGGACACAAATGATAAGAAAAGGATATAGAGTTAAACAATTGACCCATCAACATTTAAAATACTTATATTTAACATATAAATATTTAAGTTTAAAATTATATTTCAAATTCAAATTTATTTTCCAGGCATCAAATACATACACGTAAGATATACATAATAAGGTACATAATAATACATAGTAAGATGCATAAGATATACATAGTAAGATGCATAAGATATGCATATTAATAATACGTAATAATGTACGTATGATATACATAATAATAATTTTTACGTAATAAGGTACGTAAGATATATATAATAATAATACGTAATAAGGTACGTAAGATATATATAATAATAATACATAATAAGTTACATACGTAAGAAATATTAGCGATAATATACCTTAAAATAATAACTGTTAAGAAAATACAGATTCCGGGAATGGGGATGGGAAAAAGGCAACTAAAGGCCTGTCAAGTTCCCACCACCATCGGAAACGGCAACTCAGCGATTTTATTGACAAATTACGTATATAAACAAAACAGGATTAAAAGGAAAATGTAAATACAAAATTAAAAGGACAATAGGTAAATAAACAGATTGCGTTTAAACAATGGTAAACTATTTATAGACCGCAGAGCCATAGGAAGCGAGTTCCAGAATTTAGGGCCAACAATTGTAATGTCATAGAACAGAAAATTATATATATCATCATCATCATATTCAACCATTATCTATCCACTGCTGGATGAAGGTCTCTCCAAATGCTTTCCACACAAGTCTATCCTGAGCAATTCGCTTCCACGTCACCCCAACCTGTTTTCTTATTTCATCCACCCATCTAGTTTGAGGACGTTTTCTAGGTCTTCGGTGGTCTCTTGGAATCCAGTTCAGAATTTCTGTTGTCCATCGTTGATCAGTTCTTCTTGCAATATGCCCAGCCCATCGCCATTTCAGCCCTTTTACTTTAACAATGATGTCCTCTACTCTAGTTTGCTCTCTCACCCAAGTGTTTCTTTTTCGATCTCTCCTAGTTATTCCAAGCATGCACCTCTCCATGCTCCTTTGCGTTGTCTGTAACTTTCGTATTGCTCCAACTGTTAGACTCCATGTCTCTGATCCATAAGAGAGGACTGGCAATACACACTGGTTGAAGACCTTTCTTTTTAGACACAAAGGCAATTTCCCCTTCAGGATAAAACTGTTTCTTCCAAATGCACTCCAGCCAAGTTTAATACGTCTGTTGAGTTCTTTCATAATGTTGCCATCCATTGAAATCAGCTGGCCAAGGTAAATATATGAATCAGCAATTTCTAGCTCAATGTTGTCAACTTGTATTTTTGTTTCCTCTACGAAATTATTGAACATGATCTTAGTTTTTTGTAGGTTCATCTTGAGTCCAACTTCTTTACTTCTAGTTGAGAGCTCCTGTACCATGTCTTGGAGTTCTGATGGGTTCGTTGAAAAAATAACAATGTCATCAGCAAACCGCAAATGATTTAAATATTCACCATTTATTTTTATTCCCCTGTTATTCCAATTTATCTGCTGAAAAATCATCTGTAAAGCTGAAGTAAAAAGTTTTGGAGAAATGGTATCTCCCTGCCTCACACCTTTACCAATTTTGATAGCTTCGGTATCTTTATGTAACCGAAATTTTGCACTTGCATTTTTATACACACGTTTCACCATGTCAATGTACACTTCCTCGATGTCTGTTGATCTTAAAGAGTTGATGACTGCTGATGTTTTAATAGAGTCAAAGGCCTTCTCATAGTCAATAAATGCCACACACAATGGAAGTTCATATTCATGTGTTCTTTCAATTAATTCTCTTAATACTTGAATATGGTCCACTGTACTGAATCCACTTCGAAATCCAGCTTGTTCTCTTGGTTGAGCTGCATCTAATTTTTTCTGCAGGCGATGTGTTAGCACTTTTGTGAAGATTTTATAAATAGCAGGTAACAAGCTAATTGGTCGGTAATTTTTTAAATCCTCTTTATCACCTTTTTTATGCAAAAGAATTACTGTTGCAGAATCCCATTGGTTTGGTATGTTACCACTGTTGAGGCATTTGGTAAAGAATTTTGCGAGTATGTCTTCTACATGTTCTCCAGCTTCTTTTAAGATATCTAATGTAATGCCATCATCGCCAGGGGATCTTCCTTTCTTCATACTTTTTATTGCAAATGCTACTTCTTCTTTTAAGATTTTAGGAGCTGTTCCTTCGACTATCTCAGAGTCTTCGTTTAATCCACTGTTTCCCTCATACAGCTTTCTGTAGAATTCTTCAACTCTTCTAAGTATTTCTTCCCTATTTCTTGTTACAGTGCCATCCTCTCCTTTTAATGCAATGATGTGTTTCTTCCCAATAGACAAACTCCCTTTAACAACCCTAAGGCTCTTGTTGCTTTCAATGGCCTTCCTTACTAACTCACAATTGAATTTTCTTATATATATATATGTAATTTAATGAACTAATTTAATATTTGAATTAGTATCAATGACTTAACATTTACTTAATGATCTAATTGCTGATATTTCATTCAATGGTTATCTTAAAGATTATTTTTTAATTTATTAATCAAATGGAAAATCGTTTTAGCTGAAAGTTTTTACATGAATTAGAAAAACAAAAATTAAACTTCCATAAGATCGATTAGCGTTAGTGACATATTTTATAGATCTTAGTTAAAGGTATGATTTATGGTTCCTTATTAATGACATAGCTCATGACTCCTGTTTTATCATCGTGGAGGCAGGGTCGATTGCAATGAGGGGGCATATGTTCAATTACTGTTTTTATTTTTAATTAATGAGATGAGACAACTGATCAGAAATCTACAAAGGGACTCGATAATAGACGTCCCTCATATGTTTTCTATTTTCGTTGGAAAATTCTGTTGATTGAATATATATACTTAACGTCAGCATGGAAAAAATACCAAAGAGGATTAATTTGTGCTAGGGAATAATTTATACTGAGCGAATAATAATATGTATGTTAATCTTATTAAATTAAAAATCTATTCAATTATTATGCTATCACTTACATTTTTAAACACAGATTAACATCTCTTTTTTTTGTCGTTTACATCTAAAACTTGAAAATTTTATGGTAATACTTCAGTTACACGAAGGCATTTGCATTAATTAGTATTTAATTAATATTTACAGTGGTTGCATTACATTTACAGTGGCCGTTACGGTAATTTGACGGGTGCAAGGGGCACGTACCCCCCGTTTTTTGGAGCAAGGGCAAAAGTATATTTTTGCCTCCCCCCCTTAGTTTTGGGGCTTTTTTTTTGTTCACTATACTGTTTTTTTTGTTCACTATACACAGTACTTTCGCTGCTATTTCGCAATAACATATTTCCCATGCTCTTTAAAAGAAAAAGGGTAACTCTTCTGATCCTACAATAGTATACACCTCCATTCTATCCCTCTATAATGTTTACAACTGAAAAGCAAGGCGCCATGCAGACGTAATTTTTCACGACATCTCAAAATTGGTAAAAGGCTGATGCTTGCTTGGATAACAAAAAATGTGAAGCATTACATCCTTTAAATCACAACGGAAAAATCGCCAGGCAATTAGTCAGCACAGCGTCATCCAAAATAATCATCCGAAGGAAAATGAGAAATATAATCTACATTTCAAATCATTGAGTTGAATAAAAATGGAGAGTTGTAACTGGCCATTGGCGACTTATAAGGTTCTGGCAGTCTTAAAACCAACTATTTTTTTCAAGATGGCGAAAGGAGCTTACCACCTGAGTGTGTTCCAAATGTATGCAAGAAGGATGATGCAAGCATAGGCATAATTTTTTGGGGGCATTTTTACCCTCCAGTTCAAATTCACAAGTTAAGCTTATGGCGGTACATTTACAGTAGCTACACGCAGATACTTTTATGGTATTTTAGTATAAAAAAAGTCACTGTCCAAGAACTATAACAGCATCATGGCCAAATGAGTTCAGATTAGAGATTCTCAAGGTATGTGTCGGGATGAACCTTCCGGCCGTGCCGAAAGCAGTTTGTAAAACAGCGTCAAACTGTTCAAAAAGTCTAAGACTTCTGTAAGTTTTCCCCATGGCAATTAATATGTAGTTGATATCAAAACAAAACTTTCTTTTATACAACCAAACTTTAAAGACTTTTCGACAGTAAAAAACAAAATGCCAATCATCACATTTTAATACTTTTCACCAATAAATACTTATTATTTCATTAAAAAATTTCTTGCTTCTTTATTACCCTTTTTGAGTGTTGCCTACATTTTTGTACTAATTTCTTGCTTATTTTTACGTTTATATCCAAAAGGTGATAAATGATAGTAATTCAGATTTCCCTCAAGTGGCCTTTATGGAGGGGTTAAATGGCTATCTATGCGATAAGAAAAGGATTTCGGGAGAGAAAAAGTTTGAGAACCATTGGTCTAGATTCAATTCCTGTTAAAAGCGTTTGTTAGACTTTTTAAATATATATTTTAAACAGAACATATTTCTCCTAATTCCCGTTATTATACTGACCCTATCTCGATAATAGCTTTCGAAAGCTTTGAGATGTAAACTGCTGAATCCATTAATCAAACAGAAACCAGATTTGCGAGGAAAAAAAGTTGCATTTTTAATCGATAGAAATAAATAATGAAGCTATTATTTTTTACATTTTTTGTACAATTAATTTCTGTTTTCCAGTCACACATCATTAATTTTTGGATTTGCGACATAGTAGAACAAACTTCTCTGAGGTACGAATTTTAAGTAACTTCTATTTGATTAAAAAAGGACACACCCATTTTTTTCTTGGCTCTTAAATGACATAAAATTTGCATAAAATAATGCGCATTTAAATCACACTTACAGGTAGAGTTTTTGGTGACTATAATTATTTAACCATGTGGGTGGGCTGACGAGCCATTAAAGTTACTCATGTTAGAATCCTACTCATGCTTTCCACACGAATTGCTTTAACTAAAATGTTTTTGCTAATAGAATTCCATAGAGGAGTCACTATATCAAGTGTTTCAAGAAGTTGGAATTAATTTTGATTTTGAGAGAGAGGTGATTTTTAAAATCCACCATGAATATCAACAGGCACGTTCCCATCAATAGATTAAAATTTACATTAAATTTTTTTTTCTATTCTGCATATTTGAAGAGGGTTATAATAATAATGCAATAAGGTCGAATATTATGCATATGCGAATATATAATTAAAGTTACGAAGGTCTCATGAAATGTTTATTGGAAATTTCCAAGTAGCATACGTAAAAAATTAATACATATAACACGGTTTCGAAGCAGACACAGTGAAACATTTTCTTTTTTTCAAATTTTGATATGGATTTGAGAACATTTAATAAGTTCTTTTTATACATTTCATAGTATTTTTATAATTCAGGTACACGAGAGACTCGTATAAAACGGGTATTATAGTTGTTTATCTTTATTCTTTGGACATTTCATTTGGATATTTCAGACGACACAAGCATTTTTTTAATGATATTGAAATTAATAACTTAATTCATTATATCAATAGTGATATTAAATATTTTACTAATTTTTTCAAAACTAACTTCCTAATTTTAAGCACTTTAAAGACAAAGTGTCTTCTATTTACTAACAATAAAAATATTAATGTGGATCAACTCAGCCTAGTCATAAACAATAATATTATCCCTTTTTCTCTAGAAACAAATTTTCTCGGCGTAACCCTTCAGGCAGATTTAAAATGGGACACACATATTCAGAGAATATGTACCAAATTAAACAGAAACATTCGTGTAATTAGAAACATTAGCTTTTATTTACCTATTTCAATCCTTTTCAGTCTTTATTATTCTCTGATTTTCTCTAACTTATATTACTGCCTACTAATTTGGGGTCACACGTCAAAATCAAACATACATCGTTTAGCCTCACTTCAAAAAAAAGTTACTCCTTCTTATCTCCAACCGTACTTCTACTTTCCATTACTTAAATGTTGCTAGACACTTCCGCATTCTTCTGATCGATAAACTTCTCATTTTTAAAATCTCAACATTTATGTTCAATGTTATAAAATCTTCAGCACATCCATATGTTGGTTCTCTTCATCTGCCCAGTCATACATATCTAATGAGAAACTCTACTAACTTTGTCCCAGATTTTTCAATAACTAATCTCGGGCTGGCACGAACTGGCTGCTTTGGCCCTAGAGTACGGAACACCCTTCCTTCAACCGTGCAATCATTGAACTTGCTCCTATTGTTTAAAGAGTGCCTTTCTCAATTCTTATTAAATTAAATTAAACTGACATCTGTTCATTTCAAAAATAATAAAATGTTCCAACTCGGGCAGCATGGGCTTTGTCAACCCTACAGTCTTTACCCATTTCTGCCCAGGCGAATCAATTTAATACTTTTATAATATGTAAAAATGTAATGTATTTGATATTATAATTGATTCTCCTAAATAAAGTTTGTACTGTATTGTAATGTATTCCACACATTGTAATGTATTAACCCACACGCCAGATTTCATTCCTTGCCAATCATGCTCCTCATTCTCGAAAATTCACCAGCTTTTATGATTTTTTAAGCGCCTCATCCGGTTTTCAGATTTTGAGAATTCTTATTCATTCATTTTTGGGTCTTCTCTCTCTCTCTCTCGTGTGAATTAGGTTTTAACTTTTACGTTTCTTTTGGTGTTCTCAATTTTGCAACCTGATTGCTGTTGGTGAGACGAATGGTTAGCTGAAGATAAAGCAACGATATGTTACAGTGGATAAATATGCTTCTTTGGAAGTCTATACTCGTCTATATCCATGGACCTTCTAGTAGGTGGGGGGGGGGATGCTGAGAAAAATTATTACCTCCTTCTCATAGCTGTCAAGAATTTTAGTGAATGTACAAGATTCCAAAATGCTACAAAAATAATTGATACTGCTTGACAATTAGTAATGAGCTAAAAAGTACCTTATTTTAAAATGCGACTGTAAATTTTTTTTAAAGTAAATGCATAGCAGAATCGGGCGAATCAAATTTTTAAACGGCTATGGGGGGTCTCGATTCCCCTTCTGCCCCCCCCCCATATGGGCCTCCATGTATATATCCGATTACAACTTCCACTGACTTCCATCCACATCTCAAGAGTTGGTTAAACTTTTAGTTCCTGTTTCCGATAATGACCATGGGCGCCCCGAGGAGGTGCAAGGGAGTGCACTTGCACCCCCCTTGCACCTCCTTGACTTATGAAAAAAGGGGGAAAAGAGGACTGAATCCACAAGAAACTATAGTCCAACAACATTATTCAATTGGAATTTTTCCTGGATGCATCCCCCCCCTGCATACAGTTTTGGGGACGCCCATGATAATGATTAATATATTTAAGAGAATCGTGTACAGATAATAATTTCTCTTTGAGCTTAAGCTTAAATTAGAGCTTTATGTATCGGAGAAAAGTTTGTATATGGACTTGAGGCGAAAACGGAATTTTTGCAAGTATCTCTTTTCGCGACATCACATTCTTAAATTGCCTATTAAATTTAGTTGCTCCATTTTATTGTACCCTACACATGCCATGAGAAAAAAAAGAGATTAATTTTTGAAATAAAAATTCAAATTGAAAAATTGAAAAATAACTGCTGTTGAGTAAATGCAAAAAATATGCAAATATACGTATAATGTGTGTGTATATGTCCCTTAACGCTATATTGAGAGAAGAGATATTGTTGAGACGAAATTTATTATTTCAAAATTATCTTTTAATTAAATATTATTTTCTATATATTTTACTATGTAACATATCGCGAACGCCAACGAAAGTTAGCGTGGAACGATGCAGAACTGAAGACATTGTTGCTGGTATCGCCATCCAGTGGTTGACAATGAAGTTAGGAGGCAGAAGAAAAGAGAGAGAAAGTAAAAAAATGTACAACCTCTAATACAAAGCCAGAAAGTAATAACGTAAAAAATCTATAATAAAGCATAACAATTTAAGAAGTATGCCAGCATATATATAGAGTATATATATGTAAGAAATGAAAAATTTGAATAGTTTATATCTATAGGACTATTTATTTTATTTAAAATGTGTTTATGTAACGCAAAATTTAGTATACAAAATATGAAAATTTTGTATAAAACATGAAAATTTTATATAAAGGATGAAAATTTGTATAAAATATGAAAATTTTGCATACAAAATATGAAAATTTTGTATTCAATTTATACAAATAGCTAAAATTGAAATTTTTAAATCTAATTGAAATTTTTAAATTTAATTGAAATTTCTTTTTAAATTTAATTGAAATTTTTAAATTTACTTCTGAAATTTCTTTAAATCTAATTGAAATTTCTTTAAATTTAATTTAATTTTTTTTTACACTGGGTTCTTTTTCTGCAAAAATAATGGTGCTCTTTTAAAATGAAGTAACCATTTCTGTTTGGGCGATTGTTTCCTTGCGTACATTTTTACTTACTTCGATCCTGATTTTCCCCAAATTTGTTTTAATATTGTCGTGTTTTTTCTAATTTAAATTTAATTTCGTTTTTCTATTCCAAATTTAATTTTCCTCAAAATTTATTCTTTCGTATTTTTTTTGTTTACTTAATTTGTCGTTTTTTAACTGCAGAACACTTGTTAATTATACAAACGAGCAAGATTAACGGTGTCAGCAATATCCTCCGTAATGGAATATAGTTTTTCAGACCTTTTGTGGGTCTAGTATTTTCACGAAGGTTGTAGAGCATCGCTGTTATGACGCAGAACGTACTTTGAGGTCCATCAACGCGAAGAGCCCTTTCGGGGGCCTGCGACAGCCCGGTGTTTTTTTTTAATCAAAAATAATTAAAAAAAACCCTCGTCAATGTCTCGGTATCAGTATTATGTCTAAGTAACCGAAAGAGTGCAGAGCGCCGCTACTCGGAATGGAAAGGGCCCTTCTCCAGCACTCGGAAGCTCTGTTGTTATTCTTTTTTTAATCAAAGCTATGGCCAAAAAGACCAAAAAAAAAACATAATATTTAAAAAGGTTGGAGAAAATCAGAATCAAAGTAAGAAAAATTTATGTAAACAGAAAATCGCCAAAATAAAAGCGGTTACCGTATTGTAAAAGAGCGCCGAAATTTCTTTAAATTTAATTGAAATTTCTTTATATTTAATTGAATTTCTTTAAATTTAGTTGAATTTCTTTAAATTTAACTGAATTTCTTTAAATTTAATTGAAATTTCTTTTACACTGGGTTCTTTTTCTACAAAAATATTCAAATTAAAGAAAATATTGCAGTAATTTCTTAACAATGTCCTCAGTTACCAGGGCTGTGCTTACGATGTTAGCGGCCCTTAAAAATATTTTGACATAACAGAACGATAAAAAGATTTACACGGGTTTAGCATTAAATCCTTCATAAAGCGTAAGTCTTTTACTGGTCTTAACGCTGTAGGTACAAATAAAGAACAGATAATGAAGTAGAAAATAGATCTAGAAGATAGAATCTAGAAGATAGATCCATCTAGTCTACTGTAACGTGAATGGAAATCATAAATGTTAGTAAAGCTCTACACACAAGTTTTGAATGAAATATTAATTTTTATATTAAAATTTATGGTAAAAACTTCATTCATCAATGTTAAATAAATTACTTTAATTGCTGAAAATGGATTGTTCATATAAAATATTTTGAATATTAATCATACATTTCATATGTATCGTTATTTGTCTTTTAAGTTCCGTCGAAGGGTGCAGTATTAAGAATGAATTAATTTCATCAAAACATTTTATACTGCTTATATTGGAAATATTTAGCGTTATATTTTTTAAAAGTACGAATAAAATAAATCACTAAATAAACACTAAAGAATTCTAAGTCTCCCCTGTAAAGAGCCTCAAACTACGGCCTTGGACGTAAGGATAATTAACCCTCTAACTGCTCGATTTTTTTTATCAAAATCTCTTCAAAAACTGCATATTTCTTTTTATTATATATTTCAAATCTACATGTAATTGAGAGTTAAAATATGTAGCACATTTTTGTAACCAAAGATGATGAGAGATGAAAGATGGAAAAATTTCATACCCGCGAAAATCGCTTGAAAAGAAAATCTTGTTACTTTCATGTTGCCCGTGGAAATCACGGGATAAGCAGTTAGAGGGTTAAACCCACGCTGCCCAGAATCTATAGTTTCCTAAATCTCTGTTGTCTTGGAAAGAAAGTCCCGGAATACACGGATTGGTGGAAAAAATTGCAAGCTTTCGGAACGAATGGGGTTCAAACCCGGATGTTCCACCTGGTAGACAAAGGCGTTACCTCTACGCCCCCATACGACCATCATTATATAAAGAGAGTTAAAACTAAAACAAAAATAATTTTCGAATTTTATAAACGCCCCAGCAGTCTCGTGGTTACGATTACTGTCACTACTGAGTTCAACGCCCAGTAAGCTTGGTGACGCTTCCCAAACAAAGATCGCCCTTGGGACGTCCTGAGGACGTTCTGGACATCCTCAGGTTGTCCTTAGGACGATCTTTGCTATCGGGGTTATATGTGTGGTGGTTCAGGACTCACCTTTATTCGTTTGTCTCGTCTGCGTTCGCGTTCCTGCTGTGACGCGTTCGTCCAGCGTAGCGTCCACAAGGGTGCCGAAACACACAACGGTGCAGAAAATAAACATTTACCGATTAATTGCTCACTGGGGTCCTGGGGATGGTTTTTTAGGCCACGAGAGGTCCAGGTTCCTGGAAAATATGCAAGACCCGGAGGTAGCGTGACCTTTGCTGTCCTTGCGTCATAAAACACAAACCAAAAATTCGTGCGACCCAATTTGTAGTTTTAAGACGTAAAAAACAAACATTTTAAAAGACTTCGAAACACCTTTTAAACCTATATACGGTGAATCACCCACTTACGATTTTCAAGGGAAGGATAAGAAACGTCGTTATACAGAAAAAAAAAAACGCAATGTGTGAAATTCTGCGGAGTATTGACTTCGACCGCAAAACAGAGTCATTAAACGGAAAAGTCGCAAAGTAGAAAGTAGTTATTTAGAGGATTTACTGTATTTTAATTCTACAGTGGTCTTCCTTCTCTTTGCATTTTAATGAAGCTTCCATTAGGTAAAACTTGAGGTAACTGGGAGATGGACGTGAGGTTGGATTGACAAATGAGCATAGGATTAGATTGATAGACGTGTATTATTTTCATTCCTCGGTAATTTTTCAATTATTAAGAAATCATATTATTATAAACACGATAAGTTGTTCTTAAACATAAAATTATCCCATTTATACATCGAATCCAACATTGATCTTTGTAATTATTGATATATTATACTGTTAAAAGTAATTTTATATCTCGTACTTTTCCTTCTTTTTCCCAGTAAAATTAAAAACGCTTAGTTAAAAAGTTAAACTAACGTATAAATTAATAATTTTGTGGTTTTGGAAACAGAGGTTTATTTTTTCTAACACAAAGCTTTAATAAGAATCGAATAAAAACATATTTGTTTTTACTGGCCATAGAAATACACTGGGGGGGGAAAGCTATCTATTTTGGCACATCCGTGATTTTCGGTTCAAATTTGAACTATTTCATTTATTCCTAAAAAGTTCAAAGGAGTGACCATGATATGGGGCCCCGTTTGGATGAGGGCGTCAAACTGAAGTCAAGTTCAAATTTTTTTTAATTGACCCAACAGTAGAAAATCTCTCTAAAAAGAGACAAGTTTAGAGAAATTTTTAGAGACATCTTTAGAGAAATTCTTTCAGAGAATTTTGGTCACTTTTATAGGGTATATGGCACATCTGTAAAAATCTCCCGTTTTCACCGAAGGAGAGAGAGGGGGGGGCACAAAGGGCAATTCGTGTCAGGGAGCGAAAAAATAAAGGAGTTCAAAATAAACTTCGAGCCGCCCCTGACCATGACCTCAAGTTGAATTCGAACCAGTGACCATTTTTTTGCCGTACCGAAGCTGTAAATATTAAGCTACCAAGACTAGGTCACGTTTTGTGATTGTTAAAGGGGATTTTTTTTATAAGAAGAGAGATTATAAAGGAACTATATAACAGAAGGATTTATTTCGATATGGTGGTCATTTTCGAATATATAGGTGCTGAGATAGATAATTGTGGAAAGCAATGAATAAAAAAAAAAACAATGAAAAATAAAATCCAAATAAACAATTCATAAGAAGGGGTCAATAAACGATGACTTTAAATTGGTCTTTTTTTTTTATAATTCTTCAGGATATATTAATTGATGCTATAGAAGTTAGTCACCGTTATGGATAAACTCAAAAGCTGCTAATTTATTAAACATATTTAAGTTTATATCATTTTAATTTTAAAATGTCTAGCTGCGCCATTTTGTCATGGACTGTCAGCTTCTGAACGATTTAATAAAGTACGAGAAAACGAAATGTTTTTGTTTACATATTCGTTTCCATAAACCTAACTAGAATGTTTCCTATTTCCTGACTTAACGTCTGCTTAAAAACTTAGCCTAAGTGGCGTGTATTTGCAAAAGCAACATGAACTAGCATTAGTTCACGCATTGAACTGTTAAATACCGCAAAAATATATCGTTCTATTCAAACGTTTGAGTAAAGAATTAAGGGCTGATAAAAACTTTCCCAATGCGTGAAGTAAGTTCGCAACGCTTCGGACGACAATCACCTGCGCATTCGACTGTTACATCACACTCTTTGTTCGTATACCGTCTCATATACCCGAAGTGGAAAAGGCCATCAATGTCGAGGACATGTATTTATTTGGAATGAGATGATGAAACCTATTGAAATGTAAGAGTGAGACAGAAGTGTTTTCGATATGACGACGATTTATTAGCGAATGTTAAGTGACTATTTCCTGAAAAGCCGTGAGAAAACTGAAGCAGATACTTATATACTATAGTATATATATTTTAATTCATATAATAATAGTATATTATATATATATTATTTAATATTGCAGGATTACAGGATACTATCCCATCAACTTTTTCAACAGTTGTCTACCCATTGCTGGACGAAGGTGTTTCAAAATGGTCTCCATACGTGTCCATCATGAGAAATTATTTTCATATTATTAAAGATGAATCGGGGTTGCGGGGCAATCTTGGGTAATTGGTCAAGATTTAAATGCACACACAGACACGTTTTTATTTAACTAATATTGCTAGAATATCAGAGACAGTAAGCTGTACTTACGCAGAAAATGTTGAATGAAGTTTAGGATATCTACCAATTTTAGTTAAAATTTTAGGAGCTTTTTCAATTGATTCATAAAAGTTAGATAACCATTTGGAACTCAAACCGAAGACTTTCGAGTTACCGGACCACTATTATAGCTATTTGGTCATTAAAGTTCATTAAAGATTTTCGCAAATATGTCATGAAAAAAGTCTCTTTAATGATGGGAAAGTTATGATTGAAAATCAGAGTAAGTTTGCAAGTTTCCAGGATTTTTAGTTATAAATTCGAACTTTAGAAACCAAGTAATGGATAATTGATCCCAAAGAGGAAATTAAAAGAATATTAATATTAACTGCTTAAGTAATGATGCATTTAATTTTAACTGCAAGTGATTCATGACTTTCATGTAAATGTCATGTCAGGTTCACTAGGAATACTGGAATGGCACAAAGCAAAATAAAATCCTCTGGTCCACAGAACGAAAAGCCGAAAATAGGAAAATTTATTTCTTAAGCTATATTAGCAGCAACCTATCCTGAAAAACCGTTACACAGTTGACTGAGATGGGGTATGTGTTTAAAACGTCCCAAAATGTCTTGATTGCTCTTTCTCTGTGATGAATGACTTCTGTGAATCTAACTTAGAGGTTATTGGCATGAGAAAAGTTTCGCAATAGAATGGACGCTGATACAAGCTGAAAATTTGTATGACACAGTGTAGAATACAAAAACTGAGTTTTTTAAAAACATAAATCAGCAGGGGTGGAGTCAGTTAATTAGATGCAAAACTCAATTAGATGCTTAGTAATTAGATGCATCGTAGATGCAAAATAGCTAAGCAGAATACTGAACATGGTTCTCTTACCTATGTTTATTTTTTATAACTTTATTAAACATTTTTCAAACGTAGCCGATATTAAAATCGGAAACACGCACTTGGGTTTCCAACTGCGATAAATCAAAAAATTCTAAAACTATTTTTTATTACAGGTGGTTATTTTTACTTAATTATTAAAACGATTTGTTTTAACAAAGTATGAAACTCGTACTATTCAAACATTTTAGGATTTTACTCTTCGAGCAAAATTAAGCTTATTCGTAATATTTTTGTGTTTATCAATAATTTCATGAATAATTTGGTTCAAAAATAATTAACCGTAGTTTAATAATATACATGTGTAAAATTCATTTAGGTTTTCCCACTGCTCAATTATGAAAATGTACTTGCCGTTGTTTACTCCACAACAGCTTTTTAGCTAAATTCCGTTAAAAATTTTTTAAGGTAAGTAGGCTGTAAAAAATATGCAGCGATGTCAAAAGATAACAATGTAATGATTGTTTTGGTAAGGCTTTCTTAACCATCGTTGGGAACGCTAAACCGAAAATAAATGATTTCCGCTATCACCACTCTCAAATTGTTTTATTAAAAGCCAGGAAATAAATTTTGATTACGTTAGAGATAAAGAAATTCAAATTTATATAAAAATCTCATGAAATGAAAATCAAAATGAAAGCTATGTGTAACACAAGAATGATAGATATAACAAAAAAGAAAAAATAAACATTTTATTTTCCTCCTAAGAACGTTATACAGATACCAAAAGAAAATTTCGTAAACAATCATTACATGAAATTGCATCAAAAAGAGATATGTGATAAAAAAGACACGTCGCATTTATTTCCTGAAAAAATTTTAGTCTGAAATTTCAATAGTTGTACCTTATAGAATAGTATATAATATAATATATATATATATATATATATATATATATTGTTTATAATAATAGTAAGCTATACAAAATAATTAGAGAACCGAAATCTTAAAAGAATGGGGGAGGCAGGCATTTATTTATATTTTCTTCTCCCCCTTATAAGAAAAAATGAATAAATGCTTGGGGAGGAGGTATAAAATGGTTAGAAATGTGCCTACGTAATATTTGAACGGCCCCTAATTCGTAATTTGCAACCAGATTTCTTAAAATACTGCATATTAAGTATATATCAGAACGGGGGGAAATATTTAGGGACATTCGCCATTAAATAGCTGTTCCTGAACATAATAATCCCTTTTTTTTACATGGCAATTAGTTTTCATATTTCTTCAACAGCCTTCTTTCCTTAAAAACTCCTTTAAATATAATTCTAATTATTGTCGATGATATAAATTTGATTCTTCTTTTTTTTATCACAATTCAATAAGAAAATGGAGAACTGAAAGATAATTAATAAACATACGCTACTTCTTCACATTTCTGCGAAAATCACTGGCTGAGAAAAAATATGAGAAATTATGTTTATAAACAGTTTTAACATTGTAATAATTTTTGTTTATATATTCAATGTCGTATTTGGCGGGAAGCTCAGCATGCTGATTTCTTGAATACCCTATTTCTTTTTAAATCTAAAAATTAATTTAAAATCTGAACGTGGGTTTCTGTTGATTTTCAGGTATGTCATCAAAAAAAGAAACTTCAATAACCCAAAACCCTTCTGCGCACCACAATTACTATTATACAACCAGCCGAGGGTAGTTAAACGACAGCTTTATAAATTGTATACTTGCGTACAAAAAGAACTTTCCGTACCCATTTCTTCCGGGAGTTTTCTTATCCTTTAGTGGTTGTTTTTGAATTCAGTATGTATGTCATTAAACATCGGGAGAGTGAAGGAATATTAGGGGAAGGCTAAAGACCCCATATCGAGCCTAGAGGAATAGAGAGTAAAATAGAGAGAGAGTTCTAGACCCAGGTTCGATCTCGGCCCATTTGGCTGTAACAACTGACCCAGTTTTGCTGTCTTCCTCCAAAGCTCTTAAACCATTAGGTCAAAGACATCATCCTCTGAGCAGAAAGAGACAGAAACCGTGCCGATTCAGATGTTCGCGCGAGTGGGGAATTGAACGATATTGGATTTCGATTTTCCTAAAACAAAACAAAACCTCGTGTATGTCCTCGTGGTCCGTGTATGCAGCAGCCCTGTGCTGATAGTAGCAATGTCGTAAGTACTGATTTTTTTTCTTTATGAAAAGGAGGGGATACGATTTTATTTACGTACTTTCTCGTAATTAGTCGAAAAATTTAAGAACGTCTATATTTACGAATCAAAAAAGATATGAAGCAGCGAGAAGAGAGCCTGACTGATATTTTCGTGGAAGCAATGCATATTTTTTTTAATCCTAATTGTATGATTAAAATTTGTAATTGTGTGCTTAAATATCAAAATTCTTTATTTAATTATTATGTGATTAAAACTAAAGTTTTATTAAAATTATTATTGAGAAATGTATTTATATATCTAGCTTTTCAGACATCTGCATTCTAAATTAACTGTAGCTTCCGCAGGGCAATTTGTAGAGTATGTTATGTAATAAGTAGCCAAACAAACATTTCTGACACGCGGAAATCGTTTTATTCGTGCCTTCTTACAACAGATGATGTAATATTAAAAGCAAGCCAATCATAAATATTAGATGAGATTATCATTACCTAGTAATGTTTTCATTATCGCCCGGTTTTCTCATCACGATGTTTAAAAATGAAAATTTCACTTCATATCTGTTTGGATTGATGAAGGCAAAATTAAAATATTCGTCAAATAACACTTCATTTTCCTGAAGTTTGGAAATATTTTTTTGAAGTTTTTCAGAGATTTTTTTTAAATCGTTCGACCCTTTTCAAGAGTCTGCATTTCTTCTTAAAATATCAACATTCATATTTAAATCGAACTTCGTATTTTAGCAAAAAAATTAATCGTTTGAATTTTGTTGACTTTCGATGATTTTTTTTCTCCCAAAATTTTAATCAAATTCTTAAAAATAATCGTTTCCGTAATTTAATCTTTAGTGTAATGAAACACAAATTATTCTAAACAATGTTTTCCTCATGATTACTAGAACTATGTGCTTATTAGGTGTGGTTTCCAGCTTATTGTGTACAGTACCAACTACGCACCGAAAGAGGATGATGGGTCTATGTAAACTTAGAGATCGACGTGCTTCTTCATGTATGACTAATTCCAAAGAATCGCTTTAAAGCTTATTGCTATTTATGCTAATATTAAATGCTCATTCCTCGTAATTTGCTATTTGAAAAGTTGAAACCACTCGGGCGTTAAAAATTGCTACTTTGGATTGAATAAATCTGATTGAGCTATTTAATGTCGCTTTATTGATTTAGGTTTAGAAAGAGACTGGGATAGAGTAACAACTGGATATTTTTTTTATGATAGTGCATTTACCTTTTTTTCCCCTATTTTTTAACTCCTTGACGTACGATTTAAACTGGAAAAAAAAAAACTTGCAGAAATTCACTATTTAATTTCCTTGAAATTTCGATATACACGTATTTCTACGATCTTCGAAAAAAAATCACATAGCTGAATTCCTTGAAGAATTTCAATATAGAAAAGTGATATTCATATTTGCGACAAATTAATACTTTTTGTGATAATTGCAATTTAGATTAACCAACCAGCGCACGCTTTCCAGCCTAGGGTTTATAGAAACCTAAATCCGATACTAGTGATAGGTCCTCTATCTTTCTTTGCTTTCTCACTGAAGTATGTTTCTTGTTCGATCCCTTCTAGCTGTTCTAAGCACGCATTTCTAAAAGTCTAAACTCCTCCGAGATATTTCTAAATTTTGTATTTCTTTTTCTCCCTTTAGATTCCTATTAGGTTAGCGTGTGTATGTCTGTGTACATGTGCATATACAGGGTGTCTCAGCACCAGGGTTGCAAACATCTAGGAGGGGTAGGGTACACCTAGACGAACAATATTTGTCATAGAACCTAGGGTCGCAAACCACTCACAGCGCTAGTTCTAAAACCGTCCAGCATGCACAAATATTTTCAACCACTGCGTGAAAAGCGCCAGATAAAACTCAGGTCAGCTGCTCAAGTGCATAGATGATTAGGACATCTCATTTTGCGCTTCTCATGCACTGGTTGTCACTATTTGTGCATGCTGGACGGTTTTAGAACTGGCGCTGTGAGAGTGGTTCCCTAAAATTTTCACAAACCCTCCTAGATATGTTTATAATCGGTGTGAATAACTATATCCCGCAAGTACAAAATATAAACACAGAAATCCAGAATTTTACTAAAAGGCGATCCATAAGCTAAACCCTGGTAAGAATGGGTTAAACGGCTGGGTCACTAATCTAATGTCCTACTCCTCATCCAAATTAGTAATAACAATAATATTTTTATTCCTTGTTTATATTATATATCTGGAGACTTTAAAAGCGATTCGTTGAAAAATAAAGCGTTGGTGCAAGTTGGAAGATGTTTACCCATAAAAGACGTTTCACGTTTGAATCATGCACCCCAATGATCTAATGGGTATAATCATCGCCTTCTGGCTCACGGGGTTTGGATTTGACTCCGAAGTAAATTTGGTCTCATGTAAACATATCGTAGGGTGGTGTAAGTCGCTTATATGGTGCCCCCATTGAAAAACGACTGACAAGGTTTGGCCTTCAGCTGGCGGTGCAAAACTGCCAGACACTAATATTCTTAAAAGGTGGGGAAAAAAAGAAAAAGAAAAAAAAAAGAATCATTAATAGAAAAGCGAATGGATGAAGTAGACAACTCATATATACCTCTTGGCACTGTGAATAGGGATTAATTTACTCTCAATATAATTAATTAATCATCAATGTTTATAAATTCCATGGTCTAGAGTAAACTATAATAATGGGAAATTAGTTTGCATTTGCTATATAAACGAATAAAATATATCATTTTAAACTTTGACATCGGGAATTATTTTATTGTAGATAACGTAATGCGCACACACATTATTCCTTACTGTTAATTAGTGACCTGTAATAAAAACAGAATAGAAATAGAAATAATTTTATTCAACCGATATACAGTGGTTATTAATACATCTGTTACGATGTCCTTCTGACGATATAATTGAACTTTGATTAAACTTGCAGAGTAACTAACCTGTTTATAACTAATATCATAAATTACATAAAAAAATCATTTAATCTTTTCGAAATCCAAAAAATTTCTCTATCACTTGTAATTTTAAACCATGCATTCGTTATTGATCATCACACTTGCTAATGATTCAACGTATTTTATTGATTTAAAAGTAAATGTAAATAGGATGTGTTAAACATACATTATGAGCTTGATTACATTACGTATGTTTACATTTAAGTTTATAAATTTACAAAAACAGAGCGTATTTTTAGTCATAATGCAAAAATTAAAGTAAAAAGCATATAAAGAAAATTCAAAAGGCAGCGAAATTACAATTTTTTAATATAAATTTCTTTAATAGAATCTATTACATTTTAGTAAAGTATTTTACTTCCACACAAATGAATGCTTTGGCATAACAAAATTGCGATTCAATGCTATTCACAAACAAGTGGATCCATTTTTCTACAATTCTTACATTTTCTACATTTTTCTACAATTCGAATTGCGTAGAGGGAAATAGGGGCTAGGCGAAAGAATTCATGCACGTTTATTTTTAAAAGAAACGGCTTGGTGTTTGTTATTTCGTCATCATCAGATCAAGTTAAAATTACAGAATCTTAAACTTTCGGGAACAGATTTTTTAATTAAAAAAATTACAAACTACAGACGAACCTGTTATAAAGACAACTGGGGTATTGCTCCAAAATTCTAAGGCCTTCAGCAGATTATTTGTATAGACAGTCGAACTCAATACGAGCACGGTTAAAACGAGCACGGCTAAAACGAGCAATCTGCAGGTTAAGTTTAGTTCACTATTTAACTATATTAAGAGTTTCACGCTTTTTACGAACACAAAAGCAGAATCTCGACAAATACGAGAAAAATATCTGTCCAACTTCAATGTGATTTTTTCCCTTTTTCATACCAATTTTTCGTCTTTTTCGACGAAAACGGAGAGAAAAAAAATCGTCGAGATATACGATATGCACACAATGAATGTTCCAAGCGAACATTTAAAACTTACTGATTTTTTCAATAACTATTGAGGTGAAATTAAGCGAAATGAGACCATATGTGTATTTATTTACAGTGTAATAAAAATAGACCCCATATAGGTAAGGTTGAAAATTCTATGTTTATTAAATGATATAAAGTTAGTTTTGCTCTGAGAAAATTACCCAAGTCAATTTCAGTAAATATTTTATTACGTGTCTGCATTTTGAAATTTTTATTCCTTTCACGGATTTTACGAGTAACGGCTAATACGAGGAAATTTACATATTCTTACCTTCTCGTATTATTCGAGTTCGACTGTAATTATTTATAGTTTAGCCTCGGAGTTCGGCTGTCCCTTGCATGTCGTCATAACCGAATTCGGCTGTATTAATTTAAACCAAAGCTCACTATTACATCCAAACCGAAAATTTGCCATTCCATGTTCTAAAATGAAATTTAATTTTTGAAACAGTATACTGAGCGCAGCTGATTTGTTTGTGATTATCGCATTTAAGACGACATATCACTATCATCATATCGTATCATCTTTAACCATATTACCACATTTAACAGATAAACTATTGCGATATCTTTGTCCTGAACTTACATGAACTTGATTGTTCAAGTCCGAATAAAGAAAAAAGCTATTATTTACGGAAAAGACGAATACCCAGATACACCATTAAACTAAAGTATTAAATAACGGTACATGATTATGTTTATAATTTAAATAAAAAATATGATAATAATTAGAAAATTAAGACTCTAGATGAGTTTATTATATATTGAAATCGTGAACAAAATATATGTATATAAACTTGTTTATGAAACTTTTGCTGATGACATGCGCTTGGTGGATTCTTTTGCTTTTTTGTTTTTACATTTTTCGTTTTTATTTTAGGCTCGGCATTAAACGGGTTAGATCTAGTCTTAAGGGTATTTTCTTGAGACCACCCATGCACGTGCATAGTGAATATTATGTATATATAGAATATGTAGAACGTGTGTTCATTAACGTATATGTTATGGAAAATAAAAATACTATAATAATAAGAAATAGCGAATTTTATAAGTTAAATGTTACATATTCGGGATTTTGTGCAGCTCATGAAAGGCAACAAGATACATAGCATCTGAAAATACTAACTTCTTTTTGAATTATCATTAATTATCATTATAAGAATTTTAATTATGCATAACGATTATGAGTTTCGTCAGAAGAAAATAAACGATAGGTTGCAAGGCCTTTTCATCAGTATTTATTTAAATTGGCTTTTGCGCGTGGGCGTCCTAGTGCAATCAACAGTTGAAACAGACATTAAACGAACTTAGCAATCCAACTTTGAAGGTGATTTCGTTAAGCGAAGTTCTTTTCACTTCGCTTTTGCAAGAAGTCTTTGGCTGTTTCCGCAATCCTTGTGCAGGCTAAGTTATTTCTTACAATAAATATAATTTTTCCTAGTGGGAAACCCTTCTTAAAACCGAAAGCTGAAGTGCGGGCTCAATATCATAGGTGTCATTCAAAATAATAATGTCACTTTCACGAGGTTCTAATTTGATTTTTTTCGCCGCTTTCATTGCCGATGATGTGCTTTGTGATTTATTTACAGTTGAAAGGCCTGAACTCCTGCAACCTTTTTTAAACTGCTGTTTTAGCACGTAATTGGCAGTTTCGCACAAAACGGCAATACTCGACGTCATTGTTAATAAACGATCCAAGGATGTGTTTCCTTTTGATGGAGCAGTGGTTCCGGATTTTTTTTTACAAGCACTTTTTTCAATACATCTCAGGTAGTCCTTTCGCTATTCTAGGATTTTTTTCTGCCTAAGATTTTAGCAACATCAACATTGTTACGGTTTGGGTCTACCAATTTGAGTCTTTTCCCCTCCCTGAAATCATGAAATTCCCCTTGATTGAGAACCTCTGCGATAGAGAGAAAAATTTCTTGACGGCGTGTTGTTATATGCTTAATATGTAATGTGAAAAGGACCATAATAAATCACCCCAATTTTCACCTTGTGTCTGATATTGAAAAAAATATTTTTAATTTAGCTTTAACGCGAAAAAATATACCGTGGCACTTCACGGCCTTCTACATTTTGAAGAAAAGTTAGTTATTCAGAAACTTAAAAAGAAATTTGAGGATGCGTAATGTTTATTTATGACTTTTATTGTACACCTGAATTTTGTTAGTCGTCGTAACGTTGGAAAACACAGCAGTGAGTAATTAAATTTTTTATAAGCGTAATGAAAGCGCAATCAAGTATATTGAAGTCCTCCTCGAGGGTGCATATTTAATTACTTTGAATCCACACAGATGCTGTTTTAACTGAAGGAAATTGCCGTCAGATAACAGCAAACTCTCTATTATTTAAAGTTGAATGAGCTTATGAAAACCGAATAAATCTAAAATATAAATTTTGGTCTTCAATTGAGAAGTGATATTGTCATTATTATTAACTTATATAGCGATTATGATAATTTATAAGACTATTTTAATATAATTATGTAAAAGTTTGTGAGCAATTTTCAACAAGAATTTTTATAAATTTTCATGAATTCTGACTTTCTGTTGTAAGTACTCAATTTTCGAATAAGAACATTTGAAACTTAAATCAGCTTTAATTGCTTTTGAATATGGCTATATACAGTAGATCTCTTTTTAAATGGCCATCACGGGACCGAGATCCTTTTAGGTTAACCCACAACTTGAGCTGTTTATGGAAAAAGAGTTACAAAATTGAGGCATTACAATGAAAAAATATTTAAATTATTTGTTTAAAATATTTAAATTATTTGTTTAAAAAATATTTAAATTATTTGTTTAAAAATATTTAAATTATTTGTTTAAAAAATAATTATTATTTCAACAAAAAAACATATGCATTATGAAAATGTTGTAGCATTGTTTTAAAAGCTATGACGAAAATTGAAAAACATTGAAAGAAATAAAGAATTACACACAAATCAAATTTTGAACGTATGTGCGTCATTATGCATCAAATGAATGCATAATGAAAGGCTTATTATTTAAAAATCAGTGATTTTTGTCTGTTCCTTAACAACCGTGGCTTTTTGGGTTTCAGCTGAACGGATGGAGGAAGTCCAGTTAAAACAGATGCCGGTTAAAACGGGACTCCCGGTTGAGAGGGAGTCTGTTGCATATATACCTATAACTATATTTTATATAATATAAATATAAAATGAACGAAAGCGGTTTCAAAGGGCATAGCACTATGAAAAAACGAAAATCGTAGATTGAAATATGTACAAGCAGTTTCAGTTATGGATGTATACGGTGCCAAAAAGCAAATACCTTATAATAGTCAAATACCTTGAACTTGAATTTGATAGCTCTATGAGCTTTTATTCAAAAGTTGTTTCGTTAAATAAAGACTTACTTTGCGCCCTGTATAGCTAGCAGTATAAAAAAATGAAAGCACTTGTGCATGTGTGTTATTTCTCTCAATTCAGTATTTAATTTTATTTCCAATTATCGAATTTATAAATTATTAAATATGTTAATTTAAAGAAATCTGTGAAGATTATAAAAGTTTTACTTTTATAAAACGAACCTAAAAATGGATGAGATATAAAATGGCAATACCGAATTTAAAACAATAAACAGGTTTAAATATATGATAAGTATCGTATAAATGATTTAATCCGCTACAATTATATTTAATATCAATAAATATTTTATGTGATTAACACATAAATTAATTTTCATTAATATTTTGTTTCAACTCTTATTTTCATTCAAACACTCGCCCTTTCGTTTATTAGTTTGCAGCGAACCTTTTTCAAGTTATCGTACATAATATTGGGGCTTGGATTCAATTCGACAAATATTTCAATAAATTTAGAAAAGCGTACTAAAATTTATGTACTTTTAAATTTTAACAAACGTTTAAAATATCACAGTTTTTGATGTAGCACTACGTAATATATCAAAGCAGTAAAAGAAAAAGCTTTTTGAGCGTAAGTTTGGGTTTATCAGTGAAATTTGACACATTTCAAGCACATAAAGATAAATTTTCATCAGGACATCACTTAGATTGCATTCAACTGAAAGGACCTACTGTAAATACGTAATGTGTTGCCATTTTTTGCAAGTGTTATTTGCGTGGTAGCAGTGCCGAATATCAGCTAAAATATTATGGAAATGATAAAAGGGGAAGACCTCAATATGATTCGTCAAACTAAATCTTTACTGGAGTCGAATTTTCTGGATGCATTCCTGCTTAAATCACACCCTAATAATATCACGAATGCTCAAAAATAAAAAATTCACCCTTTTCACTTCAGCAGCCTGTGTCTGGTCAGCCCTCTTAAAATCTATCTAACAATAAAGTACATTACCTGAAACCACTGTCCATACCCACCTTTCCATAACATTTGCAGTCGATAGAGGGCGCTACTACTATGCGAGTAACACTTGTGAAGAATGGCAACACACTATGTGTTTAGAATAGACTATCCAACTGCATCCATTCCAAGTAATTTTCTGACGATAAACATTCATGCGAAAACAACGAACGCATGTGCTTGAAAAGCGTCGTACCTCGCTGATAGACCTACACACCAAAACATGCTTCTGATAAACCAAATTGTGCAATATTCATAATTCTACTATGAAAGTACAAATTTGATCTATGTAATTACGTATAATTTTTTTTTACTATTGATATACTAATACTCGTTGACAAACATTACAGCTCCTAAAACGTCATTTTTTAATACTTATCTGTCAATTGACCCTTATTAAGATATTACAACTCGCAAATTTCACATAGAAACTTTTTTTGAATGGATAATTACTAATAATTTAAGAAACGTTATTTTTATATGTAGATATATTCATAATTAAAATGTTTTGAAATTTACAAAGCAAAGTGTAATGCACAAAGTCTTTCTTGAAATTAAATGCAAAGTGTCTGTTCAAGCTCAATATACTCTTCAATTAAGTCAACAATAAACTCTTCCATTAAGGACTTTCAAGGGACGAAGAAAAGCGCCTTCAAACAAAAAAGACGTTAATAACAATGAGGGTAATTTTAAGAAGTATTTGCCGAAACTGAAAATTACCGTCGTTAAAGAGAAATAATTATTAATTAGAGCGACCTTATTGAGAGAGTTTACTGTGTATATATATATATATATATCAAGGTGGCCTGATTGGGTGTAGTGATAATGCATTCTCCTATCGTGCGATTATCCGGTGTTCAACTCCTAACTGAACCGAAAAAGAACGCTTACGGATCAACTGCTCATTGTAGTCCTGAGATTGGTTCCCTAGGTCTTAAGAGGTTCGGATTCCTCGGAAAACTGTAGGTTCTGGCCCAGCGCACCCTTGCTGTCCTTGCGCTGTAAAACTTAAACAATATACCAAGGGTTTTATGCCAGAAAAGCGTGTGAATCATAAAAATATTAAGCTGATATGCCATACCGGTTTATGACATTTTCGATATGTGTTGTGTGTGATTGGGTTTGTGAATTACTTTCCCCAAGACGGCACGACGTGCCGTATGAAACGAACGGACAGTTTAACGTGATCTCCTATATATTTTCCTCGCGAAGTTAACTGATATTTTATCCCATTGTCATAAATTCAAATGCCATGGCTGTAACGATTGAGGAAGTTCCAGTATATAGATATATATTTCATAACTGTGCTTACCTTAAATCGGAAAAGCATTTATTTTCTATTGTACATGTCTTTTATAGCTGCTACTGTTCAGAAAACAGCCAACATTTCGTATTCGAATCGTAATTTTATCGTTAGTGATTACATACGATTTTTAACAGTGCAAAATTAATTTTAATATTCAGTTATGAAAATAAAGCATAAGTATCAAGATAAATATGCTGTGGGTAACCACAATATAAAGGCTACATGCAGGGCCTGATCACCGTAAAGGCGTCCAAAGCCCGAGCTTTGAGAATAGATTATATTCTGAGCATGTGCGTGGACCACGCACATGCGCAGAAGGATTGTTCACCGTGCAGTTCCCACTCCTGCTAGAGTCTAGTCCCAAAGCCCGGGCTTTGGACGCCTTTGCGGTGAGCAGGCCCTGGCTACATGTTCTCTTCGCATGCTTTCTTAACTCTTGCCGCTCAAAATAATAAGAAAAGCAATCCTAATAAGTTCAATTTTTAAAATTGGCAAATGACAAATTGTTTCATTTTATACTGTGTTATCCAAATGTATATAAGTTTACTTTCCGTATCTGGCAACATATAGTGTATGATTATAATTTCATTTTTTTCGTATTTGGCAATGGTATTTCTAACTGCGTTTCGAATTCTGAAATAATAACCAGTCTTCCGTTTACCATCGAAGTATGCACACGTCATTCTCGGAGGCTCCGCCAAAACGGCGTACTAAATTTCTCTAACGTTGTATTTGAATTAATTTAATTAATTCCTGGCATGTATTAATGAATTATTCGAAACATTTGAAATATTAATAAATATCATTTTAACTGGATAAATTTCTGCATTTCTTCAATGTCAAATTCTACAAATCTACGCCCTAAGGTTAGATTCATGATTTCCTATGTGATTTTGTTGTTCCCACATCACCATGACAACAAAAATGTTCATACACTCTGAACTTCGATAGATGGAGATTCGCCTTAGTGCACTGCATAATAATATACTGGTCACTGAAATAGCAATATAATATACTTGAACTATAATATATATATAACAATAGGAAAATAGCTGACTAGAAAGTTCTATGTGTAAGCATGTTGGCATAGATAAGTCTCTGTATATTCTACAGTTCAATGAAGGTATCATAGTGGTCTTCAAACTATAAAGTTCTTTGAAAGTGGAAATTAGAGAGATTGGCGAATCCATGCTTTTACAGGAAATTAGTGGTTTGTATGGATTTCTGAAACCAGAGAATAGCTATTTGTGCATAACTTGATCTATCTTCCACTTGATATTAAAAATTGTAATAAAAAATACTATTTAAGGTATCATCACATTTCTATATGATTATAGAAATTTGGTTTTGATACGTGAGGAATTTAGCTAAATTTTCTTAGCAGAGGCTTCCAATATTTATACGTCTTTCGAGATAATGTTATGTAGGGTTTTTTTTGCGTGGGTGAGTTTCATGGCTCCCTCTTTCAAGACGCACCTTCTTTCTCTATCAAATCTGAAGTCCTATTGTATTTTGTAGTGGAGAAGGCTATTGCATTGCCTGTATTTTAAATTCTATTTCGATAAATTTTTAACATTTGCAGGCCAAACCAAACGGGAAAACGTTAAATGGAGGGGTGGATCATATATGCAGAGGACTCAACAAATCTCAAAATCACAGCGAACCGTTCTAGTCAGACGAGAACGGTATTCACCCGCCCTAATAAGAAAACTCAGGAACTTAGTAGGAAAATGCGTTTTTCTACTCGTCAACTGCAAAAATGTAGTCGCTTCTGGCAGCTGGATTTGTCGGGTCCTGTATATACGCATATAAATAAATTAATAAAAATGATACATCTTTTAAGACTATATTATGACATACAATTTTCTATAATATCATGATTATTAAACTTGTCTTCAAGAAAAGTTTCAGGCTTGAATTTAGAAAACATAACCACTTTCGCTTTAAGGTTATTTTTTTAATACAGACGTCTATTAATGAATACTTGCGAATAGAGTAGGAGTCCTTAAACTTTTTAATGTTCTTGTTTATTGGGAGAATTTAAATTAAATGGGCCAAATATTGTGCTTATCCAGCTAATAACGTATTGCTCCACTCTTTTACCCTCATAGTAGCGGCAACACACCAGTATTTACGAAGCTCGTTTCAGCTTTACGAGGTGTTGTGGAAGTTGTCCCGGGTGTGGGGGAGGAGGAGTAGGTTGGTATTACTTTCCATGAATTCGGAATCGTAATTTTTACAGCACATTTAGAATTACCAGTGATGGCTTTCGGATTCGAATAAATATTTTCAATTCGTTTCATACCTTTTCGGTGTTGTTGTGGTAAACTTGTGGTAAATTTTGGAGAGTAATTCGTTAACGGCAAACTCACTAGAATGGTTCACCTCTAGCCCGATGAGGTGAGGCGTTGCCTTGTTGAAAGACGCCATTATTCTGTAAAAAAAATAAGAGCTATGAATGTATAATTGTTGTTAACATGACTTTGAAATGTAATACCGTTTCAGTAAGTCCAGTTGCAATATCACTTTGTAGTGACACAGCAATTCAAGAATTATGAGAGGTGAGATTCAGAAAATTTAAAGATCATATGATGCGGTGTTAAAGATGAATATATCTTGATACCCCATGGGGGCTTGAGCCCCCAAGCGCCCCATTTTTACACCACTTACTCTTGGCGTATAATCCTCTGGCAATCTACAATCAAAAAGAATATTCACAATAGGAATCGGCTGCTATTAGTGACGGAGTGGTGAGGATATTTCCTGATGGCAAGTGGGCCCTGTGATTTCCCCACCCCGAAACACTAGACAAAATAATAGCCTTATAGTTGCAGATGCCCTTTGTCACCTTTGTCTTCTGACAACCAATATTTTTAGCTCTAGTCCATCATTGACTGCTATAACCTGTTTGAGATATCGTTCGGTAAATAAGCTTTGCGCGAAGATAAACGCTATTTCGTTTAATGAAGTCGATATTCGTTTCAATCCAATCAGTCATACAGGGTGTTCGTAAACTGTTTTGACAAAATAAGAGGGGCGATAGTACCCATCAAGATGAACAATATTTACCATAGGACCTAGGGTTGCAAACTACTCACAGCTCCAGTTTTTCAACCGTCCAGCATGTACGTATATATTCTTAGAATCAGTACATGAGAAGCGCAAAATGCGATGTCCTAATCATCTACACAGTTAATCAGCTGACCTGAGTTGTATCTGGCGCTTCTTATGCGCAAGTTGTAAATATTTGGACATATTGGACAGTTTTAGAATTGGCGCTGTAAGTAATTTGCAACCCTAAGTTCTATGGCAAATATTGTTCGTCTTGGTGGGTACTATCACCCCCCTTATTTTGTGAAATCAGTTTATGAACACCCTGTATATGGAGAAATTTATGTTTTCTTCGGGTGCCAGTTGCTATTTTGTAGTGGTAAAATCAATTTACCAGCTAGTTGTGTAAAACTGTTGAATTTTGTCCAATCTTAATGTCCATCTAGAAGTCTACAGTCGTTGAAGCAGGGCAACCAGTTTTCTTCGGATGAATTAAATCTTGATCCGCGGCGACTAAACTGGCTGAAATCTCTAGTTTTACTCATCGTCATATATTTAGTAGCCAGAACATTTTATAACGTCGCAATGTCTTACTTATTTATAGCCTCTGGGTAGATTCGCCTTAATACATTTTTAGTGATGCATGACATTTTTACCATTATCCTTATATTTGATGAATGACATTGTATGACATCAACTTGGCGCGTTTTCTCACATCGTATGTCTTCTGTCGTCAGTCCCAAGTAAAACGTCAAATCTTGTTTCACTGTTTATAAATTACATTCTTCGTTTTTAATTTAATTCGACTTGTGCTGAAGGTTATTTCAAACAAAAAGGCTGTTTTAAATCAAAAAGTTTTAAAAGCAAAGAACATGGCAGTCAACTGGTAACACAATTTCGTCGTTGTTGAATGAACTAATTCTCTCAATTTGTTTACACTCAATTTTATAACTAACTTATTTAGTTGAATTGATTAATTTAATTGTGTGAATTGTCTGGAATGTAATATACGATAAACACACAATAAAGTTCAATATTATCGCAGCATAAATAATATTTTTAACTATGACAATATTGTATTTTATAGTTTATTATTTCCTGCGCCGTGTATAGCGACATAATTTATTTCGAAGTTCGAAGCATATTCTTCAGTGTTATGCTTAATATTTGCAAATAAACTGTGTGATCTTGTTATCCCGCTATGAGTTACTATTATTAGGAACCTTTATATTTCACACATATGCACTCGTATATATGAAAAGTGCAAAGTATTACGTCAATAACAATATAATAGCTTTGATGATCAGCAGTTTGACTATTCAATCTTTAACATCACCATCTAACTATTTGCATTGATAAAGAAGGGCTTGACTAGTCGCCATTGGTAACTAGAACCATACATGAGAGAAATATGAGCGATACACTGCGCAAAATAATATTTAAAACAAATTACACACAAACGCAGTTTAATTTGAGCAGGAGATACATTTTTCACTTTTTTTTTTTCACTTTTTCGTTTTTGATTTAGTGGCAACAAATCAGTTTGGACGAATTTTCTGACGATGGTGGACGCTTGATTTTCCACCGAAACAATTGTAAAATGTCTCTCCTGCTCAAATTAAACTGCGTTTGTGTGTAATTTGTTTTTAAATAGAACCTCGCAGTTGGTGAAATCTGGGCTATTATTCAAAATATCGAAAAATTCTCTATTGGTGTTAATGTGTGTTTGGGATATACGTTGTAGTTCATTTCTTTTTTTTTTCGAGGCTGGTGAACACGGCTTGCCACGATTTTTCGAGCTCTGTTCATTGGTATCGTTTACTGCTACAAACATTCTTGCATTATGTGTATCAATTTTTACCATTGGATTAATTATGATTTTGTTTCTTTTATTTTTAAGATGTTGAAGGTATCTTAAAGCAAACAATTGTGCGTCTGTGAGAGATGTTTATAACATCTTAAAGCTTATGTAGGAAGTAATCGCGACAAACTTAAGTATTTCAAAACTTCTTAATAAGACATTTTGTTCACGGATATATAGACATTAATTATTCCATATATTTGTATATTTGACGCCCCAAGAAAGCGCTATGAGTCATATAGGATGGGAACGACGACTTAACGTGACTGCTGAACCACAACACAGTTACACATAACCAGGGGTGGATTGGGCCGCCCGCCAAACGGCCCCCCCGGGCCGGTGCTCCCTCGCGGGTTATAGGACTCGCGCCCCCTAATAATCCAAGGTATGCGCCCTTTGAGAGAACCCAGTCCGCCCCTGCACATAACCAAACTTAACGGGAGTCGAACTTAGCCCAGCCGGACTGATGGGAAGTCATAATCGCTGGATGAACTAATCGCATTATGAGATATAAAAGTATTAAAATATCTTAATACTGAGTTTTATGCCTATGATATTATATGATAACAGTATTTTAAAACTTAGCCATATATCTACGTGTAGTAGGAAATACAAACAACTTGTAAATAGGTGCTAATGCACATCAATTTACCATATCTACGTTTTAATGGTTTTAAAGACAAGGGGTGGTTAAATAAATTTGAAGACGTTTTTCAAGAACTTATTTCTTTAACAAATTCTTCAAGGGAATACTTTCGGGGGCTTGCTAACTTGTAGAGAGGCTGTTTGTGTCTACAATGCAAGGTTTGACCTAAAACGGTTGTTTGCAGCTATTTCGATATAGTTTAATGAGGAGGTTTGCTCAACGGGGAGTCACGCTGTATTTTTGGGGTTACAGGTAGAGTTTGCAAAATTGAGGCCATACTGTATTCTTGGGGCCACAAGCAAACTTGGAAGAAGTCATAGAAACTGTCATTTGAGCCACAAAAATCTAACTTCTAAAACAAAAATTAGTACTGATATGAAAATGAAATGATATAGTAACCAAAGCTTGATTAATAAACAATTAAACATTTCTGGATAAGCAGTGAAATTGTAAAGAACCTTTTATAGCGTTGGCAGAAAGCAAATCAGATTTTATCGAATTTTCCACTTAATATTTTGTTGAATCTGAAATTAGCTACGTTCTTCATCTGTTACTAAAAACTTATAAATGTCTTGATGTTGTGAAGAGAGGTGATATTTGATTTTTAACTATATTATAAAAGCGCCTCAATTAGATATACAAAAACTTAGTTATTCCAATTGGCCGCGAGGATCTTTATAAACTAAGGGACAATACACAATATTATTTTTTATTATAAACTATATTTTATAATATTTTGCATTGTAAGATATTATTACCCTTCTCAGGGATAACGCAATTGCCAAATAATGGTCAACACACAAAGCCACCAGGGCGAGTTTTTGCAATTTTTCATGGAGAATTTATTATACGTAAGAATTTTCGACACCCACGTATAAGTCCAAGCTACAGCTTTTTTTTTAAGGTATAGGAGAAAAAGAGACGCGTCTCGTTTTCTCTTAGGCTATACCTAAACAACATCTAGGACGAAAACACAGATTTCCCCCCTCTTTTTATTGTTTAATAATAGAATTTAGCACAAGCTAATATTTTCAGGTTTACGTTCCAAAAGAACCTAAGTGGAAGGAACCTGCTTGTGGGTAAAATCGAGGAAATCTTTCATCAGCGGTTTGAGATGGTAGTTAATTTTGCAGAACGCTGCGTTTCTGAAGTAAACAAGGAGATGCTTTAAGGGAGTAATTTCCCTGTTTTTATATGTTGATGCATTTGTTATGAACCATGGCGGGTTTGTAATAAATAAGGTAAAAATGAAAAAATATTTAATAAAGTAAATTTATTAGAAATATTGCATTCGCGATAATTAAAAAATGACAGGGGGTGAGTCCACAGACGTGAAGGAAACTCGAAAGTGAGCCCCGAGCACAAGAACGGTTAAGAAACACTGATTTATTGCACATTAGAACAGGTTGAAGGGACATAATAAGAGTAATTTTGAATGCGCAAATTAAACTTGGCACCAGTTATCGCCAACAGCAGTAATAGCTGATCACGTCTTAAGAAACAAACATTGACCACTGTTTAGGCAGAATACAACCCTGCATCTGTAATTACCATTAACACACGGAATGGACAATTGTAGATACGCAGTCATTCTGTTCCCCTTTGTATCATTTGGTCAAAGAATAAGGATTTGACTTCGTGTAATTCGGTCAAACCTATGGAACTCAACTCTGCTTTTTTGTGGTTGCAGTCAGTAAATTTTCGTTTGAGTAGTTTGAGGAAATAGGTTTATAACTCAACAAACATGTCCTACCTTCGGAAAATGTTAAAAACCGCAATTGTTTATTACCACACTTTCCGCATTCAGACTTTCGCCTTTCCCGACGTTCTAGCTTTTTCCTATGGAAGCTTTCGCGGAAGATCGTTAAAAAATAGAAACATAGAAACAAAGATTGAAACGGTAAAAATAATGGAGATAGTTTGTTCTCTGAGTTACCGCCACTTCAACCAGAATTTAAATCTTCTCCTTTTCACAGTTCGCTGAGCAAAACTAACATAGTACAGCGAGCCAATTAGTAAAGAAAAAGAAAAATACTAAGACGAAAAATGTATTACCGAGCGATTGATGCTTAAACCAGTTTCCAGCTATAAAACACATAAATGTGCCATACAAAATAAGAGAATCTTTTAAAATGTCTCTTTTTTTATCTGTGTGCTAAAATGTGAAGACTTATGTATATTGTATGCAGTATCAAAAGATAGTGCATTCAAAAATATTTAAGATGAGACTATAGCTAACTTTTTTGCATTTCTTAGAAAACGAGATATAAAAGGCGAATTATCTTTTGTATCTCGTTTGGGATATACTGGGTATTATTATGAATATTATTTTAATGTTATGTGCAAGCAATTGAAGCAATTATTAATATCCAATCTTTATATGATTCAAAATTTCTATTTAGTAGGAAAATTAAACGGTTTTATCATAGCGTTTTTAGAAAAGGTAATATTTGCCTAAGCCAACTCATAATTAATCGGTATAATGTCGACACACTGCACTAATTAAATAGAAGTAAAAATTCCACGATCTTTATTATTGTAGTTAATTTATAAAAAAGTTACAAAATTTTGCTGATAGATATTTCTACAGCGTACGGCTATCATCGTCAGAGAATGGTGGCTTCTGTTTAGGTCTGTGATATTGGTTGACATCACATTTCTGGGAAATCTGATTGGGTCGACTAGGAAATTAGTGTATTGGTGGAGTCGTTTCTAGCCGTGCGACACAACTCATAATGTTAGCTTAGAGAAGAAAAACAAGTCTTTTTATACCGACCAATATTTTTAGATTTAAAGGCATATGTCAGAAAGGGGCAAGTCTGCAACTATCTATCGTAGTGTTATATGTAATAAATTCTAAATACAATATAAGAAAGAAGATTCCGTTTAATATGGTTATAAGTTGATTAATACAATCCTCCATTTTGCAAAAATATAAGAGAAACATGATTTCTATATTTTCAATATTTTTTGCATGGACATTCGCATAATTTAGAAAGCCGCTCCACTGGGTCAAGACCTCAGCTCTGACGCATCTCAATTAACTGTGATATATCCTGCATATAAAAATAATAGCAATTTTTTTTTTATAAAATGGATAGCGATCAAGAAAATTTCAGAGGTATATGAGGTATTGCAAAGTAATGGAAAAACAATCCAATTTTTATGCAAGTTTTTATGAATCACTCAATAAGTATCTAAAAGTATTTAGTCGCTAAAAATAATCTATTCGTGAGAATGTACACTAATGATGGAATTAAATATTATATATAATATAATTGTCTTTTTCGTTTGCAAGAAAATACCAAGTAAAAAATTAATTTAGCAATCCAGAAAAGGAAGTCAATTTCTCAGATTAATGCTCCTTAACGATGAGCATAACTGTATGTCTGAAAAAAGCGGAAAAAAACCCAACATTTTCACAAAGCGCTAAATTGACAAATGCAGAAACATAAATGCAGAAAATACAAAAACAAACAAAAATTTCCGATATCAGTAATCGTCAATTTATCAAAACGAGGAAACTGATCGACGGACTTTAAAATCATGGGAAAGGAGTGAAACGTACCAGATTAAAATCCTTTGCGGCAAATTGTGAAAAAAAGATTTTATTGGATCAGAAATTTTTTGTTAACGACGTTTCAGTCATTTTAATCAGCCCATAAAGAAAATCCAAAACATGAATTTAAAATTTCCGTGAAAAGGAAAGCATATAATAATTTAGAATAGGATAATCCGAAAAGAAAAAAGTCATTACACGGAAAACTAAACACTCTAAGACCGTGCAGAAGTTCAATTAAAATAAAAACTTGTTAACTATAACATAAAAATGAATGAAACGTGTAAGAAAAATTATGAACTATAGTCAAAATAGTAATGTTATTTGGAAAGGCTGTTAGTATCTGTTTATTATAGATATGGTAACTACGCATAATTCAGTATTTGTTCAGGCTGTTTCACTGTTTGACCCTGTCCCCATTTCCCCCCAACTTTTTAGAAACACAACTATAAATCCCCATTTTCAAAAAGAGCATGTTTCTGTCTTTAGTTGGACGAATTTATTATTGTGATGAAATGAATGCTTTTGCAGCAACTCAGTTTGAAAAAACATTGTCAAGAAACTAACGACGAAGAATATTTTTTGCTAGTTTTTTGTCTTCTAAAAACGTCTAGTGAAGAACATTACTCTAGAAGAAAGTAAAACAACAATATCTGTGAAAATATTTGGGCATAAAAAAAGTTTGTCATACTTTAAGGTAACAATTATTTGCATTACAAAATAATATTGCATATTGAAACAAAATATAAAGCTGCTCTTCGATTCATGGAAAAGTATATTCAAGAATTAAAGAAAACTTCACAATCAGCGATTAAAGTTTAGAAAACAAGAAAATCGCACCAGCGTAATATATTTAGGAATTTTTTTCTAAAACACATGCAGGCAACTATAATTATTCTTTTCTTACTTTGAAGAATGAACAGTTTGAACATGGTCTTCTATGAATTTTGTATCCCCAAGAAGATGATCGGATTAGAAATGAAAAAGGGGAAACGTTTAGATGAACTACACAAAAAACACATACAAAATTTCGACACTTCGAATACAGAAGAAACTTAAAGGTGTTAGAGATAGTTTATAAAAATTGCTGTCTAAATATATTCCATTTCATACGAAAGAGGAGTAAAATACAAACGAAAGAGGAGTAAAATACAAACGAAAGAGGAGTAAAATACAAACAAAAGGGGATTATTAAAATTATAGAGACTTGTTTAACATTTGGTAAGAAAGTATGATTGTGGATCTTAAAAGCTTTATTACTCACGTTGAAATCCCAAATGGGTCCCCAGTAAGGAAGGAGGGAGGGATTTAAATGCAAATATATATAAAGAAAATATAAGAATAACGTTCAGAAAATTTGATTAAAAAATTACTGTAATAAAAATGAAAATTCAGATGCTTTGCGGGAACATATTTAGATAAATGCCACTGCTTCATTATCCGTCTATGAATGATTCTCATTTTGCTACCCGGAGAATCTGAAAGAAATTCTTCATAATCGTTCCGGTAAAATGACTGAAAATGAATTTTCCTAAGACAAAATTATCTCTTTTTACTTTATGTGTGTTTTCACGTGTACAGGATTTTTACAATTATTTTATCCGAGTACTGTTTTTAATTGCGCTATTACTTTACTTTTATGTGTATTATGGGCAAAATTTGCATAAATGGGATAAAAAAATTACAGAGAGAGAAATTATAAACAATTCTGAGTTGTATAAAAACACACACGCTTGTAATAATCAGAGCCGTAGCTAGGGAGTGACTAGGACAGCCTACGCCAAGGGTATAGGCGAGGGAGACTTAAAATTGGCTAAAATAACTCAAAGGGGAAAAGTCGATGACTAGGGGCTCAATCCGGACGGCTTTGCTAGGGACATGTCCATCCAGCTAAAGTCCTGGCAATAATTAGAAAAGGTCGAAAGAAATAAGTAATAATATAAATAACTGGAAATGTTATATTTTACCATATTCCAAAAGAAATAAATTAACAAGGGTCATCTAAATTTTTCTCCATGGAGGATTTAAAAACTCCATAGAGTGTTACTTGGATAATTCAAGTTGGTTAATTCTTGAAAAATTTGAACTTTTTTCGAAATCCGAAAAATCTAAGTAATATAAAACATTTACATATATACATATTATTAGATGCACGATTTTAAGTACAAATTTTGACCAATAAGTTGGATATATTCGCTGTGCAAAAAGTGGATCCTAAATCCTTAAATTATAATGCTGACCATATAAAGGCTTTGTTTCGGAACCGAATTGTTAAGGAGACATTTCATGGTAAATAAGAGGAATTTTCCAGCATCCTCGACAAGATAGAAAAAACAAGCTGGTTTCCTAACAATGTCATTTAGGCGGTCCCCTGATGAGTACTTCGTTTTAATGTCAATTAATATATGTTAATATACCATTTATATACAAATACCTTCCTGACAACATGTTTATTTGGTCAATTAATATAAATAGTGTGCAATTTCTATTTATTGTAGGAATTGCAGAAGCATGTCACATGCGTTTGGTGTAATATT
>QLNU02015360.1:24456976-24474851 GCA_006491805.2 Dysdera silvatica
TTCGCCTTTTCATGAGCTGTTTCGTCTTCTCAGATAATTTGCTATTCTGCTTTTTACATATTACACCACCAATTTCCCCAGCAGTTTCAATTATTGTCTTAACAATGTTTTCATTTGCTTCTGAGATGTCAACTTCTTCAATAAGTCCTTCCAGTGCAGAAAAGCGATTTTTTAATTCCAACTTGAATGCCTCGGTATTTTCTTTTAATTTCTTTAAATCCACCCTCTTACATACTTGTTTCCTAATGAGCTTCTGCCTTTCTAGTTTAGTATTTAAGTGCATTTTACATCTCACCATTCGATGATCACTTCCAGTATTAAATCTGTTCAGTACGCTGCAATCTTCAATAATTGATTTCTTGTTTGCCAGTATATAGTCAATTTCGCTGGTTCCTCCATTGGGGTGTTTCCATGTCCATTTTCTTTGCGGTTTCTTCTTAAAAAATGAATTCATGATGCTAAGATTTTCAGCTTCTGCAAATTCGATGAGTTGATCGCCACGTTCATTCCTTTCCCCGTATCCGTATTTACCAACCGATGTCTCTCCTTGTTCCTGTTGTCCAATTCTTGCATTGAAATCCCCCATGATGAGCTTGATATGTTGTTTCCCCTTGGTATGTAGCTGTTTGATTTCTTCATAGAATTCTTCAACCTCCTCGTCGGTATGGCTTGATGTTGGTGCATATACCTGTACTATCTGAAGTTGGTATCGCTGGGTTAGTTGAACAACGAGCCTCGCTGCTCGATCTGATGTACTTTCAACTTCCAGAAGACAGTCTTTAATTCTTTTGTTGATTAAGAAGCCAACACCACTTGTTCTTCCAGTTTCCGTTCCTCTATAATAAAACAAATGTCCACTTTTAAGTTCCACCAACTCTTCACCTTTTCTTCTAACTTCACTGAGTCCTACAATGTCCCATTTGATCTTGTCTAGTTCCTCTTCCAATTCCTGAAGTTTTGCTTCAGAAGCAAGGGATCGTCCATTATACGTTGCCAAGGTCAATAACAAACGGCAGCCTGGGCCATTCCAGTGATTCTTAGCACCCCCTGCTTTCATGCCACACTGACCGCTGCCTTGATCAGGAGCACTCCAGCACCTGGAGACTAGGGGCCATGGTTTCTGGTGTGTCAACATAATGGAGGAATTAGCCATAATTTCACCACGCTGGCTAGACGGGTTGGTGAATTAGCCCTCCCCTTCCGCCTTTCTATCCGTGCAGCAAATATTAATTTGCCACATAAATAGAAAGCTCAGCCTGCACCACTTGAAGGCGGGGTAGGACACTAGGTTACTGGCCTGGCCGGTTCCACACATCGTCACATACGTTCAGCGTGTGGGTCTCCTTCCAGTTAGATACCAGCAACCCTTTTGCAGGCCATATATATATATAAACGGCTCGATGGGGCAACTGGTGCCACACCCCTGCTGGCCCCGCATTGGTTCCAGGCCTGTGGCTGGGTGAATCATATTGCATTTGTCGATTTAGAGACTGTTTGCAGTGGGGTAGATGCAGAAGAAAATAATCATTGGTAAAGTGGACCAATGGTAAATCAAAATTTAAATGTGACATGGAATAGGGGATATTCATAACACGTATTCACAAAAGATATTTGTGAAGAAGGATCATTCAGCATTCATATTCATTGAAACTGATAATGATTATAATTTATGGTAGTTAATAATGCGTTATAGATTCCGCTTCGTATGGAAACCTAATGTGCGCTGAAAAAAGGACTGAATAGTCTAGATTTCACACGTACCGGCGTTAACAGGACACGAGCTTGTCAGCTTTTTTCTTTATTTTGGTATAAACGAAAACGACATTCGGGCGACCCCGTTCCCAAATGGAGCACTGTTAGTCTTTGGTAAAAAAAGCGAGTTTATAGACCTGTTAACATATTAATGTCCAATTGGTTTCACGAGACGAATAAGAACAAGTTAGATACTACTCCGAAACTGAAAGTTATTACACCAAGAACAGTTTTTGGACTTTTTATTTCTAGCCTTTGGCTATTTTTGCAGTTCGCCACGCCGTCTTGTTTATTTCCGAGTTGTATACACCCACTTTTCTTTCTTCTATTTTGCTTCCAGTAAATTATCATTTTTTTAATATCTGAAATTTTCTTCTTCTATGTTCTTGATTTTTTGAAACAGAATTTGTTTGGACTGGCGTAGGAATATTTGGAGGCTACCTAACAAATTAAAAAAAAAAAAATAGTATATTTCAAAGAAAATACGAATGTTCCATATATATTTCTGAATAAATCTGCAAATAAGTGTCATGAAGGTTGTTGAGCTTGACACATATCTTATGGAAATTAATTATACACTTCCTTATATAATTACGGCTTTCCAAGTCCTTCAAAAATGGTTCCTGCAGTGGCAATTGTTTGCCTAGGGAACCATTCACCCGGTTTCGATTCCAGACGGTGTCCAAATATGTACGCTTACCGATTATCTGTTCGCTGTAGTCCGGGGGGGGGGTTGATTTCGTAGGCCTTAAAATATATAGTTTCCTTGGTAACCAGCAGGTGGCGCTGCAGTCTGACCTTTTCAGTCATGACATACGCGTCTTTCGAAAAACATTATGGAAAATAAATAACAAGAAACGGCAGAATATTCTTATTTATTCTGGTGCTTGTTTTGTAAGTGTGAGACTAAATTCCACGCAATGAAATAAAATAATTTTAATTATTTTTGTAATTTGAGTTTTTTAGAAATTAATTAAAATTGTTTCATTAATATGGGAAAAAAATAATATTAATTTTTATATCATACCGCGAAAAATACTTTAAATCTTCTTAACAACATTGCGAAAGTGACAGAAATGGACTTAAAAACGAGCAATGGATACATATTTTTCCCATCGTAAAGTTGAGACGAATCGTAAAGTTGGACCCATAACAAATTTGAGTTGCTTTGTGAAGTAATTTTTCATTTTACAATTTCAGATCCTTTGTTTACAAAGCATGCGAAGGGCCATAAGTAAAAAGATTTCTCTCCAAATCACTTGCATCAATGGTTCTTTATCTGTGGGAAGGATTTCGGACTGAAATTGATAGACTTAAACAGTAGCAATGCTGATGACTTAAAAAAATTAAGAAAGAAGGGAATGATCTTCTGAGGTATGATGAAAAGAATGCATGGACAAAGAATCATTGAGATTCAACTAATCATTTAATTTTCTGGTCAATGCTTCTTCATTATTTTATTTGAATTAGCCTCACCCCTATGGCATTGAAAGGTCACCGTACAATTCAGGTCATAATCGTTTGCCATTTTTTTTTTTTGCTTTGTCTAAAGTAATTATGAAGTTCTATTTTAGACACCTAGATTTGGAAGAGGTACATTTGATGCTCTAACATTTTTTTTACGGAAGTCCATTTTTAAATAAATACATTTTCTCGCTTTTCTCATTTAATTAATGGGCAAAAACTTCTCGCCCGGCTTCCTTGAGTTTGAGACCTTTTAAAAGAAATTATTCTAAGAAGACCATGAACATTTTTAAAGGGATACAATATCGTTATATTTAATAATACGCAGTTTACGTCCACAGTCGCAACGGTAGGTAAAGACAAGGTCTGACAAGGTCCATGCTACACGAAAAATAAATTCTATACAGTCCCAAAAATAGATTAAAAAAGAAAATTAGATTACACTTCGCGTGCTACAAAACATTTAGGTTCTTTCCAAATTCTTTTTCATCTATAATAGCGCTTAATTTTACCAAGAATTATGCGTATTTTCAGTATTTACATAAATTACGATATTTTACTAGTTCGAATATTATAGCAAGGATTAGTTTCTTTAGTATGGAAATTATACTTACGATTTCGCATTTTTATAAATTTATGGAATATAATTCAACAACTACAGTAAAGGATGCTTTATATTTTGTTTATTTGAAAGGCTAAAAATAAGGGACTATTTTATAAACTTTAACGCTTTAAAGGCTAAAGATAATAGATTGTTTTATGAAAGCTTTTAATATTCACAACCCGATTCTTTGTACATAGATTAATTTAGATCATTTTTCGCTATACAAATTAAAAATAATGAAATACTGATAAGTGTAATTCAAGTGTATTGAAGAACACTTCTTTGCAACCGAGTTATCCAAAATTTTTATTTGTTGTTGGTTTTATTATCCACAAATACTATATTTTTTTGATCGAATATACGGCGGCTTCTTTGTTATTTCATAGGCACATAACGTATTATAAATTATTAGGACTCGCTTAGAAATAATGTATGGTAAATGCTTAAACACTTGTAAATTAATTAATTTATTCACAGCACGAAGATCGAAGGAATTTAAATTTGTATACTGAAAACTGGATCCTCACTCAACCTGAAAAACCTGGTGTTGTCAGGGAAATTGAAATCGTCTCTAAATGTCAGGAGAAGTCGGGGAAAAAGGAGACTTTTGGTCAAATCTAGAAGAGTCAGGGGAAAACCTTCTTAACGCGAGAGCAGGCGCGCCGATTAGAGGAACGCGAGAACGCGCGCGGGGTGATTTGCACCCCATCTGATTATATAGCATTATTTCATTAAAAACGTCCAATTTTACAGGGAACAATAAGTGGAATTTTCTCTTTGTCACCCTACCCCAAAAGATTGTGACTTTGAAGGCAACAGGAAAGAGTTTGGCCAGTTTCAGAAGCAAGGGTGGACTGTTCTTTTAACATATTGTAAGTTGTGGGATGTGAAACACCCCGCGCGCCTGCTCGCGGGTTAACTTCTATTTTGAATTGCTTATCTTTCACGAACGCGAAGCCATTTTCCCTGCAGCTGAAGTTTATTTGAAAATTACTTGTCAGTGAATTTTGCCGATACAATCAGGCACAGGCGTAGGCAGAAAGTTCATAAGGGGGACGGGTTATAGGCTTAATCATAGGCGTACGCAGAAAATTCCTAAGGGGGTTACAGAGCTACAACTCACATATTCCTATGTTAAATATACAAAATTTCATTGCAATGGGGGTTGTTATAACCCCAAAGCTCCCCCTGGCTACGCCTATGCAGTCAGGTGAAAACCTGGAAAAATCGGGGAAGTTTTTTCTCTAATGTCGGCGGAAACCCTGTGAAAACCAACCATTGAATTTGTTTACAGATGAAGTTTGAAGGAATGGAAATACACATTAAACAATAACAAACGATTTTCATTATAAGCTATGAAAAGCAAAGAATCTCCGTAGTCATATGCAGTGACGACCAGAATAATAATATAATTAACGTTTATAAAACGTGGGCATCCGAGAACGAAGGGCGAGACTATTCAAAAACAATATATATCTTCTAATAAAAGAACGAAACCACAAACTTTGTTCGATAGTCTTCGCGGTTTAAATGAGAGTTGGTAAAATGCGTAAAAAAACATTAGACGCTGATAAAAATAATCGAAATTTGGGTGATGGATGAGTTTCATACTAAATTTTCTGAAGTGCTGGAGCAAGACACGATGTCGTTGGTGCAATCATCAAACGTGACTCATGAAGACAGATTATCGAGGATGAATTTACTTACCACGTAATGTTATATTGCTTACAAAGTGCATTGGCATAACTAGGGGTGTCTAAGGGTTTCTTAACCCTTTCTAGAAAAATATAGTTCATCCCCCATGAAAAAGAAATGAAAACGAAAAACACAAATGAAGTCTATGTACGGGGTACTGAACTGGAGTTATAGCCCCCGGAGTTATAGTCCTTTTATTTCACTTATCTCAATTATTTTCCAGTGATACACTGGAAAATAATTGGGAACTGCGAGAATGTGCAACAGGTGAAGGACATTGAAATAAAAATTTTTTGGTCAGTGCTTTTTTTTGTCTAAAATTAGCCGTTCAGGCACTACAGTGAATTTAGTATTTGGATCCTGCATTTAAGGTTTTCACAAAGGGCTACAATGTGCCATTTCAAGAATTTTAAAATTATTTAATGTCAACGGTTGTGTCGGGCTTTTGAATTTCCATACACATTTTAACATTAGGACCAATTTAAGCAATCTGATTGGCTCACGTGATGTTCGGTCGGATTCCAAGATCGAAATAATTCCAGTTAAAAAGTATTGGCGTGTTGATTGGCGAAATCAAGGTTGTATGTGAACCAAACGACAAAAAGTACGAAAACAAAAAACGATTTTACAGATGACTGATTCTAGAAGGAAAAATAACAATTTGATGTAATAAGATAGAAAGGTACTAATATAAACTTAATGTGAATTTAAGGAATAAAGGCTCACTAACTTTGTAATAAAGATAGCATTATTTTTTATTATACTGATTATGAATTTGAATCATGCTAAAAAGCAACATTAAGTTTTAAATACCGATGGCGTTGAACAATTTTTGTATGTCAAAAGTAAAAAAAAATAAAATGATCAAAAACGTCATAAAAACGAGAAAATTGCAAAATCCATTGCGAAAATAAATTGATAAATATATATTTTCCATAGATACAAAACAATTCCGAAAATATTTTCAATTACATATTTTAAAAATACTACTTTTCAATTTCAAACAAGGAAGGCAATTCCAGGAATGAAGGGAGATCCGAAAATTGCTTTTTATTTTTTAAATACGAGGTTACTATTCAACGCCCTCAATAAGGTCTATTTGATATACAATTTGAGTGTTACCACTTAATATACAAGTTAGTTAAGTGTTACCAATTAGTATACAAGAAAGTGTATTACAGTAATTAATCAAAAGAGATTATACATGGCTAAACACGGTTATAGCGATATTCAAGGGACAGCCGATATTTTAACGCTATAACAGATTCATAATTATATACAAATACTTCTCGAGGGGATTTCAGAATTTTAATGTAATACCAGAATTGCCACTATAAACGGGGTAGTTATAATCGAGTTCGATTGTATATAACAGATTTGAAAAGAACTTGAGATATAAACCAATTGAACCATGAAATTTATATTTAAAGGACCTTATAAATTTTGTTAAGTATTTACTTGTTTAAACTGTAAGGTAAAAATTAAAAATGAATTGTTTATTGTACGAGTATATTTAAATACATAAAAAACGGTACGAAACTACTTAAAATAAAATACGAGGATAACATAACTTAATTCCTTAGATTTTAGTTCCATATGCCCGATATTATATAAAACACTGATTCGATTTTGCAGTCTTGGATGGTGTATAATTTCCGTCACAGCAAATACATATACACATTAAATTATTTAACAAGTGTGTCATCTGTATAAAATTTCAACAGATGTGATTTGTATAAAATTTCAACAGATGTGATTTGTATAAAAATTCAACAGATGTGATTTGTATAAAATTTCAACAGATGTGATTTATATAAGATTTCAACAGATGTGATTTGTAAAAAATAACAAAAGATGTGTTCAGGACAAATGATTAAAAAATTTTCAGATTATTGAATTGAATTTTCTTTCAAAGAACATCCTTATTAGCTGATCAAATATTCACACTGAAAGGACTGATTTTTCGGCGCACGATGGGAGCCGAATCCACATTTTCTTGATTGTCGGTTAAGTGCTCTATCCATTAAGCCACAGGCGTCGACAAGTCTCCCGGCCACCCATGAGTGTGTGTATAAGGCTTTCATTACAGACAAGTTCTCAAAGAATGGTGCAGTGCTTTGACTGCTTTTTAAACCAAGGCGACAGATCAAAGAAAATAAACGTCCGAAATGCGAGACGAAGAAAGCACTACAGAATTTTTGTTGAATTTCTTGGTAGTGAAAGCCTTATGCACTCTCGCAGGGTAGGGAAGAAACATCGACGCCTGTAGATCAATTTGTAGAGAACACTTGACAGGCAATCAAGAAGGTGTGGATTCGGCTCCCACCAGTCTCTGAAAAATCCTTCTTTTCTTTCCGAGTATTTGATCAACTAGTACTACAACAACATCATCATCTATGATGAGACTTACTCGAATAAACATCCGTATTATTTGTAAAGAGGAAATAGAACGTGTGATCAAAATATTCGTTACACCGTTAAATGCTAAATAGGACAAATACCGAATGAAAATGTCATTCCATGTAAATTTTGGGCAATTATTTCTCGACATTTTTAATACATAAACAGTTTCCTCTCATTTTGACGAAATTAAAAAGTAAAAAGGCAGTAAAAGTTTTCCGTTAGTTGTTTGGACCAACCCTCATTAACATGGTTTTCGATTTCGTTACGCCACTTCTCTGTTATTTATCATTTAGGTCAAAGCATCTATTTGTGGAAAGTGTCGCGCATCGGCAGATTAGCTTTCGCTCAAAATATATAATAATACGTTTTCAGAGACAGAACACAAACGTATACTGTATACAATTACCAAGGACCTTGTGGCCATACAACTAAAAATAAGGTGAATTTGCATCCTTAACGAATGCAGAACGAAATTTATTTAATTACTAAATCTAATAATTAATACATGCCGAGAGGCATATCAGGCTTTTCAATAACTAATCATTATCCTATGATTTACGGGCCCTGCGGTGGCGCAGTGTGGTAACGCGTTCTCCTATTGCGCGGCTAATCCGGGTTCGACTCCCAGCAGTGCAAAAAGAACGCTTACTCAGAGATCTCATAAAGATCGCACTGCTCACTGTAGTCCGGGGTTTGGTTCCCTAGGCCTTAAGAGGTTCGGATTCCTCGGAAAACAGTAGGTCCCGGCGCAGCATGACCACTGTAGTCTTTGAGCCGTAAAACCAAAAAGTAAGTTAAACCTATCATTTACTTAAAATTTCCTTTATCGCTACTGAGCTTCTCATAATTAGACAATGTATAATGTATTATAAACTACAAAATGTATTAGGACTGTTCGCAATTACTTGGTATACATGGATTATACATATTATAATAACATGTGACCAGGAAACTTGTATCGTATAATTCACATAAATGGGAGAATACGCTGCAGTGACTTATTGGAAATTTTTCTGCCGCCAAAAGCCATGGATGACAAATGAACAATACGAGTGTTGTTTTTATCAAGCTGATCACTGCAACTTCAGCAAGGGAATTTTTGCTGCAGACAGCAAAGGGGGAGTGTCTAAAAGAATAGCAACATTTTGGTTTCAGCAATTTAAAAGTGGAGAGTGTGAACTTGAAGAAATTCAAAAATATATGTTGAGCGACAAAGACGTTTGTTTCATGCTGGTTATGTGACATTTTAATTCTATCAAAACAAAACACGGATTCATTATACCATGCCCCTTATTTTAACCATTGACAGTCCAGTCTGGATGTTCCTACGCCAACTAGAGGCGATGTATTTCCTGTTCTTTACTGACAGTATGAGGATTCGTGTTGGTCGTCTGCTTCTATAGCCCACCTTCAGCACAGTTTGACGAATGTTGCTTTCTGGCATAATGTTTTAAAATCAGATAAATCACATCCCTTCTCCATTCTCAAATCAAAATATTATGTTCACAGCAATAGCACACCCGGTCTTAACTTCTTTATACGCTTCTGCAGTGATAATATGTGATATCATGTACTATAGATCATGCCATTTGTCTAAAGGAAATTGGTGTACCTAATAATGGGGTCACTCAGTGCATATTTTCGAACAATTATTTATAAATTAGCATAGGCGGTCGCACGGGCGGGGCTTTATCCCCGCCTAATCATCGTGGAATGGCGCCGAAAGCGCTCCTCAAAGAAATCTGAAATCATACCTTCGTAGTTTTTTTACATTTGCAAAAAAATTTGAAATGTGTACACTGTAAAAATGAAATAAAATGAAAAAAAATTAATTGTAAACAGAATAATACAAATTATTTTTGACACAGTGACGTACTGATAACCCCGCAAGGAAGGGCGGCCTTTTTCCTTCGTTTATTTTCCATAAAATTTAAGTAAAATAATAATAATAATAATAAAAATACTGTGTTGTTTAGTTAATAAGGATTTTTTTTAATCTTTAGGTAAAAAATAAAATAAAATGAACGGTTTCCAACTGTGGCAAACTCATTAAAAGGATTTACTTTAGCTGTTTTTATTGTTTTTAAAACTGAACTCAACATCCAAAAACTACAAAATCTAGACGAGTATACGCTTTGCGCCAGAACCTTGCCTCATCAAACGGTGACTAATAGACATGTGTTCTGTTTAAAATATTGGAATGCATCGCCGGTTAATTTCTTATAGAAGACACAACACCAGTGGCGTAGGCAGAAAGTTCATAAGGAGGTTTATAGGCTTAATGGGAGGGGTTACAGAGCTACAACTCATATATTCCTATGTTAAATATACAAAATTTCATTGCAACGGGGTTACATTACAACCCCCCAAAACACGCCCCTGGCTACGCCTATGCACCACACAAGAAACGATAAAAGGTTTTGAAATGTAGCAACAAGCGTTTCGGTATAATGTGTTGCGTATAAACTTACTTTGATTCATGCCAGACGTCGCCCTATCGCCTTCCTTTCGGCCTCCTTTACTGATATTTAGTGTTCGAGAATCGATTCTGAAAATCATTTTGTAAATCCCTTTACATAACTTATTTCCCCTTTCTCGTTTGGTTGAATGCACGTGAAAAAGCTATGTGTTCTTTTACAAACTGCACTCTGAAAAGTTCTTCTCAACAGAAAAATAAACTTTTCATAGATCACATGAAAACCTTCACATTCCTTTGAGGACATGAGAAAATCTTTTCAGATCACGCACAGAGTTAAAAGCTAGTGGATACAAGGTAGTCTTAAAATGTTATTCGTGCTGCAACTAATTTTTATAAAAGTATAAAAAAAAAAGTTTTGTCTATACCCCAGTTCAAGAAATATTAATTTATTATTATATGGATTGAGAAGAGACAAACATTTTTATTCTGCAGATTCAAGTTATTTTCATAGACTGAAAATCCACTGTGCAATCGTTATAAATATGTCGTCCTCAAGGAAAAAAATCGTACATCAGTGGGGCCGAAAAAAAAAAGAAGGAAAGATAGAAAAGGTATGGCCCAAAAATTGCTAACTGTATTTTCTTATTTTTCAACTGAAACTCCAGAAAACCAAGTTGCTATGACAATCAATGTGCATAGAGCAGCAAATAATTCAAGAGTGTTCTGAAACTACAGATAAAAACCTTGCAACTGAAACAAATATTTCAAAAGTATCAGTTGAAAAAGAAAGTATATTTCTCTTAAATATGAGCTATCCTTCTAACCGTTGACCAGTGGCGCACTGATAACTCACGCAAGGCGGGGGGCATCAGGGGAAAAGGGGGACCCCTTTTATCTTCTTTTATTGTCCATAAAATTTATAACTAAAAAAATGATATCATAGTTTTTAGTTAATAAGGATTTCTTTTAATCTTTAGGTAAAATATAAAATAAAATGAACGGTTTCCAATTGTGGCAAACTCATTACGCGTATTTACTTTAGCTGTTTTCATTGCCTTTAAAATTGAACGTTACGAACAATTTTAGTGCATGATATAGGGTGACCCACGAAAATCTCCCTGAAAGTAAATATTTATATCTCCAGAAGCAGTTGACTTAATAATCTCATATTTAGGTGTTAACTAGAGTCACTGAAGGGATTTTTTTGTATATATAATCATATCATTTGTTTTTCGTCTGTGAAAGCGGTTCCCCACTTTCTCCTGAAATATACCTCAAGTCGTCCCTACACGCTATTTCCCCTGCTTACCGCTATGCATGCAGGAGAAGTGTCACCCCTTACGTGCTACTTCACCTGTGTAGCAGCTATGCATGTAAGAAAAGTGTCGCCCTTAAGCGCTACTTCCCTTAAGGAAAAATACGAAAATTGAATTTTATAATTCATCATATTTCTTAAACGATTTTTTTTACACCAGTGGATAGGCTGTGAAATTTTGTACATTTACGAAATTACGCTATCATGATTTGTTCAGAAGTTATAGCCGAAAAACTAAAATATGGCCGATATTCGAAGGGCGGGTTCACCCCCTAAAAATATTTTTTAGCTGATAAAAAATACGTATCTAATGTTTCGCCCCTTTATACAAATCCACCAAATTTCATTAAAATAGGAGGGGAACACATGGGTTGCTTTTCTTGTAAGCGCTACTTCCCGTGCGGAAAAAAAAGCAAAAAACGAAAATTTAATTTTATAACTCATTATATTTTTTATACTTTTTTTTTACACTGATTGATAGGTTGCGAAATTTTGTACCGTTACGAAATTACTCTATCATGATTTGTTCAAAAGTTATAGCCGAAAAACAAAAATATGGCCGATTTTCGAGGGGCGGGTTCACCCCCTAAAATATTTTTTAACCGATAAAAAAATACGTATCCAATAATTTGGCTTCCTCTACGAATACACAAAATTTCACTTAAATTGAAGCAGAACACATGGGCACACGGTTGTCTAAAATCCCCCAAAGATGCTCAATGGGGTTCAAATCAGGTGACTGAGATTGCCATTCGAGCACCTTTTTCTTCTTGGAGGCAAAATAAGCAACTAAAATACGAGATTTATGTTTGGGGTCATTGTCTTGTTGGAAAGACCAACCCCTTTTCAATCCCAACTTCATCTTTCATTGAGCCAAATTTGATTCCAAAATCTCCTTATACTTGTGGGAGTTCATAAGGCCATCAATGAATACCAGATTTCCCATTGCATTATTGGTAAAACAACCACAAACCATAACTGATGATGGGTGTTTGATTGTTGGCTGCAAATTCTTGACATTAAACGCTGTTCCATCTTTTCTAAACACTATTTTCTTCTGTTGTTTTAAAGGTTCAAACTTGCTTTCATCGCTCCACATCACATTTTCCCAGAATTTGAGTAGCTTATCAGCAAGTTGAATTGCAAATTTTGAACTCCTTTGTTTATTTTTGGAAGAGATATAAGGTTTCTTACGTGTAATTCTTTCTTTATATCCCACCTTGTTTAACACCCTTGAAATTTGTCTCCGTGATATTGTCTTTTTGAATTGATCTTGAAATTCTTCTTGGATTTCCCTTCTCGATGTAAATGGGTTTTTGTTTATGGTTCTCATAATCGTCTTGCGCTCCCTTTCTGTGAACTTTGGTTTTCGACCTGTCCTTTGGGTGCTTACAACGTGTCCATTGATTTCATATCTTTTCACTATTTTCTGAGCTCCCATTGCACTTATTTCATACTTTTCTCCTAACTGTCTGTAGGATAATTTGCCATCCACTCTGTCTTTAGTTAAGGCTGTTCTTTCAATCACCGATAGTTCCCGTGTTTTCACCATTTTCACTCTACCCTTTATCAGCCCATGACTCACGTATTCTCATAAATCGTTGATTATACAAATTACATGGACACATAAATTTTCTTTTAATTTTACTTTTTTTGATGTTTTATTTATTTGTAAACTTAATTTTGCTCTTCATATTCTGGAGAGGGTTCAAATGTTGTTTAAATACATAAAACCAATTTGTGTTACAAGTCCGTAAGTTTCAAGAAATAAAGACATATGATTTGTACTTATTCCATTAAATTTGAAAAATTCTACTGTTATAGTTTTTTGTTAAACGGGTGAGAAGGGTCAACATTCCAGTGTAAACATACTTTCGCCCCCCACTGTACCTCAAATTAATTTATTTTATGATTATGTTTAGAGATTATATAATTTCTTTAGCCAGAGCATTAAAATATGGGAACTTTTGGAAAACAGAAAAGGGTCAGCAACAAATTCCAACTTCGAAGAGATTATGTCCAACTCGATGGTCATCAAGGCACGATGCTCTTTTTGCTTTATATACGCGAATATTACGACAGCTTTAATTTACTCCACAATAACGTCAAAAAAAGAAAAAGAAGCAGAAGAAAGAAACGAAGCTATTGGCATAAAAAAATATATGCAAACATATGAATTTCTCTTACACACCGTAATTCAAGCACAAATATTAGAAACAACAAATTTAGTACTCAAGTTTCTTCAATGACCAGGCAAAAACCCAATTAAAGTAGCCGAAATGTTAGGTGAAGTTGCAGAAAGTTTAGAAGATTATTAGAATTGTTTCTGTAAAGCAAAAGAAACCGCCAAAACCATAGTTTCCTATTAGGGCGTCGAATGCCAGTTTTCGAAAAAAGACAAATTCGTACTAAAAGATGTTTTGGTGAATTAAATAAAGACTCGCGTCTTAATGATCCGGAGCAATCTTTTAAAATTAACCTACTTTATACAAACGCAGATATTATTGTCTCTCAAATCTATAACCAGTTTCTCTAGTATGAAAGGCACTTTACTTAAATTTGAGTGCTTGTATCCTTTAAATTTTGTTAAAAAAATGACGATGAATTGCAGAGTTCTGCAAAATATCTTGCTAAAGAACTCTCTGCTGACATTTCCTCCGAATTTCCCCAAAAATTACTTTTAATGAGAAATATCCTTGGAAACAGATATATTAAAATGCGAAACGGATTTATTAAAGCCTTAGATGAGCTTTTGATTATTAAAAATACATTCTATACTCAGTATTCCAGATGTTTCAACTGCACTGAAAATTTTTTAACTCTTTCCGTAACATTGGCAAGTGCAGAATGATCTTTTTCAGGTTAAGTCCCTGCGATTTTGGGGGCCCGTCGAGGTCACGAAGTGACCGGGCACTTTAAGCGTCATTATAATCTTAAATTAAATTAATAATTTAATAATCTTAATTAATTAATAATCTTAGATATAATTATTTTAAGCGTTATTTTAATCTTGTTTATTTACAAATGTCCGAGAAATTTTTATTATTCATATGCTTGGATACCGAAGATACTGAAATTCAAAGAAAAATCATGATTTATAGACCAAATATCGCATTCTTTAGGGGGCCCATTTTATCATTCTGGCCTAGGGCCCATGAAAACCTTAATTAGGCACTGGTTGCATGTCATCTCATTGAACCATGTCATTTTCAAAATTATTTTGCCGAAGTTCTTTGTCGCCATTTCGTACCCGGTCGTTAACATCCCAGTTCCAGAGTAAGGTTTTTATGGGCTCCTGAAGAAGGTGGCGCATCGAAACGTGGGAGTTCCGGAAAAAAATTATATGATATGAATTTTGGCTTTTCTAGTGAAGTTCCAAGCTTTCGGTGGAGCCTATGGCAATTCAAAAGGAAAAATAAAGTGTAAATAAATGATGCTTTTATTTTTTATTAATATGCATGGCCGTGAGTTCCCAAAGCGTGTGCATGTGACTGTCGTATCTATAGGCATATGGACCAAACAATAAAATAGGGTCCCAACGGCCGAAATCATATTTTTTATAGGGCAAAGGACCTCCATATGGTATGATGAATAATAATCCCACTAAGAATACACAAATATAGAAATATACAAAACTTTCGGACCTAGAGCTGAAATTAAATAAGGCTTAAATTGAAATTGATTTGACAATTGACAGGGCCATCTTGGTCAGTATACAAATCCGGCACTACAACATATTTTTGGAGTTGATCGCCGTCAGATAATAGTTTAAGCTCGTTCAGAAAGGGGACGCTTTTATTAGCCTTAGCCTTATCTATTTTTGAATCAGCCAATGAAGTTGATTTTTCGACGCGTGACGCAGAAGAACAGGCTCAATGTAAGTATGTGTCCGGACAAAAATAAACAGTTAAAACCAATTTTAGCCGAGCAAGTGATGAGGACCGGTTGTAGAGACAGCCGATTGAAGTCAGACCTGCTAAGACAGGGACTATTATATTTGTCCTAATAGCTCACCATCTTTTGAATGGTTGAAGCATCATCATCGTATGAAAAAAAATATGCAATTTCATGCAAACGTGAAACACTGAGCGCATATTCAAAAAGAGACAGGACTCGATCAGTATCGAGATACTTGACACGTAATGACGATTTTTGTCCGAAAAACACTTTAAATCTATTTTAATGTAAAAATATAAATTTAAAGAACTTTAATTATACTTTCGTTCCTTATTATAAATAGAAATATGCAGCTAGATGTTTATAACTCTGAAATGTTATCTAAACGATTATACGATCCGCATGTCACAACTGCGAAAACCTTTCGTAAAAACGAAATTTGCCCTTTCGTCATAAAATTACAACCAACTAATTAACCAACCAAAATCAAAATTTGTTGTAAGTCTAGGAAACTTCCTTAAAATATGGACAAAATTACACATGAAAATAGCTAACATGTAGCACACCGATAAAAATACAGTGTGCAAAACACTTAAGAGTGAAGTTTCTCAAATTAGTTTTTTCCTTTTTTTTTTTAACTCAAATCGAATTTAAATTTATATTAAATCACGTTTATAAATGAACTAATACATAGTAACACAGAACATATTTGAATATGTCATGTGTAAGAGGGAGAGCAATGGTAAATTTCAGAATACCAACGAGTCTGTTATTTAGCTGCCAACAGAAAATCTCACTTCTTAGGAAAAGAAAATACGTTGTAATATCAAGTCAAAAGTTGATCTATTTTATCTTGAATGAGAAAGTGTTGAAGAGGACTTTAAGCTGGTTTTAAGGTGTGGTAAAGTGGGAAGGGTAGGCTACACAACAACACAAAAGAATATTAATTGCTGTTAGAGTTGATAGAACCACGTTTTTCAAGTTGTGGTAACCTTGTTTGAAGCCATTATACTTTCAGAATGACGTCATAAGAAAGTGGTAAAAAGCAATAAGATTTACAATAAAAAGGTATTGACTTTAACAGCAAAAAAAAAAATGGAAATGGACTAGAACTTTTGAAAAGAAATTGATAAGAAATTAACTTGCCAAATAACTCACTTCTTGGAAGCTAATATTTCGCATAAGATTACCTATATTTCATCGTCAATACAAATTATTCAAAAATTATTTATCGCACTCATTATCTAAGCATTCTATTTTCAAATTTTGATTATAGTGAATGAAAAGGTAACAGAGATCGATTGTGGATAATTCAGTGCAGAGAAATGCATATTTGAATGATCTGAACTCTAGTTTATTAAAGCAGTTACAGGTCAATATTTATTGCACCGTAAGTTCATTTTAATACATATGGATTTTTTCAACAGAAGAGAACCGTCTACTTTTAAAGTGACTGCAAAGAGAGCCTTACATAATTTTAGTCTCCGTTTGAAGCAATGGTTGTTTTCTCGCAAAATTTTTAAAATATTGACTGTCTCTATGTTCTGATTTTAAGAAATGTTATGTTTAAAGTGTTTCACACGATTTGCTTGCTGACGCGCATGCGTAAACGAATATATGTTGTTATGATGAACTGCGCATAAAGTCGGAAAATAAGGGAATCTCTACCGTTTAATAGTCTGAGACTTAAAAGCGAAAACTTACGTAGAAGTTTGTAATTAGCACATTTTTTTTATTTACAACGTATTATTTACAACCATTATCTATCCACTGCTGGATGAAGGTCTCTCCAAATGCTTTCCACACAAGTCTATCCTGAGCAATTCGCTTCCACGTCACCCCAACCTGTTTTCTTATTTCATCCACCCATCTAGTTTGAGGACGTTTTCTAGGTCTTCGGTGGTCTCTTGGAATCCAGTTCAGAATTTCTGTTGTCCATCGTTGATCAGTTCTTCTTGCAATATGCCCAGCCCATCGCCATTTCAGCCCTTTTACTTTAACAATGATGTCCTCCACTCTAGTTTGCTCTCTCACCCAAGTGTTCCTTTTCCGATCTCTCCTAGTTATTCCAAGCATGCACCTCTCCATGCTCCTTTGCGTTGTCTGTAACTTTCGTATTGCTCCAACTGTTAGACTCCATGTCTCTGATCCATAAGAGAGGACTGGCAATACACACTGGTTGAAGACCTTTCTTTTTAGACACAAAGGCAATTTCCCCTTCAGGATAAAACTGTTTCTTCCAAATGCACTCCAGCCAAGTTTAATACGTCTGTTGAGTTCTTTCATAATGTTGCCATCCATTGAAATCAGCTGGCCAAGGTAAATA
>QLNU02015360.1:24486201-24499347 GCA_006491805.2 Dysdera silvatica
CGATAAAGAAGAGTATAAGAAATAGTATAACTTAATAAGAAATATCATTATTCGCTCTTTACTCAAAGAATTTTGATTGTTTATTTATTTTTATATCTCAAGACTATCTTGTTCATCTTGGATCAGAGTTGGATTAAGGGCAGTGCGACAGGCGCCTTCGCACTGAACGCCAAAATGGCCTAACGACCCAGAAGTGCAAAAACATTTTACAAATATTTACCTTATTAACTTTTTAAAACATAAAATGTTTTAAACCTTATTTAATTTTTAATAAATTAATTATCCTTTTATTATTATCCCTTATTTAATGCTTGTATAAATTCATTCTTTACTAGAATATGTTTAACAAGTTAGTGTGGAAGAAAGTGGAAAAGCTTTTTCCCAACAAAACCACAATACGACACTCCATGTAAGAAATTGTGAAAGTAAACATTACATTAAAATGGAAGAACTTATTTGATTGTATAGAGGACATTCTAAATTATTGAAACTCACATAAGGTTTTAATTTTCATATTAAAACAATTTATTTTTTGGCTCATCAGGAAAAACACCTTGTTGTTTAGTTACATGTTATTTGTTGTAAGGAAATTTTAATTAATATCCTGGCTTTGCGCCTTGTAATAATATTCAGTAGACTATTGAAGAATCCCTATAAAAGATCCCTTGAAAAAACTGCACTACAAAAGGAATTATTTTGAAAACAATTAATATTTAGCGGGAGAGGGGGGCACGCCAAATTTCGGGTTCGCACCGGGCACCGTATATGCTAGATCCTGCTCTGTCTCGGATAAAGTAAATGGTTTAAGGTATTCTTAAGAACTCCAACCAAACTCCCCCCCTTCGGGAATTGAACCTTCCCCAGTTCAAGTCTAAAAACAGAAAAACACTTAACATGCTATGCATTTGCGTCAGTATTTTTTTAATATTATTTTTGGTTTATTCGTTATAATTTTGCCTAACTCAATTCCTTGTAGGTTTTATTCGTAATAAAATCTCCCGTTAGTGTCCTACAAGCAAGAAAAGTATTGCATTTTTAACTTCCAGTTTTCCATGCTGTTATTTATTATCTACACTAAGTAATAATTTTCGACTCCCAGGCTTGAGCTTGAACTAATTATTATACAAATATATATTATGCAAATTATTACCTATAATTAAATTCCCCGCGAAAAATTACAAAAAACTCGCCCCGGTGGCTTTGTGTGTTGACCATTATTTGGCAATTGTGTTATCCCTGAGAAGGATAATAATATCTTACATTACCTCCTCTGTGCAATTTTTGTCCACCCACCCCCCCAGATTTATACTTTAAAATTATTTGTGACGTCATATGAAACAGAAACAAGCGTAATGTCATAGACTATATGACAACTCATACTTGTTTTCTCGAAAGCTCGAACTTGGACTCACGTGGTATACGTACATGTACTATAAACTATGCTATACTCTATGTTAAATTTATGAAGTATAACCATATATTATGTGCTTTAATAGTACCTTACGGACTCTAACTTGAAACTTTTGGGTGTCAGCTTAGTATTCAATACAATATATCAGTATTACAGCATGGTAATTTGAAGATAGTTTTTTGGTATTCAGATTGCTGCCACCTTTAATACTTGAAGTTGTAGCGAACAGCAATGGCACCGTATTGGTTTTTCTGAAGGAATAGATACATACTTGTAAAGCTGCTTTATAAATCCTTAATTATATTTGTTTTTTCACTTTTCGAGTTTATTTATTAAAACATTTTCTACGAGTCAAAAATGAAAGGTGTTTTGAGAGCAGGGCTTAAGCTGCGTTAGTTTTTTTTCGCATTTTGCGAAAGGATATTGCATTTTCCGCAAAATTTAAATACCACTTTCGCTAAAAAGCGAAAGCCCTGAAAATTAAAAATTTTTCATTGATGAATGAATCATTGATCAATGAAAAATTTTTCATTTTATGTCGGCGGTCGCCGTCGATGATCACAAGCATAAATTTGAAGAAAGACGTATTGTCAGAATGGAACATTTTCAAGAAATTTGTAGGTGCCTGATGTAAAGAAAGGAGTTTTCATTTTTGCAGTGACTACAGTTTTTGAATCAAAATGAAATGAATGGAGAATTTCCTTCACTGTGCTCAATCAATAACCGAATATGCGGCAAGTATACCTATGCATACTGCAGATTATGAAAGGGCTTTCTCCCAAATGAACTTGATTAAAACTGACTTGCGAAATCGTTTAACAACGAACCATGCAAGCAAATTGCTAATGATAAATATTGAATGACCTGTTCGAAATAATTTTGATTTTGAAAGTGCCTTCCAACTATGGTGTGTAGTAAAGTCAAGGAGAATTGTCCAATAATATTGTCAATTATGTAATTTCATAAAAACTAAAGAGTTTTATTTGTAGCCCGAAATTTTAAATATGCTATTTTGTTTAGCGTTCGCCTAGAAGATAAAATTTTCAAAAATATCTCAGATTTTTTAAATTAGAAAATAAAAGCTAAAGGAATTTTAAAAATGCTAATTTTTTTTTTTTTCATTTCGGCTAAAATGCTAAAAGAAAAAAAAATTCAGCTTAAACCTTGTTCGAGAGAGAGAAAGATAGAGATAGAGAGAGAGAGAGAGATAGAGCATAGTAGCGCTTTGCTTCATTGACCTTCCAACGCTTACGTTTTGTTCTTTTTTGTAAACAAAACTCTTCATGCGTTTTAATCACACGAGGATTCTTGTTGCGAATTCTTTTATCACTGATTATTTTAAGAAACGTTTGCTTCATTGCACGTTCCACAAAACAACAGTGACTCTTGATACCGGAACCTGTGATAGTAGAGCGACTGATAGGAGAAAGGTAGTTAAGGTTCCGGAACAAGTAAAAAATCCAAAGAAGAACTTGAACTCCACAATGTGGGCTCAACATGACAGCCTGAGTCCAATATATTTTTGGTTAATAGAGTAACTGAATTTGTATAATGCAATCTGAGTTAAATTGGGAAATTTCATATTTATAAATACTGTGCATTCTCGCACAAGTTGGCGGTGATACCGTTAGCAGATAGTTATTGTACTTAGGGAAGGCCGTCTTGGAGGAACTGGTTTTTCCCACATGAAAAACCAGTTTCGGCAAGATGCCCTTCCCTAAGCTGCAATGGACTAACCTGTCTGCTAACGGTTATCAGGCGTCAGGTCTGCGCGAACGCACAGTAGTGTTGGGCAGGATCTGGTCACGGAGGTGACGTCATCGTCGCCATCTTGCCCAGCTGAGTCTCGGCCCCTTATCTCCCCTCCCCCATCTTCCCACCCCTTACCCCATTTCGTGGGATCATCCTAGCGACCCTCTGTACTGAGACCATATATCAGTAGACCGTTTAGAAGCGCCGCTTAGTGGTACGTTTTGAACTAATTTTTAAAAACTGGTATTTACTGCCATCTAATGGCAAATTATATCCTCATCCATAAAATTACCACGCATTGCAACATCTGTATCACCCCTTATCCGTAGACCTTGCCAAAATGCCGCAAAGTGGTAGATTTTGAATTAGTTTTAATATAGATAATTAGTGTCGTGTAACGTTGTGCCAAAATAATAAAAAAAAAACCCCACCTTTCCCATTCCAATAGGAGTACGACCCTGTTTATTATTATATATACCTATTCGTGACACTTCTTTTTAGGGGTCCAGTTCTGCTTCTATTAGAATCTTTCCTTCGAGTTTTATGTTGTAATTAACAATAATTAGCGAGGCATATAAAATGGCACTCGTTTTCTTATTTCAGTCCTACATTATTATTATTATTAAATTTATTTTTTAACAGGGCATACATACACATGCCCTGCGGAGGGAGACAGCGAGAAAAGGCTTAATAAAGGGCCTGACGAGCCAGCTGTCCCTCAAACGAACAAATGTTAACGAATGATTGAAAATGTTTTGAAACGAAAACAATTCCTTTTTCTTTTATAAATTTTTATATCGTAATCATTGTTATTTCACGATTTTTACAAATTTCTTTTAAATTCTTGATGTCCTCACATCGTTTTCTCATTCTACTCCTTCACACGTTGTAATATTTCAGGCCTCAAAGTGGTTTTCCCCTCCAAGTATAATTCTACAATTATCACTAATTAACGAATTCACAGCTGATATAAATTCGTGTATCCTTATTTTCTTATTTTATTCCCCTATTCTTCCACATGATTACAATTATTTCCATAAACCAGTTATATTTCGGAGCACATCCTTTTCTTCTTTTATAAATTTTCATATCGTAATTAATTGCTAATTAACAACTTTTAAAAATTTCTTTTACCTTCCCAATATGCTGACGTATTTTTTTTTCATTTTAGTCCCGAGCGCATTGTAATAATTCAACCCTCAAACCCCTTTTTTCCCTGAAAACGAATTTTTTTATAATTATCACTAATTAAAGAATTAGCATCGACTATTTTTTTTTTTTTTTTTGCTATTTTATTACCCCTTTTTCCACATAATTTCATTCATTTTCCATTTGTTAGTTATGTTTTGGTCCACAATCAGTTTCTTCATGAAATTTTCATATCTCAATTATTGTTATTTAATGATTTTTATAGGTTTGTTTTAAATTCTCGATACGCTCACGCCGTTTTCATATTTTATTTGTATTATTATGCTACTATTATTATTTTTTTCATACGCATTATTTTAAAAAAATCCCAAGAAAGAAAATTCCCAATTTGCTGCAATGTCAGAGATCATGTTTTTCTCTTCGTAAACCCTTGAAATTCTATTCAGTGATCATAAGAGTAATGAAAGGGCAATGGTAAGCAGATCTGTTGTGTGTACGTTTCTAGGCATAATAAGACTTACAGATTATCTATTTTCCTGTATAGATGTTTTTTATCTTTCGTTTCTTCACACGTTCACAACGTTGCAGCGGCGGCGGCGAGTCCCCCTACTCCTCAATAAATGTCTGAATTCTTACAATTTATTCTTTATGTCTTTCCACGTCTTTCAAAATCTTCTCACCACCTAAAGCCTGTCTTCCAAAAATGGACCTTTTTATATAACGTGGACATTTTCCTAAAAGGACGTTATTTCGCATTCATTCTGATTTTACTGTCAACATCACTCCGATATTCGTAGGGCTTAAAGTTTATCCGAAAAAGTTCATGTATTTTTGTAATACATATTACGCAGCTGTCATATTTTCACCCCTTAATGATAAATTCTCTATCTTCAGCAGAGCCGTCTTTTTTCAAGAAGAACCCTTTTTTTCTTTATAGCTGTATGGATGTTACGTCCTTGATATCCTTATGTTATTTCACCATATAAATGTGAAACACAATTTCTTACGTATATCTTTTTTTAGAAGCAATTTTCTATGCGTTTAAATGGACCACTCTACACCAAACTCCTAAAATACTAAAAGGCTCGGTTCACAATATCTTTTCGTCTTCTCACAGTAATTTTCTGCTAGTTTTCCTAAATGATTGTAGGCGCTTCTGAAATGTCCAAAGTTCCCTATTATTTATATGTTTTAGTTCCCTCCCAATTGCATAAGGGCAAGTTTTTTCTAATGCAGTAATATCCCAACCCACAGGTCTCCCTGGAGCGTTGATTTCCTTATCACTTCTCAATGTGAGCTTACAGCCCCAAAAATGAGGATTCCCAAAATTTCAAGGACAGCAACGACATCAACTACAACAAAAGCCTTTGAGAATTTTAGCAGGGCTTCATGCATGGGAGGATTCACACATGATAAAAAGGAAACAACAATAAAACGTTTAAGAAAAACGTATATAGTCAGTGTGTGTATAAAATTTTCCTTACTAAAATTAAATTCTTTTTTGTATATGTATATCTAATATATACGTTACTGATTTACCCCATTTTGGTTAATGAAAGAAATGTATATTTTTGGAGAAAAATGTAAGAGGATTGTAAATTTGTATTAGTAAATGTCGGTTAAAGCAAATTTTTTTATATAATGAAATCCCTACTCATGTTTTAAAAGGTTTCTTCGGTAAAATTTATAGTATTATGTTTATGGGTCAAAGATTTTGTTGAATCCCCCTAAAATTGTACAATTCTGTAAAAAGATATTATCTATGTGGACAGAGATTGAGATAAGCTATGTCCTCCTCCGAATATTTTTTAAGAAAAATAATGAAATTTTCTAATGTTTAAAAAAATTAAGATTGTAACCTTGTGTAAGCATATACTTACTTAAGAAAAAATAGACATTTTTTAAGTATTGAAACTTTGATTAAAAATAGATATGAAAGCTTTTAAATTCCATAATCTGTTCAAAGTAAATTAAAAAGCTTCTAAACTTTCTAAACTTTTTTTTTCTAAACTTAAGCTTCTAAACTTTCATTTAAAAAATGAAGAACATGTAACCTTTTTAAGATTGCAACTTTAGTTTTAAGAAACATTTTCATGAGGAAATCAGAAAAAAACTTCATATAATCTAATCCTGTGGTGGTGTAATGGTAACGCGTTCGAATAGAGTGGGGAATTCCTCAAAAATTTGCAGGTCCCTACATAACATGACCTTTGCTGTCTTTGTGTCATAAAACACAAATAACTCATGTGATCTATCAGTTTTTTCCCATTATCGAACCAAGGCTGAGAAAATACATCGTATGTATATAATTTCATCTGAGAAGAAATCTCAAATAAAGAAAATTCTATATTTAAAAAAAATGTAGTGATAAAACTAAGTAACTCTTCTCTTTAAAAAATAGTATCATTTTATCAAATTCCAAGAAGACCATTTTGGTGTGCGTTTGTCTATCAGAAAAAAAATATGCACTTAATAAAAGAAGAACCTTTGCAATTGTTGTCCCTTGCCCAGTCGTGGTGAATTGACTATTATGTACTTCATTAAGAAATGTCATAAAATCACATGAAAATCCATATAATATAAAAATTAAAACCCTAGGACGTTTAAAAACGCTGAATACTCTCGTCTGTAGACAATATCTGCAAAAAATAGATCGATTCTATAGGCTTATAAGAATATTTGTGCGCATGTGTGTGCTTAACAAAAAGTAGAAAACCAGATTTTAATTTTGTGATGGAAAAGGAAATGATTTCGTGAAAAATTAAGGATAATCCCTATATGTAGAAAACCTACAGAGAAAAGTTAAATAGAATGATATAATGTATTAAAAAGAAAGGATCCGATGGATGACTGCTAGCGAAATAAAAGAAAAACCTCATTTTTGGGGCAGTAAGCTCATATTGAGAAGCGATAGGGAAAACAATGAGCCAGGGAGATCTGTGGGTTGGGATATTATTGCCATAAAGACAACTTGCCCTTATACAATTGTGAGGGAACTAAAATATATAAATAATAGGAAACTTTGGACCTTTCAAAAGCGCGTACAATCATTTAGGCAAACCGGCAGAAAATTACTGTGAAAAGACGAAAAAATATTGTAAACCGAGCCTTTTAGCATTTTAAGAGTTTTGTGCAGAGTGGTCCACTTAGACGACATAGATAATTGCATCTAAAAAAGACACACGTAAGAAATTGTGTTTCGCATTTATATGGTGAAATAACGTAAGGATATCAAGGACGTAGCATCTATGCGGTTATAAAGAAAAAAAAAGGGTTCTTCTTGAAAAAGACGGCTCTACTGAAGATAAAGAATTTATCATCAAGGGATGAAAATATAACAGCTGCATAACATGTATTACTAAAATACATTAACTTTTTCGGATAAACTTTAAGCCCTACTAAACGCCTAACTAATGAATATTCGGTATCGCCGAAAGGATGGACAGATCGAACTCCAATGTATAGCCTTCTACTAACATAAAATATCGGGGTGATATGGACATGTAAAATCGGAATGAATGCGAAATAAAGCCCGTTTAGGAAAATGTCCAAGTTATTAGAAAGGCCCGTCTTTGGAAGACAGGCTGTATGTAGTGAGAAGGTTTTTTGTAAGACGTGAAAAGACGTAAAGTATAAATTATAAGAATTTAGACACTTATTGAAGAGTAAGGGGACTCGCCGCCGCTGCAACGTTGTGTAAGAAACAAAAGATAAAAACATCTATACAGAAAAATAGATAATTTGTAATTCTTACTATGCCTAGAAACGTACACACAACAAATCTGCTTACCATTGCCCTTATATTACTCTTATGATTACTGAATGGAATTTCAAGGGTTTAGGAAGAGTAAAACATGATCTCTGATATTGCAGCAAATTGGGAATTTTCTTTCTTGGGATTTTTTTAAAATAATGCATATGAAAAAAACAACAATAGTAGCACAATAATGCAAATAAAATATAAAAACGACGTGAGCGTATCGAGAATTTAAAACAAACTTATAAAAATCATTAAATAACAATAATTGCGATATGAAAATTCTATGAAGAAACAGATTGTAGACCGAAAGATAACTAAAATATGGAAAATGACTGAAATTATGTGGAAAAAGGGGTAATATAATAGCAAAAAAAGGAATAAAAAAATTATAATAGATGTTAATTCGTTAATTAGTGATAATTATAAAAAAAATTCGTTCAGTAAAAAACGGGTTTGAAGATTGAATTATTACAATGCACTAAGGACTAAAATAAAAAAAGACGTGAGCATATCAGGAAGGAAAAAGAAATTTTTAAAAATTGTTAATTTCAGTTAATTACGATATAACAATTTATAAAAGAAGAAAAGGATGTGCTCCGAAATATAACTGGTTTATGGAAATAATTGTAATCATGTGGAAGAATAGGGGAATAAAATAAGAAAATAAGGATACACGAATTTATATCAGCTGTGAATTCGTTAATTAGTGATAGTTGTAGAATTATACTTGGAGGGAAAACCACTTTGAGGTCTGAAATATTACAACGTGTGAAGGAGTAGAATGAGAAAACGATGTGAGCACATCAAGAATTTAAAAGAAACTTGTAAAAATCGTCAAAATGCAATAACTACGATATAAAAATTTATTTAAAAAAAAAAAAAAAAGAATTGTGTCCCCTGAATACAAATAGCTTACGGAAATAATTAATTATATGGAAGAATGGAAAAAACGAAAATAAAATATATGAAAAAAGGGTACACGAATTTATATCAGATACGAATTCGTTAATTAATGATAATTGTAATATAAAACTTAATTGAAAACATTATGAGTTTCGCGCTCCAACTATTATAACGTTCACTCAAAGAAAATTTTATTTTATTTGTTATTAATATATATGAGAGTATGGCATATATATATACGATTTTACCAGCCAACACGTTTCAGAATAAATGAAGGTTACTATTCAAATATTGTTACTCTAATAAATTTTTCCACGGCTATAATACTCGCAATACCAACCTTTTTTTGCCTTGTCGCTCTCGAACACATTTGATGTGTAATAACAATGTTAACTCAACTGGGACAAAGTTATGGAACGCTCTTCCATCGGAAATTAAATCCGTATTACGCTTCAAGAGTTTTAAGAAAATTTCTGTGTTATCAGTTTTTATTCATTTGTGACTGTTCGTTGAAACAGTTTGCTTGAAACGATGCTGTTTCATTAGTTTTTATTCATTCCTACGATGTTATTTATGAAAACTGATTTTGTCATTTTATCAGTGTAGTAAATTTATCGTTTATCGTTATCGATGCAAATCAAGAACAATCGCATTTAGACAGAAGTAGAAACGCATGTTTTTATAAATTTATAGATGTTAGGATCCCTGTGTAAGCTTATTTTTCTCTTAAATCAGAGAACAATAAATGAAAACTCAAGTACGGACAGAGTGTCCCTTCTGATTTTTTTAAAATAATTGAAACCATAATAAAGCAATAAAAAAATTATTTAAATTGTTGATTTGAATTTTTTTTTTGTTGCTGTCATATCAAATACTGTGTTGGAAGTGGTACTGGTCTCTAAAATGAGGAGGGAGCTATGTCACCAACCAATGAAAAAGGGAAATGATTGAACTTTCGGCTAATGCTACATTAAAAGCAAAATCCGAAAAAAATTCCCTAAATTTTGGCGCTTTGTCAGCAGAAAAAACAGTTCACAACCGTGGTGTTTAAGTTCCTGTTGTCCTTTACAAATACTGCGCTATTGTCGAGAGGACTTTCTCTGCTCATATCTCTATAGTACATAAATACCGTAGTAGGCTAAATTCTATTCTCAACATTTTAAAGTATATCTGGCATCATTTGAACTTAATTTAAAAACTATGTGCCTTAAATTATATCAGGGAATGCACTAAATATTCACCGTGTGTTTTATGAAAAAGTGATTTTGATTGACGTTCGTCTTGTTAATAATTTAACTGTGTTAAATTAAGAAACAATTTTTATCAACGATTTTTGGCGTAGTGATACCAAAGTGGAAGGTCGTGGGATCGTGCCCCACCGAACACAAAAAACATTCCTTTTCTTTCGAACGTTTCACCATCTAATCACGCCATACCATCGGTGTTGGTATTACTTTGCCTAAAATAGTTGATAAAAATTGTTGTTTAATTTAATTTGCTTAGTGTTCGACTCGTATAAATACTAACTGTGTTAATTTTGATTAAGTTCTAATTTTATTATTTAAAGTGTATGTACTAACTGTTCATTTTATTATGTTGTTTTAATCTTATTTTTGGACCCTTATATTTCTAATTATAATATAGAAATTTTAAATACAGGGGCAGTATTATTGATATTTTACATATATTAAGGATCCAATTTATGGAATTCAGCTACCAAGGAGTTCACAAGCGGAGTGAATTAGGAACCCCCGATTTAAAGAAGGCCATCTGTCATAAAAAAAAGGGTTCCTACGATACATAAATGGAACCCCATTGACAGAAGCTTCAGAATTTTCAGCATGCAATTAGCACCAATATAGAACAGATAATTCTGGTGCTTTTACCAATTTAATTGCCATATTATTTTAAAGGTTCAAGGATTTTTTGTTCAAAGGGCCACTCCCTTCTATTATATCTTTAAGATAAGGCTGCTTTTTCCGCTTTTAGTGGGTGCATATGGGATCGATATATATTCAAATACACACAATGTTGCAAAATCGTAAACCTGTCCTTGTCTATATAGCTCACGTAATCAAAATATTAGTATTTCGTTTTATCAGTTGCATTTAAAAAAGCGTTTACTGGTTAAACTACAAAATGTTGTAAAGAAGGCCCTTTAGAAAGATAAGTAGGCCATTTATTTTAATATTTCTACGCTGACTCAACTCGAAGGCGCAAAAATGAGAAACCAAGCCTTTATTTCATCAGTAAATCAACATTTACCTTCATCATCACCATTATCACTGTTAGTTTTATTTCATAAATTCCGCAGATAATATCGTTAGTTGAGAAAGGTAGGAATATTAACTTCAAACTGACTTATTTAATTGAAATCCAGTTTCTGACAGTATTCAATGAATAGATTTCTTCTGAAGGAGGCAATAGTAGAATTGCTTTCAAGTAATTTCATAATGCTGTTTCCTGCTTTCAAACAATCTTTAAATGTATAAATTCCATATATAGTTCGTTCACGAAAAGTAGTCCGATGGTACCGTTAGAAATAACGGGAGATGACGTCACCAGTGCCGTAGCTAGATATTTTGCCGCCCGGGGCGAGTGACTGTCATTGCTGCCTCCTCTCCAATGGTATAACAAAACAAAACAAATAAATTTTGTTTTTAAAGGCTAATTGCCGCACCCCGAATTGTGGCGCTCGGGGCGACCGCCCCTGGCCCCACCTTAACTACGCTACTGGATGTCCTCCCCTCTGCTGTAATCGGCTAGGCCGTTTGTGACATCAGTTCCCGTTATTTCTAACGGTACCATCGGACTACTTTTCGTGAACGAACTGTACGTATATTTGTTACATATTCAAAAGCTTAAATTATACTACGATAAAAAGAACAATATATCGCACCCTTGCGACGAAAGTGTTACAACTCGATAAATACCGATCTTCAGAAAACACAAAAAAAGAATTCTGGTTGTATTGAGGGATACTGTGTTCATCTAATGACATGTGCCAACTTGTGGAAATCCGAATAACTTATGGCCTAACGGTTTGCACGGCAGGATGCAGCGCTGGTTGTAACATTAAGTCATTTTCACCGAATTTTGAGTTGTAACACTTTTGTCACAGGGGTGCTATATGCTGAAGATATTATTGAAATTAACACATTAATATACAGGGTGGTCCTGAACTCTACCGACAAAATAAGAGGAGTTGTTGTGAACACCAAATAAGGCATATTTGCCCATATCCCTGTGTCTACAAAGGGGCCGGTTTGGCTGTAGAGCGTAACTACTGTTTAGGTCCATGTCGTTGCTACGTAGCCAGTTATATGAAGTACAGTAGGTGCTCTTTAATCCGGCACGATCGGGACCAGAACCGTGACGGATTATCGAACGTCAATATGGTTTTAACTGGAGCCCCAAAGGAAAATTAATACAGTACAATGATATTTAAAACAAATTGTAATAAGTTGCTGTATAGCAAGAAAAAAATACATATAAGCTTTACTGTTTAAAAAAGTCTCTGATAACATGTTGCCTTTGTGATTCGGATCTTTCCTTCAAAACATCGTTACAGATTATACACAAATTTATTATTTCTGCAGAGTTATAGCTTTGATGAATTTCGCAAATTTTACAAATATATTTAATACGTCAGAAGCCTGTTTCCACGTGACTTCAGCTTCATCTGCCATGTTTCTTTCTTCATTCGACCTGGTAGTCAAGGTCAACAAACGCCCGAATCCACCAAAAAAAAAAAAGAACATGAGCAGCTCGATTAGTGCCGTATTATAGAATGTGCCGAATCAAAGAATAGCGGATTAAAGAGCTTTTACTGTAAATGCAATTTTTGATACATAATTTAAGTGAATGAGCTAATAATACAGTAGAGACAAAGAAATCCGGAATTCCGTTTCCTGATTTTGATCTGTGTTACTATGTAGTGAAAATAAGCCTAAAACTGCCTTTTTTAACACACTAGAAAAGAGTTGGGAACTGCCAAGTATGTGTAACAGGTGAAGAACATTAAAATAAACATTTTTTGTTCAGTGAATTTTTTTCCAAAAATTAGCCGTTCGGGCACTACAGTGAATTTAGTATTTGCATCCACCACATTCAAGATTTTTACAAATGGCTACAATGCGCCATTTCAAGAATTTTTCAAATTATTTAATTT
>QLNU02015360.1:24509002-24533350 GCA_006491805.2 Dysdera silvatica
GATGTTGACTTCAAAACGCTGACAAGTTGGGTTCCTCCTGTCCATAGAAAACATTTGCACAATTCCTAAGTTGCTTCCTGCCTGTGACAGTATATATTCTGCAATTTTGCTTATGTGCTAATAGTATACGGAATATTCTCGAAAATATATAATAGTTTGGAGAATTTTTAGCTAATCACTTAGCTAGTCAGAGAGAGATTATTCTCCAAAGTGAGACAATTCTACATCCCACGGAGAATCTGAGGGACAGCATGGCACATTCGCTCAAAGCGGGACTGTCCCGCCTGAAACGGGACGTCTGATCCCTCTATGGATAATGGAAAAGAGTCTGACGGACATATGCAAAAGTGTTTACAATGAACTGCAATTTAACATCAAGTATTTGCAAGGTCAATGCTGGTTTAGTTAATCAAAGATATAATTATGCATACGTATCATGTTAATATTTGTTTTAAATAATATGTATCAAGAGAATTAAGGGTCAAGAGATTTCATTTCCATATGTCTCCTTGTCGTATGCAGTAAGAAATTTTTTACTTTTACCGTACTTTTACCATTCTTTTTGTCGCAGCATGATCGTTGCTACCTCTGCACCATAAAAATTCGAATAACTTTCATCTTCACTTCCTAATAAAAAAAGACATTTTTTCGTCTTGTTTCTCCTGCAAGCGTCTGTCTAACTGCCACTTGTATGGTTTGAGTAGAACCATCCTAATTAATTGAGTATCGCCAAGATATCGAATAACGTAAGGTGGTAATTCTGCGATATTTATATTTACGAATATTTAAATGCATTGCCGATTTAGAAACCAGCTGAATACAGAAGAATTTAGGGAGACGAGCATTTAAAAAATAATTGATTTCCAGCTAATCGTATACCACATAAAAAAAAAGTAATGGCCCGATTAATGACGAACAAATTGCGCTTTATGGTAAAAAAGGGGAGGAATTTGAAGTGAAGCAACTTCAAAATAATTCCTGCGAAATTGCACTGTTAATAATGATTTAGGAGTCGTTAACGTAATTAGTGTGGAATTTTAAAGGGTTTTCCCATCTGTGTGGCCATTTTATTCTTTTTTCTACGTTTTCCTATTGTTTTCCAGCAAGGTTAACCCCATTTAGAAACGCCCGGTTGCCAACTATAAACACATCCACGTCAGTTGGCCTTGAAATTGGCGAAAAATTAATCCAGGAAAAGTGCAAACGTGCTCGCCAAGAACGCGTCCGAAAGCGAAATAGGGCAGCTGTGGGTCGCGCAGGAAAGCGCGATAAACGAAAATCTAGCGCAATTATGGTTGTAAATGGACCAAATATTGTCAAAAGTCAGACCAAGCAAGGTCCTTGACCTTAAATGAGGAGGACAAGCGAATATCGGGGTCAAATGGACATGTTTTCTGTTGACTACCCAAGGAAATGTAGTGGACGAGAAAGGCTTTCCACTCTGAAGCTTTTGACTATGCTTTAGGTGGCAAGAAACGGTGATAACGAGGGTTTTTATCACTAATGCTTAACGTTTATGTCATTCCGCAGGTAATAGTTCTAACAATACGCAAACTTTCATTGTCAATAACGCTGCTATTTACTCGTTGTAAACGCGTTATTATTTTAAGAATGGGAAACTGTTTGCGAAGAGAAAGTTTTTTGGCAGACCAATATTGATCAGAATGATCATATTAAAATTCAATTTAATTAATTTTGTGTTTGACCGAGCCTTATGCATTAAGACTTCCCAGGGTCAAATGAAACAGAATCCGTGGCTTGATAGGAACTTTGAATCAAATCAGAATTTTTCCAAAACGAATTGAACATAATTGAAATTTTCGCGCAGTACAGTATTACTACAAGATGATTTAAGCTGGAGATACAAAGCGTTCAAATGGGATAAATACAATAATTATATACATGGGCGTAGCCAGGGGGCAGTTTTGGGGGCGGGAACCCCTCCCTCGCAATGAAATTCTGTATATTTAACATAGGAATATATGAGTTGTTTCTCGGTAACCCCTTCCCCTTATGAATTTTCTGCCTACGTCTACGATTATATACATCTTGAGTGATTATTAAAATTATCTATTAATATTCCAACTGTAACAAAATGAATAAAACTTATATGCAAAGAAATATGTGGATTCTTAAATTATAAAAAAATATTAAATTATTTATTAATACTCCTATGGATGTATGTCGAGAGTTTTAATCAATTCCTTTATTTTAGATTTGAAATCTAGCAAAGATTTGATCTTCATGACGGAATTTTAAAGCATTTAAAAGAAATTTATTAAAGTTCAATATGAAAATACCTAAAAGATAAAAAAAGCTGTCCAAAAGACAGAAATTTTACACCGATGTTTAATATTTACTAAAAATTGATTTACCGGATAATCATTTGTATTACAAAAACCTTAAAGAATAAGAAGTGATAAAGATATGTAAAGAATGCAGCTTAAATGTAGATTTTAAATTATTTATTGAAGTAGGCACAATAAAATGATATATACGACGATTCGCATTTACGCACAGAGATTCCTGAACATAATTAATACTGACTGTTTATCTGCCCATGGACAAGATTTTGTCGTTGCTTATGTTAGCAAAAAAATAATTCCTGTTACATCATGTATTATTTAATACATATCATATATGTGAAAATTATTCATAAAAACGTTTAGTTTTGCATCACGTTTCATGAATCGATTGTGGTGAAATTTTATGGCTCTTTTACAATCTTAAAAACACACATAAAAGTGGAATGTTGTTGTGGCCGAAATTAAGTCTTGATCGTAATAGTGTAACTTGTGGTGCATTGCGAAATTACAATAAACCCTGTTCGTGGCTCCTTCCCAGTTAAAATTCCCACATGTTAAAACCGAATAAGATCGGAATTTATAAATATAATAACATAAAATATTCATTGAACTATTTACATTAAATACACCCTACAGCAATTTATGGTACGATTCTACTTCATTAAGATTCAATAATTTCCTACTTCACACATTCCACCTTTATGATTTTATAACCTTTATCAGCGAGTTGCTTATCAATAAACTATAACTTACGTAATTGATTATAAAGTTATTTAAAGCACAACCCCTAACTTCAAGACTCTCTCTGAGAGTAAGTGTAAAGGTAATAAGACTTATATGAGCCTCCGGAGCATCCTTCTCGATCATTTTCATGTCACGTAAACGTATATTTTTCATTAATGTTATTAGATGAATAAATAGAAACCACAAACTAATTTCTACGTTAAAATCTGTAGACTTTATACTTGTATGTATACATGTAGACTAGGATACAACTAGATAATATCCGCGCAGGGTAAGTCGTTTTAGAAAACTTTCTTTCGGACATAGATCTCTAAGAGCCTCGACTAAGAAGTTGGTTGGTATGTAGTTTTCAAGTACTGATATGTTTACCTAAAAATACAGTTATCATACGGAAAATATAATTGGGGCCGAAATTCACTTTGAATTATAGGTAATAGGATTTTGTTTATGTGTTAAACTTTTACTGTACACGTTTGTCTCAAATCTGATGTACAGATGAATTATGCAACTTCCGAGTACAGAAAGCTAAGGAAGTACTATTTTATTCGTCAAATCCCAACTTTTCTCTCATTATAATACTTCGTATTGGGCTTTCTTTTCTAGTTCTTAAAATTGTACATTTAGAACCCATTTGGACATTCCTTGAATTTTGCTCAGGTTTTGAAAGTTTGTTTTTATCTTTTGCAGATTAAAAGTTGCTGCTACAGGTGATTATGGAGAAATATGTATTACATATGAGGACATAAATCAAGCTACATATGAAGCCAGATCCAAAATAGGTATGGAAAAAAATATAAACATATTTTATTTAATCGAAAAAAAATAATTAATCAGGCAAAATTTCGGCAAAGTTTTTAAGTACTAGTAGTTTGCATGCATAGTTGTGCAAAGATTGTCCATGATTAGCACATTATTATTCAGGCAATACTGTAATTTATCTTCTGGACTGCACGTTTTCAGGTAAGTGTTTATTTAAGATATTTGTAATTTAATTATATGGAAAATGAAGCAGCCACCAATAGAAATGGTAAGAATTTTTTGCTTACAAACTTCATTGGTAAGTTTTATGTAAAATGTGCAAAAAAATGTCTACTGAAGGCGTTTTTTCCCCTATTATTTTAACTATGTTTGGATTGGTTGGCTTGTTATTGAACATCATATCGTATGACAGTGGGAAATTCCGATAAGATATTTTGAATGTGTCTTGTGTATTATTTCTTTAATAGGAGATGTGCCAAAAGAAGTTTACGAATTATCTTCTGTTTATCCTGAGGCTGAACATATAGCTGTTCCAGCAGAAATAATACAAGAAACAACGCGGATATTAGCTCATAGGTGAGAAATGTTTATTTTTCTATGATTTAAGATGTAACAATGTTATCGGTCAGATTATATGATAATCTATTAGTAAATTATATGTAGGATGTTAAGGATGTACAATATTTTTTTATTTTCAATGCAGCGGGTCAATACGGACAGAGGTCCTTGTACCAAAAAGAGAAATTATAATTGTGGTTGTGTAAAATTGTGTAAGCTGCTCACAGATTACTTTGATTTATTTAGATAGACTACTTTTTCGCTAGGCGTTGCCCGGGGAACGCCATTAGGAGGCGAGTCTGTCACTACACCCGCATAATACTATTATTTCATAAATACAATTTGTTATTCAATTAACTGTTAAAGATACGAGATAATGGTGCTGGAATGTGCAATATCGTACTGCATATTTTAAGTTTTTGTAGGGCATCATAAAGCAGATAATATACTATATATACTGTTTTTCAAAAATTAAGGAATAAACCATGGAAATTTCACGAAAAGTATGTTTGTTTTTTAAATGATACTGCGAAAATATAAAACTTAATGTATTTTTTTAAAACGTTTATATGAAATTTAAAACACGTTTATTAAAGAATTTATGAATAAATAACATATTGCAAAGAAAAGCTTAGAGACGGCTGAGGTAAATTAATATGGAGTGTGGTCACTTTTTGCAGCTACATATGCTTTTGAATGGCCATGTTTTGTGCGTACTCGTTTCACTAAGTATAAATAATTACAATTTTGGCAATATATTCTTCCACGTAATATTATTGATGTTACGTTGATATTCTTGACTTTGCAGTTAAAGATGTTAACTAGTAATTAGGTTAGAAATCGAAGGGAGCAGAAAGCTATAGCTCGTTATATGGCTATCCTCCAAACGTGTAACGTATTGCATAAATAGTTTTTTAAAGATTTGTTGCTTTGATATTTTTGCTGCATATTTATGAATTTGATGAGAAAACTTTAATTTTGTGTTAATTCATGGTCTCATTTGAGAAAACCGTAACAAAGGGCAGGGTGAAGCCTGAGTTGACGTTGATAATTTTAATTCAAATTGAGATTATGATCGGGATACGATTTGGATTGGGAACGGGAATTTTATTTATGCATTTTCGATGTGGTTTTAGCAGGAATTTGATGAGTTAGTGTTTATAACATACAGATATGTGTTTTATTACCCTTACCGGAAGGAGAGGAACAACGCGAGTTCTATAAAATTGAAAAACTGAGGTTGATGATTGCGATAATTGGCACTAAGGTTTTTCCATACTTCTGTATTCTTTGAGGAAGTAGTTAGTGGGGTTACAATAGGCTTCCTTGAAACACCTCCAATATAATTAACAGGATCGAAGTCCAAGGAAAAAAATGGCCATTTTATACGGCTAATGGTATCACCCTTTCCCTACAAGATCAACAATGTCAGAGATCACAAATCAACAATGCTTGCTCGACAGCAGGTACGTAACATCCTTTAAGAACTTTTCGCTACCAATTTCACTCTGGCGCTTAACAAGGAACTTCAGAAGGTTATTGCTACGTCGTTGAGCACAGAACTCCTTAAAAGCATACCGGGATCTGCGCGATCACCCTGTGAAACGTCCACTACCAATTTCACTCCTGCGCTTAACAAGGGACTTCAGAAGGTTATCGCTATGTTGTTGAGGAACTGGCGCGATCACTCTGTGAAACGTCCACTCACATTACTACCTTAGTACCGCCCTAAAAGTCCATTTAGAAGATATTTGAGTCGTGACGATATATTCTTGACTTTTTCCAGATAAATTTTATTTTCTTGGATTCAGATTGGAGAAAAAATCTGGATGCATCTGTAGTAAAACGACAACAGAGATTCATTGATCATTAGGCCAGTTGAATAGAACTTACATCAATTGAAGCGTCCCCCCTTATAACCCGGGAAATTAATGCCTGCAAGTTTTCTTTTAATTGTTTGGGTATGAAATAACAAGGTCGTTTCTTTGTAAGCTTAGCTGAAATTGATAATGAGCATCATTACTTAGTGGTTAAATTTGTGCTCTTTATCCTCTGGGTCCAAATTTGTAACTGGACAGAGTTCGGAAGTTTATAAGCACGTCGTGGTTTAGAGGTTCTTGTAAGTTATTTCCCCACCCCTTTAAACAACTCCTTAAACAAGTTTCAGACGTAACGTTAAAAATCAACCAGAAATCGCATAAATTTCAACTTACATAAATATGAATCGGAGAAGCCAGAATTTGATAATTTAATATCTTAGTGCTTTAATGATAATAATCCAAAGATTAAATTCTGACAAGAAAGATACTTTTTTATAAGTAATGCACAACATAGTATAAGGAAATTTACCAAGCTGAAGACTGTTGTATTGCTATATCATGAAACATCAAGCGTACTTTTACTTGCATTATCTTGTGAATCTTGTGCAAAGGATACATACAGTACCTTACCTACCTTATCGAAGTTTTACAGATACTTTGTACTTAGTTTGTTGGGATAAACCGTTCATTTACGTTTGAAGATTGAACTATCACGCGCTGTGTACTTTCGTAGTCTATTAAAAGTCAAAAAAAAAAAAATATATATATATATATATATATATTCCATCGCGCAAAAATAGAAAAATGGGGGCAAATATTAAAAATAATAATTATCACCTGATGTTGCGTATCCTTACAACTTTTATTAAATAATTCCCAATAATTATCATTATTTAGCTGATAAATGATCCCAGAAAGTTGTTTCGATCAAGAGAAATATAAAAATCGAAAACTAATGCAGAATATGAGTTCTACGTGAGTTGTGTAAAAGAACTCGCCAGTATCACTCAAAAATACGTCATTATCATTATTGCCGTTTTCTGAATATCAATTTTGCATTATTAACGCTGTTTTTTCTTATGTGAATTAATGGTTTGATTTCAGGTTTTCCTTGTCGCGTGACACAATCATTCACGCCCTGCCTAGAGTTGATACTAGCAAAACTGCCATCAAAGAAATCTGCCCCACATTCCTAAAACCCGTGAAGTGCGAACTTAGCCGATACAGGACACTGACGGGCATGTGCAATAACTTGGAACACCCATCTTGGGGAAGCGCCCGTTCAGCAATGGTCAGATATCTACCACCAGAATACGCTGACGGTAAGTGAAATTTCGCCATTTTGCACAAAGAAAAAAAGCCTGTGTTCCGAATATAGAGTCCGTTTGAAAAGTTGGTGATGTGAAACCTGTTCTACATAACATGCATTTTTATTAAAATAATGAAATACTCCAACTCCTTATGAGAGAATGAAGCAACAAATTTTGAAAAAAAAAAATTAAACGAATCCGATTATTTGTGAGAAGAAATATTTAAAGAAGAATATCTTTCAAAACCTTGTCTGCAAAATAATACAAATAAGAAGTCCACAAAATTTCAGATTTACAGAGCGATAAAGTAACTGACAGTGGTGTGGCTAGATATTCTGCCGCCCAGGGCAAGTGATTGTCATTGCTGTAATTGTTGTGTCTGTCATTGTTTTTTAAAGGCTAATTGCCGCCCCCGAATTGTGGTGCCCCCTTGCCTCCCCCTAGCTACGCTACTGGTAACTGGTACTATCTATATAAAGTCTGAAGCTTAATGGGGTGGCACCCAGAATCTCTTATACATTTTTTTTTTTTGCGTCCACCGATTGTATATATTTATCCCATAGACTTAAGCAGGATATTCCTTTTCCGTGACTGTTTACATGCTTGCCGTGACTTTTGTTTTCTATTTTGTTTAATTATTTGTTTTACCTCAATCCCATCAATCAAACACGCTTCAGCAAACTTTTTCTCTCGTGATTTCTTTCTCATACGTACTGCACTTAAAAAAATGGTAGCTTAAGAAATGAAAGGGCAAACATACATTGAAAATGATCTATCTTCAGGAAATATGAATCTGAGAAGTTCCCGAGTGTCGTCCCTCAGCTTTATATGTTTAATGGGCTTCCGCCATAATGGTAGCAACGTTAATGATTTGTTTATGGTGGTTCAGACATTGCCTCATGAAAAATGATAATTCTAGTACTAATAGCGTAAATACAAAGTTTGGACTCCTGGAGACTCGATAATATGAGGTTCCATCTCTTTGGAGGTTCCTCCACCCCCTACATGTTTTAGGATGTTTCGAAAAACCTCATTTATGCCATAGTTTTAGTGCTACATATTGAAAAACCATTATATGACTTAAAAGGGACAGAAGATTTTTGTCATTGGAGTAGTTTTTATTATTAAAACAAATAATAACAACGTTTCGGGAGCTACCTGCTCCCTTTATCGAGTGAAGAAGGCTGAAGAAAGGAACAATGAAAAGTAGAAAAACAAACATAGAATACGAAACAAAAAGACAAAAAATAATATAATGTTGTTGGTTTGTAAGTTGCGAAGTAATAAGGATATGGGGGAAATGAAAAATGGAGAGACAATTGATGGTGGGAGTATGTAAATTATTATTTAGAACGTTTGTTTGCAAAAATCTTGTAAGGCTCTGGATTGTTGTTTGTGGCAAGATGTCTGATTTTATGGCTCTCGAATGAGTCCAAAAAGAGATTTCTGCATAGATTTGTCACGCCTTGATGTAAATCTTTAAAGAATTCCAATCAGGTTGGTTTTCTTGATGCATGTGTTCAGAGAGTTGACTTGAAAAGTCGCCTTTGGAAAACGGCGTTTAAACGTTCTTTTTTACGTTGTTCCAAAAGTCTGCAGGTTTGACCAATGTACGCTTTGTTGTAATTATTGCAAGGGATTTTATAAGCCGTACTGCAAGTTTGAATAAATGATACAGGACCTTTGGTTTCAGAAAGAAAGTTGCGAAGGGTGTGAAGAGGTTTGCAGAAAGTTTTTATATTTACACGGTGTAGGATCCTGGTAACATGTCCAGAAATGCCTGTATGAAAGGGATGACGACAGTGGAAACACTGGAATTATCTTCTCGAGTTCTGTTGCTTGCTGGTGGAAGGAATAGATTCTTCAGAATAAATTTACTTGCATAACTGTTGTCTAAAAGGACGCGTTTACAGCTTCGTAGTTTTTTTCTCTGAGGAGGTGGTTTCTGCAATGCGAGAAGGGCGCGGCTTTATAGGATGCGAATTACAGAGGCTTTGCGGGATACTGGATGGTGGGAACAGAAGTCAAGGTATTTGTCAGTATGAGTAGCTTTTCGAAACACAGAAGTTGATATGTTTCCGTTCTGGTCTCTATAAAATGTTGATATTAAGGAAAGGTAAAGAGACGTTGATTTCTTCTTCTAATGTGAATTGAATATTTGGATCTTGGCTGTTTAAGTATGCGTGGAAATTGGTGACAGAAGACTTAGGTAAGATGACGAATATGTCGTCAACGTAACGTTTCCACAATTTAATTTGAAACTTTCAAGTGTCTAAGGCATTGACTTCAAACGCCTCCATATAGAGGTCTGCAACTATGGTGGAAACGGGGGAATCCATTGCAGTGCCTTTACACTGTTTGAAGAATTTATCCTGGGAAGAAAAAACTATGGAACTTGAACAAAAATTGAGTAAAGTGCAGATGTCCTTAGGACACAAGCTTGACCTCTCAACAAGACAGTCATCATTTTTCAGTAGACCTAGTGCTGTATGTACCGCTAAATCTGTCGGGATGCATGTAAAAAGACTAACAAAAAATACAAGTTGCCGACCTCTACGTGCTTGAAGGAAAATCTTTAAAGACCAATGTAACTAACTGATCGCCGTGGATTTGTCAAATGCAAATAATAAAAATGCTTCCATCTTTTTCTTACCACAGCTATATCAGAACCTCGCCGATCGCATGCTGGTTCTGACCTTCCCAGCGCTCGAATTGTCAGCTTCATGATGCATCATGACGTCAGTGAACATCATTCACACATCAATATTCTTCTTGTTTTTTGGGGACAAATGGTGGACCACGACATGACGTTGGCTGCTCAAACGGTTGGTAAGTGTAAAAATTATGTTTGTTATTAAAGAGAAATCAAATATATCACTTCTCTGATACGGTCGTTAGGTTTTACCTAGCTGGGAAAATTTGACAGATTTTATCATCTTGGAGGAAAAAACTGATAATTTTTAAGAAGTAATCATTTTTCTTCAGAAGAGAGATATTTGCTTTTTTTTAATTAATATGAGCCTTTTATTGGAAAATGACCTCTAACATTTTTGGGAGAGATATCCGTCAGAGATGTAATTTCTCCAATACCGCGTCAAACTAATATATATATACATGTACGCGTGTATGCATATGTATAGCGATTAGAGATAAATAATATTAAAAGTCAAAATAGAAATATAAAATACTTTATGAAATAAAACTTAGACTTATGAGAAATAAAACTGTAAGAAATGAGGTAAATTAAAGCGGATGGATGATAATGACGTCAAGATAGTAATTCGGACACAATTAAGTTTTTGGCACTCCATTTTTATATATTGTTCATGCTAGAATCCGTGTTTTGGAATTTTAAGTATTTAAAAAAATAATGATAATATGCCACATACTCAGACTGGAGCCGAATCAGAGACCTTAGGGTTAACACTTTCCAACATCTTGACCGCTAGACCACTGAGCACAACCATGCGTGGCCATTTACTCGTAGCCTATATGAATTCTGATTGGATAGGATCTCCTAAAGAAATTAATGAAGTTGTGAAAGGACTATTCAAACACGATTGAGTTTCCAACACTATTTTTGTATGGTTCATAATAGAACCTGTGTTTTAGATAGAGAGGAAAAACATGCCTAGAAAACCACGTACTCGGAACGGTAACTCAAAGATCGCTGGTTTAAATCCAGCCTGAGTAAGTTGTGATATGTTTTTTCTCTTTACCTAAAGTACAGGTTCTAGTATAAAAAGTGGTGTGCTAAAAATTGAATCGTGCTTGAATAATCCTGCCACAGTATCACTAATTTCCCAAGGAGATCCTATTTGGTGACAGTAATGTGGAATGGTCACTTAACAGAACTATATACAGAGTTCAGATGTTGCCTTTTATATTCAGTCGACCGAATTTTTATACATATAGCTCAGAGGATTTCATCTGACGTTCCACGTCCTTTCCGTCTACGAACCTCTTATTAAATCCCGAAATTAATGAAGATATAATTACGAATAGAATTCACAATCTGCGCGAAATTTGCTGTATATTGGGTAAGATCAATAAACCTGAAAGGTATGGGAAACAGCTGTATTAAGGAATCAGAAGGCAATGGTGAACTCTCTGTTATGGGCCTTGCGGTGGTAATGTATTCGCGTAGAGTGTCGTTAACCAGCGTTCGGCTCCCAACGGTTCCAAACATGAAACGCTTACCGACTAATTACTCACTACCCAGATAGCAAAGATCGTCCTAGGGACGTCCTGAGGATATCCTAAACGTCTTCAGGACGTCCCAAGGACAATCTTTGCTATTTGGGCATAGTCCGAGGGTTGATTCTCTAGGTCTTAAGAGGCTTAGGTCCCTCGGAAAGCTGTAGGCCTTGATGCATCATGACCTTTGCTTTCCTTGCTCCATGAAACAAAAACTAATGTAACGAAACTATCTGTTCATCGTTGTTGCCCTTTTTTCATAAAAATCAGCCATTTCCAAAACATTAACGCAGTGTTTCTGAAAGAATGTTCCGCAAAACTCAGGATTTTGCCAGCAATTCATAAAACATCACCGAAGATTTCAAGAAAATCTCTGAATTATATGATTTCCTTTCATTACAACCCCTTAGAATTAAGTAAAGGTAACCAATATAGCGCGATAATAAAGTATTACCCACCTTTTGTACTGATTTATTGCTTATTAACGTCCGTACAGTGGTAAATAATAGGTCTTCAGGTTTTCATTGAACAATATGTGTAGCAAGGTTCCGTGGCAAGGCATGTGGTAGAAAAAAAAAGGTTCTGTAGGATAAACTGTCTGAGAACTACTGTCTAGAAGGATATAGTAATGCTATCAGTACTGGATAATAAAGTATTACCCAGCTTTTATACTGATTTCTTGTTCATTTATATAATCCATACAGTAGTAAATAATAGCTCTTCAGGTTTTCATTGAACAATATTTATAAAAGGGTTCCGTGGTAAGGCATGTAGTAGAAAAAAAAAAGGTTCCTCAGGAGATAAACTGTCTGGGAACTACTGCCTAGAAAAATATGGTAATGCCATCAGAAAAAAAGGTTTCGTGGGATAAGCTGTTTGAGAACTACTGCCCAGAAAGATATAGTAATGCCATCAGATACTGGAAGTCGCGATTCATCATTTTAGAATACCTATAAAGGCAATAATATATAGTAATGCACAACAAGCAGTTAAGGCTTGGTCTGAAAAGACAAGAATGCTCTCAATTGTCATAAAACGAAATTTAATGGGGTTGAGGTCGTTTTCTGAGATTGGAGAACACGCCCGTATACCATGTAGGTGTAGCGCGTGACAATATTAACCAACGAAATGTATAGTCCACAGGTAATTAATCGTTTTGCTAACAGTTAATGAGTATTAGTTCTAAAGAAATCTTATAAATTGATTTATGGGTGACAATGTCTGGTTGGAAATCAAAATTAAATGACATTTCTCATTTCGTTTGCACAAAATAAACGCATTTTTCCCAACACCTATTTTAATGTACGCTTGCCAAAAACAGAAAAATAAGGAAGACAAAAATTAGGCTAATGCTAGAAAAGGAAGTAGATAAAAAAATCCGTAACTAACATCGATAAAATCTTATATGAATGCTAATGTATATAGTTTTCATAAAATGCTTCAAATTTTTTATATCGAAGGAAAACTTTCTTCGTCTGTCCGATATTCCACATTGCATCTCACATAAAAAAAAATTAAAAACAAACAAACCATTGGTTCATTTTCTAATAAACTGTCATAAAGTACGTTAAGTTCATTGTAATGAGTGATAAATTTATTTTAATTGTAAATAATATACCGGGTGTCCCATAAATTCGTAAACATTTCAATAATACATAAAAATCGAATAAATTAGTGTATCATAATGCGGTTTCCACGAAATTGTTGCCCAAGAAGGGGGAATTTTTCCCCTGAAAAAAAAAATTCAAATTTTCAAACGAGCACCATCTCATATCGCATCTCCTGTAAAGCAGTTTCTCGTGAGCACATTTAGTCAAAAGTGATCAATCAGCCATTACTGCAACAATGTATGCCACCCGCATCGGTCACCCCACTTGACATCCGTAGACTTTTGGTTGTGGGGCTATTTCCTAGATAGCAAAGATCGTCCTAAGGACAACCTGAGGATGTCCAGAACGTCCTCAGGACGTCCCAAGGACGACTTTTGCTATCTGGTTTCAAAAAGTCTCGAATGTACCAGAGCAGTGCTTCATCCTTAACGAAATTAAAAAGCATAATTTGCTGTGAAATCGTTGGCAGCCATCCGGTTATCATCCACGCTGCTATATGTGGCGCGTTTTCACCCATTTGCATAACACGCTTCTTTATAGTGACGGAGACATTGTACATTTATTGTGATATATGAGTTACCTACATATAAATTAATAACTTTCATTGCCTTTCTGATTATCTTCACTGTTCCTTTTCCCTATTGCAAAAACATTTAACCTCTTTTCGGGGTCAACGTCCCCCGCTCTTTTCGTTTCATTTTCATGCAAACCGTACGGCAATATGCCATTTGTTCGATTTTTACGAATTATTGATATGTTTATGAATTTATGGGGCGCCCTGTATATTTATTTCACTTTGGTCGTCTATCTGGATAATAATAACGTTATATTTAGTTCTGGCTATAATGCTAATTTAGAGAGAGATATCAACCTTGTTTAAATCGAAAATTTCTTGCGACTTACTCGTCTATATTTGAGAATTTCGTTTCTCTCTTCAACTACCCCAAATTTCTCTGAAAAATAGTCACAATTAAAGCGCCTTAGAATGTTCATGTAGCAATGTATACTTTTATTATTTGAAAACAATACTATATATTTAATGAAGAGTTCATTTTCTCATGGTTAATGTGTGAATAGATTTACAAGATGATACACTTACAAATGTCTTCACGCTTATAGGGATGTTCTAGATTATATTAAGCGACCAGTTCAGTATTAGATAACCTCGCATACAATGAGGGAATAAAACAAACAACAGAACTTTTTGCAACAACTGATGTTAATGGAATACTTTTCCGTTGTAAATAAGCAGCATTATCCAAACTAAATAGAACTATAGTAAAAAACAAACGTGGCTTCTCCATCATCATATCTAACTATTAATTATCTACGTTGGTATTGAGGTGTTTTCCAATATCTACACGTATTATTCCAAGTTGTTTGCATTCATTGCTATCTCAGCCTGTTTTTTATTTCTTACTAGAACGTCTTATTGGTCAATAGTAGTCTCTCAGTATTTAGTTAAAAATTTTAGTTAGTTCTTGAAATGTCTTTTATACATCGTCATTTGGGCTTTTTTTTTCAAACTTTAATAAGAACGCTATTAAATTTTGCTTACTCTCTCAAGTGTTTGGTTTTCGATATTTGTTAGCTATTCTACATATAGACTTCTTCATAAATCTTCTTTTGAGCCTCTTCCTTTTCCGTATTATTTTCTTCTTTAGATTCTCGCTCTGCTCCATGTTAAGGAACTAATAAAGTATATTAAAAGTATTTTGCTCTATAATTATAATTTTCCATTAAGGGCAAAGCTGTTTCTTCCAAATAGTGTAGCAAAATTTAACACTTCTATCACAATGATGTCTAATTTGTTGATACTAGCTGGCCAGGATGTATAAGAATAACTGTTTTTATCTTAACCTTGATTCAAGAAAAGTGATCCCCATTACCCAGAATTATTATTTTTATTTTGGATATATTATTTTTACAATCCTGTACAAAAGTGAGTGAGTGAGTCGTTTGAAATAAAGTATCCTCAGATTGGCACCAAATATGTCTAGCTTACTTTGAGAAAGTTTCACATACGGCCACACGCGGGAGCTTATCAATTTATTCAGCCCATCTAAAAATGAACATAAGAATTCATATATTTTTTAAAGTAACTGTTTAGAAACTTGCATAGAGGAAGTTGACTTTATCCTTGTGTGCAATTTGTTTTCGATTTTGTTTAGCCATCGTGTCACAACTAAAGCCCCGGGGATGGTATTACAAAATGAAAAGAGTTAAACGGATAGAACAGTTGTTCGAGAAATTTTCTTTGGTCGCTAGTGAAACAGAAATCGAGTTGGTCGTCACGAAGTTGCTTCACAATGGCTTACCAGAGATTGTTATTGGCACGCCCTCTATGTACTATCAAGGAAAGAATAGTTTGTTATTGCTCCGAGTTCAGCAGAATTGGGTTCGCTGTCTGACAAGGGAGGCTGGTATTCATGTACGGACAAGGCCAAGAATTCTCCAACGAAAACAAATAGCACTTGCAGCCGTTTGACAACGAGGCTGACCTCTTGTTGCGTGATGTCATAGCGTGAATGTATAACAATGGTACCAGTTATGCAACACGTTCTGATCCATTGTTTTATCATCCGATCTGTCATAAAGATAAACAAGCCTTTCGGTTGCTGTCACCGAAGAATGGGAATATCAATACTTTCAGCGTTTTATTTGCAGAGACTACGGATATTAGTTCTGGAGCCTGAACTCTATTTATAAACTACGTAATTGCTTATAAAATAGACTGTATCGTATAATGACCTTTTGGTTACGAAGGTGTATATATTCTCGTCTATTTTATGGTAAAATTTCAACATGAGGAAAAGTGTCCAGGTGCCAAATGATCTCATATGTCTAATAAGAAAATTAAGGCACAGAAGAATATTAGTTTTAATAATTAGCATGCAAACAGGGAATTACACGTTCAGTTTAATAAGACTACCTTCTTCACACACACACACATATAATATATATATATATCATCAACAACAACCATTTTCAATCCATTGCAGGATGGAGATCTCTCTATAATCACACATACACGCAGTATGGTGAAAGAAATACAGAGGAAGTGGGAAGCGGTCTTGAGTTCACCACGTTGGCCAGACGGGTTGTCAAGCTGAACCTACAGTTTTACGAAGAATCCGAACTTCGGTCACCCCCACAACCGAAGAGTCCTGCACTAAGATGGACTCGTTGTGTCACCAGCGGCGGCCCGACCATATCTCCATTGGTGTGGAGAAGCATAAAATTTTCCAACTATCCAAAAACGTTAAAAAAAATAAATTATATAATACACACACACACACACACACACACATATATATATATATATATATAGTCTATACATATTGGACAGAAGTTTTAAAACCGCTTAATATGTGAACAAATTTGCAGAGAAAAGGATAATGCATGAGGACCGAGAATTAAACATCAACCTTAGCATTGCGTTTTACGAGCACTGCTTAACTGCGCGAAAAGGAATAGATCAAGTATGCGATTTTTAGAAAGGTTGATATTTTTTTTTTTACTTTTGTAATTAATCCTAGTAAAGTTTACTATATGACGTAAAACGACTGAGAGAGCATACATTGGTGAGAAAAGGACTATTTGTAGGCGGAAAAGGATAATTCGTGGTACTGTGGAGAAGAGTGGAATGTTCAATCTTTTGACAGAACATGCTTGGGAGAGAGGATATGCTCCTGCTTGGAATGCTGCAAAGGTTCTTCATTAGAAATGTTATTTCTTGCCACTTGATTTTTCGTAAGCCTTCGAAGACTTTTCAACTGCGAAATCGGGACACTAAACTGCTCAAAACCTATGCCTGGATCATGCCCAGTTTTTCCATGAAGATAGGGGAACTCCGGGATGAGAGCTCGATGAAACCCAGGTGCGGGACTGCTTTGGAAAAACCCTAAACTGAGGATACAAATACAAGACATTCTTATTTCCTCGACACTTCGCCTGACAAAGGAAATAGCAATTCTCAAAATCTTGTGGAATTTTTTCTCATGCTGTTCTCTGTTGCTATTACTTTATACTTTACTTCATTTCATGTATTTCCTTCCCTTTTCTCTAGTTTCTTAACCTTTTCTAATATTTATTCTTTTCCCTCCTTTCGTTGACAATTATTTGCATTTCTATTCTTCTGTTTTACTTATTTTTCTTCATTTTCGTTTAGTAATTTTGTTCGTTTATTTCACATTCCAACCAGTGGCAACAAATTTGCTAGTTACTAGTAGAAAGGCAAGCGTTTTCAATTAGATCCCAAGCGACCACCGAAGATCAAAGAATCCTCTCCCATAAGATGGACAGAGTGAAATCAGGAAAAGTAAAATAACGAAAAGTGGAGTTAGAATAAAGTGGAAAAGGGTCGTTCAGTACATACATCTATGGAAAAAACTGGGAGACCTTCATTCATCAGTGGATGGAAAATGTAGTTGATGATGACCTATGTTGAATACAGTAAAACCTCCCTACAACGATGTCCGATATAACGATAAATCCCTCTACAACGATAATTTTTCTCGGTCCGTATAATAGTGTTGTAGAGAGGTTTTACTGTATAATGAACCCTCCCTATAACAATAACTCCCTCTACAACGATAATTTTTCTCCGTCCGTATAATATTGTTGTAGAGAGGTTTTACTGCATATACAATTGTATAATTACATTTAGGATAGGCAAGTTAAGTTTGGTTCCTATTTATAAAAAGAGTGCACGTTTAAGTTGGAAATTTTCCAGATAAAGTAATTATGAGGATTGGAAGAACTGAAAATTTGATAATACAATATCCGAAAACGTATTGTAACCTTTGGAATATGTCACTTGAATAAATAAAAGGACAGAGCGCTTTGATTCAGACATTTACTTATTAAAAAGGTCAGAATATTATGCAACACATGTCTTTGTATAAGGTAATGCCAATTAATAACAATATATACGGTGGTCATAAAAAGATTTAATTCTAAAATAATAAAATAAAAGAAATACGACTTTTCAACGGGGCAAGTATTTATTTTTCGAATTAGATTATGAGTTTAAATTATCATTCATATCGTGGTGTTGATAAAAATATGAACAATAAAAATGGTAAATAAATATATGGGGAATATTTTGAGAAACGAATACTGATGTTCGTTTTAGTTTATGTAGATTCGCTTTTAAAAAAAGTCCGCTGAATCATTTTACCTGTTAATAGTCTAAATTTGTTTATGTGCTATGAAGATGTTTCAAACCTGGCAAAAAATTGTACTTTCCTTCTCAGTACCTTTAATATGGTTTTATTTTAAAGGTTATTTTGAAAAAAACATTTTTTTCGAAAAAATGTATCGCAGAAAAAAATATCCAAAAGCAAACACGTCGTTATATTGTCATAGCTAAAACAAAAACACGGTGCACCTGCCAACTGCGAAAATCGTTTGTTTCGTCCTGTTTCCTGAACCCTTGTTTTCATGAGAATTTGTCTCCTATATATTGTGAGACGCAATTGATTTCAGTTAGTTTTTCCGACTTGGCAAGAAATTTTTTCTTTAGTGTTGCCATATGCTGCAGAATTTTCATATGCGTAGCTTCTCTTGCAATTTATCAATGAATGAAAAACGTATAATTACTTTAATTTCGTCTATTATTGTAGAACCTGGTGTAAAAACGCTTCCTTAGAAGACCATGGAAATATATTGTAGTGCAAAATTAAAAAAAAATCCACCTAATAGGTGTTTTATAATATAGTAGTTTAGGAGTCTTTTACTAATAAACTCTACGTATTTTTTTGTTTTGTGCTCTATGTAAAAAACAAAAACTAAAGACTTTAAAACAACACCGTGGAAAAATTTAGCCATTTTAAATCTCAACCGTTTTCTAGTAATGTTTAATATTCGAGAGCATAATAATATAAAAATCATTAATATAACATTTTTGAGTCTATCTTTTTTGTGTTTTGGTTGAAATTGAACAGATAATTTTGAAATTATAAGAAGAAATTAGTTTCATTTTGTATCTGAGTTCCATATTGTATTTATCCACTAAGTGACGTAATATTTCGATACATTATTGTGTACTTATCAGTAAATTGTTAACACATCATTTCAACGCTTATTTATCATTAGTTCAGCAATTACACTAATTGCTTGATTTGCATATAATTTGTTCTTTAATGGTCACTAAATTGTTATCAATTGCATAAGTAATGTAAATTTTTTGCGACACATTTCCCAGTACTTAACACGTGAAAATTAAGATAGCGGCGAAAGACCGTAAGGCCTAGTAATATGTTATTATAAACAAAAGAAAGTGACAAGGGAGCGCGTCTGTTAATAGTCTTTTTTACGCTATCTCCAGTGTTCTTAATTTAAAAATGATCTGTTTTTTTAAGGGGCTATTAAACGTCCATTATTCATCTCTTTCATTCCTTGATGGTTGTTTTAAATAAACTTTAAGCGCGGTCGTCCTATTATGTCAAATGCCTGAGTTTCTACGCCTTTGATGCTCGTTAGTACGTCTTAACGACTTTCAACTTGATGCAACGAAACTGGTTTTCGTATTAGAATGCTCAATCATTAGAATGCTCTAATATGGCGATGTTTTTACAATCTGTTTTGGATAATTTAAGTACTTTTTGTACGTTTCGGAAACTAACATTTTCGAAAATATATTGCATTCTGTCAGAAAATGACAAGAAATTGGCTTCAAATGAATTAATAATAATGAATTAATAAATCAATTACACATAATATAGTTTTCTACAAAACAACGTTTTATCATAGTTTCCTTATATGCTTATTATTATTGTGATTATCAGATTTAGACATATCCGATCGCCTGAACGCCATTGGCGACTCCATTTTTGCAGTCAGCGAGTAGCAAATATTTTTTTATCACGTTTTCTTATTAACTCTCTGACTGCTCAATTTTTTTTTTTTTTTATAACAATCTCTTCAAAAACTGCATATTTCTTTTTATTCAATATTTCAAATCTACATGTAATTGAGAGTTAAAATATGTAGCACATTTTTGTAACCAAAGATGATGACAGATGAAAGATGGAAAAATTTCATACCCAGGAAAATCGCTTGAAAAGAAAATTTTGTTACTTTCATGTTGCCCGTGGAAATCACGGGATAAGCAGTTAGAGGGTTAATGCGGTCAAGTACCGCTTTTGTCCGGTAACAACGTTTCTTATCGAACCCTAATTATTATTACTATCCATGTTCAATAAACGAACAGAGAGGGATAGTGAAATATAAATTAAATCACATATGTGTTTGGAGATGTTGAATTTGTTCGAATTTCACACAGAAACCTGGGAACTTGAAATATTGTCTCAATAAATAGGCTGTGCGAAGTAGGGATACTTTTTCTAAGATCGCTATTATGATATCATTAAATGTTAATTTATGGAAATAATTTTATATTTAATTATTACGGTTATTTATAATACTAACCTAATTACAATTTAATAATTAGCTCAGAAGGAAGAGCTCATTCTACTTATTGTGTTAAGAAATGGCAGTTGAGGTCTATTTCAATCGATGATTTCAAAAGTAAATAGGTTATTCAGTTGAGGAATAGAACCATTAACATTTCAAAACCTAGTCCTGAATCGTAGAAGATTTCTGTAAGTAATAGGGAAAACCGGGATAAAAAGTTTAGGGAAAATCTGGCTGCGGAACTGCTCTAGGAAAATCCAATAAATACAGCGCATTTTCATTTTTCGATGCTTCGATTGATAAAGGGAATAGTAATTCTCGAAACGTTGCTAAATCTTTTCTTATACATTGGAACAGTGAGAAATTTTACTAAATACAAATATATAAATCCCACCTGCTTACGCAGTGCGTAATTTCAGGGATTTTTACATTGTACATTATATCATTTAAGCATTTAAAATTTACTTATCTTGAAATTTTGAGGTTGTAAATAATGGAAATATTTTGAAGTAGTAAATTTTGAATAACATTACCAAATGTTATACACACTCTTCTTAGACCTCTTCAACAATTATTAGGAAAACGTAAGTGCTGACTGACCTTCACATGTATATGTGAAGTTTAGTAAATAAATAAATAAAAATTTTGTCTTCGGAAATATGGGGACGAATGAATTCTTTTTCCCCAAGTATCTGAAGCATAGGCGTATGCAGAAATTTCATAAGAGGGATTATCGGCTCAATGGAGGGGTTTAACAGAGATACAACTCACATATTCCTATGTTAAATATACAAAATTTCATTGCAATGGGGGGGGGGGTTACAACCCCCATCAACAATCCCTGCGTACGCCAATGACCCGAAGTACAATAGAAAAGAAGTCGAATAGGTTACTCTAATGCTTAAAGAATATATTTAATGTTTTCAATCAAACGCTATTCAGATGGAATTAATACCACTATTGTCCATATTCAACAATGATTTCCTCTTAGGACAGCTTTTACACGAGCTTTTACAGATTCTATCTTAATAATAATCATTGTTCATGCCTATCGGCCGTGATATCTTAATAGCCTGTTTTACAAAATCGGATAAAATATCTATTCAGGCCGGCTTTCAGAGTATTGGGTAACTGGACTAAACAAATTGGTGATTGATGCATTGTCAAGAGACAATATGATTAGCCTTTATTTTGCCCATTCATATTGGTAACCTGCTTCCAAACCAATGTTAAAAATCATATTATAAAAGAAACTCTTACAAATGTCGATACTCCACTGTACATCTGTAGGCTAAAATTTTCCAACTCAATGTATTTTGGCATTGTCAGTCAAGTATTGGTGGGGAATTTCAACATTTCCAGCTATTTTCTTATCATCGTACCGTATTTTTTTTTTAAAGTTTTCAGCTTATATTAAATTATATGGAAATTCTCAAATTTTTCTACAAATTTAAATACATAACATATGGAGATTTCAGGTATTATGCAAGCACCTTGGGGGAGGGGTTGCCGTTGGTCTTATTTTCCTATGTTAGCCAATGTTAATTTTTGCTTTCTGGGTGGGGTTGAAATGGCCAAAATATTGCTTACGTAATACTTGACCTAAAGTAACTCCCATACTAAAATGTGTTTTCGTTAATAAAAGATTGTAAAGTTGGTCTTATGTCACTGGCGGGTGACCTAAAGCACGAGTACGTACGAACTAACGAAAGTAAGAACGATGAAAGATGTAATTTTTCAACAGAAAATAATTTCGAATCATTTCCTAGCAAAAGCTCAGTGGAGCATGATGAATGAAAGAAGACCTTTGCGCCTGCTACAATAGCTTTGGTACCCTCTCTAGTTTGCAGACAAAAGTCGATCTCTACATGACTGCGTGAGTATGAAAAAAACCCGTCCCCCATTACGCGCCTATACTTGGACTCGTGCTTATTATTCGGGAGTGCTGTTGGAGAGGCTTCAGATTTATTTATATTGCTCTCATTTTCATTCAATAAATTTTCGTTATTTCGCATAATTCATGGCGAAAAATGTACGGTGGATGTAAGGGAAGTCGTAATAAATATAGTCGAGCTATTTGTATACTAATTTAATTTATACTAATTTAATTTTTAACTATTTTCTTGTGAAATAACTCCGCAATATTGGCATCGTCTCCACTTTCTTTCGACTGATACTTTGTTATGAAGGATATATTCGAAAACTTAAAAACAAAAATTTTTTTTAATTAATATTATACGAACAGAAAGAAGTGGGGCGTCTCCCATCTCACAAGGGAAGCCTCCGAAGTGCCCGTCGCACCTCAAATCGAGACCCACGTAGTATGAGAGAGCCATATGGGTAATGAACAAAACCGAAAGAATTTTTCTGCAAAACTCATTTTCTGATTTTTTATGAATTTTTAAATATTTTATAATTACACTAAAATGCAGCTTTGCGCTTAACTGCAAAGCCGTAAAATGAAGTCTTCTGTTAGGGGTAGTTTTACTTTAATTTAGATTGTTTGGCCAATTTAAGCTTTTAGAGTTTTTAATTTGATTGAGGATTTTCTTTGTAGACTATTTTACCCTCCATGTGGTCAACTATTTGCTTCGGTAGTTGCAATATTAAATCCAAATATAAATTCCCGTGATTTATTTTCTTCAATTCTAAAATAATTCAATTAATTACCGTAATTTGGGGTTACTTTGCTCCAATTTTTCGGATCCTCTCGGAAAACTTGAATTTTATGTAAAATACCGCACATAAAAGTTTTGGGTAGCTATTAATCTTATACTTTAGTGTTTCTGGAATGCAAAATTGTGTATATGATGTAGTATAATTAAGTAAAAGTATTTTTTTTTTTTTATTGAAAAATGGACAAGGTTACCCTTGGGTCCGGATACTTAACTGCACTTTTTAAAAACTGTGAAAAATCATATGTTTTTACTACTGGAAGCAATATATCCCCTATGATCGTATGCACTGACATGGCGAATAAAATTTACACCACTTGGAGGAAGTTAGAAAAATTTACCACTTGATATAAAACTTCTTATAATGTTTACTCTTTATAAAGCAAAAATACAATTAAAAAATAAAATATATTTGCAAATAGCATATAACAAACAACTCTTTAAACTTAAAATAAGACTAGAAACATTTCACAATTGCACATCAACGAAAGGTAACCAAAACGAAGGAAAGAGGAAAAGTTGAAATAAAATTGTTTTTAAAAGATTGTGATTTAACTCGCTACATCAAATTCTAAGTCTTTGTAAAGTGCCTTCCTCTTCGAGGAAGTTGACGAGATAAGCTGGGGCGGATTAATTCCTCCAATTTCATCTGACCATTTGTAATCGATGACATCTGCATTATCTGGCCTTACCAGGCTTTTGTACTTTGAGTCATCGTAGAAATCCTTTCAGTTTCGTCATCCAAGGATTTTGAATGTAATCTTTTAAACCATTTGCAGTAATAGCAGTACTACTTCTTTTAACATTGGCTATAAAGCGCATTCATAGTTTTGGGTGCCTCTTTAAAAATGATAAAATGAAATCGCGGCTGTTGTTTTTGAACCTAGGAATCTTTCGCCCCGTTTGTTCCAGGTAATCGCGAATAACAAATTTTAAGTCGCTTGATGTCA
>QLNU02015360.1:24533450-24555286 GCA_006491805.2 Dysdera silvatica
CTCAGAAGAAAACATCGTTATTTTTCGCTAAACAATCTAAATGAATGGAAAACTACACCTGACTATAGACTTCACTTTAAGGCTTTGCAGTTAAGCGCAAAGCTACGTTTAATTTTCATAATAAAGCTACGTGTAATTATGAAAATTTTAAAAATTCAAAAATTGAGTTTTACAGAAAAATTCTTTCGGTTTTGTTCATTACTCATATGGATCTTTCATACTATATATGTTTCGATTTGATGTGCAACGGGCACTTCGGAGTCTTCCCTTGTCAGTATAGAAAACAATGCGCTCCCTAAAGTCTTTTAGGAAGTTGAATGTAGAGAGCACTGCACTTGACGGAAGTTCAACTAGATTTATAAAAAGATTTAAAGGGATTAATGAATAGTAGATAAGCTGTAGAGATTATCATGTCTGCATAAGATTACTTGCTAATTCTGCTCGTATTTCTAACTACTCAGATTATTAGTCAGCGTATGTTGGCAAATTAAATACTGCTACTTATCAGTGATTTTGGGTGCTACAACTCATTGAAGTTCACAGTATCGTTTTCAATGGACTCATCATTTTCTTTCCTTTTTTAATTGTTTTCCATTTAAATGTGAATACTTTTAAACTGGACCTATTGGCTTTGTGCTTATTGAAATTGGTCAGAGAGGTAGGACAGATGATAAGTAATAGTTGTGGCAAGAAATATAATTCGAATGGGTTAATATACTTATTAAAAGAAAGTTTTTTCTAACGAAAGAGTGATTCATCTTGGTGATTCATCGTTTATAGTATGTTACCATGCACCTTTTACCATAATAGTAGCTGGTTAATACATGATCGCTAATTTTCTAACTTAACTCAATTAGGTAACTATACCATGAGTTAATTTAATTCAAAATTCCATATAAAATATGTGAATTATTAATTTTAATTTTGATTTTATTGGCGCTTATTAAAATTTGAAGTATAATATACTGATCTATTACAAACTTATATATTTCTAAACTATTTATCTGTTACTGATCTATTACTAATTTATTACAAATATGAGTATTTGATTAATATTTGTCGTTTCTTAAATCTAGATTTAGGTGAAAATTTGTAGTAAAGGAAAATATTATAAATACGAAAAAGTTATAACTTTTTAATTTAAAATTTCACCCATTTTTGGTAAATTTTATTACATATTTTTGCTTTCATACTTCTCTCTCACTCTTTTACTACAAGCAACATATATTATTTACTATAATTTATAATATATATACACAGCTTAGACAAAAAAAATTCGCGCATTTTAATATTTCATTGGACTGCCTTTAGCAAGAATTACAGAGCACACTTATTGTGGATTTGTCTCAGTGCGTTTATGAAATGTCACAAAATTTGATTTTGGACAGATTGACCTTAACGTCTTGTCAAGATTCTTGGTTAATGATAAAAAAGTTGAACTGCTCCTTAGATTTTTCGCTATCATGTGCCACATACTTTCCATGGGGTTAAGATAGGGACTTTTATAGGCAAATTTAAGTATGCAAATGATGCATTGTGTTCTTCGAACCAATTTTTCGCAATTTGAGCTTAATGAACACTAGCATTGTCGTCCTGGAATATGATATTGCCTTCAGGGAAGAATATATCCATTGATGGAATAAGCTGATGATTCAGCACGTTCAGGTACTTAGCTGTTTTCATTTCGTTGCTACATAATGCTTCTGAGCCTAAACCAGACGAACACAACCAACGCCAGATCATAATACTGCCTCCTAATGATTGTAGATGGAGTACATTGCATGAGAGTACAATGTTTTCATGCGTATCCTTTTTAATCCTGATACGTTCATCATATTGGGAAAGTGGACTCGTAAATCTGGACTCGAATGTGACGTGGAAGCGAATTGCTCAGGATAGACTTGTGTGGAAAGCATTTGGAGAGACCTTCATCCAGCAGTGGATAGATAATGGTTGAATATGATGATGATATATATATATAGCAAAATTGTAGTATGATTGTGACATGTAGTACCTTCTAATGTAATATACATAAATACACTACACTTAAATGTATATTAACTTAGACAAAGTTAAAGTAGAAAAGTAATATAAAGTGGTAAAACCAAGTAAATTAAAATAGTAGAAACAGCTTAGAATAAAAAATGAAATTGTAGTAGTAAAAGGTGAAGAGGAGTAAAAGATTAAACAATACCAAGAATTTTGTTCTTCATCAGGGACCGCACAAAATCCCTGTTATTGGTTTGCTTTTTCTGACTACAATAATTGAGATTTGTGATCAATACTGAATGAACCAATATTGATCAAAAATTAGTTAAAAATAGTATAAATCCAGAATATATATATATATATATATATATCAAAGCATGATGCAATGATTCCTACGATACATATGAACTGCTCGGATCCTGTGAATATGAAACTTGTTCTTTTTAAATTATAAAAGGTTAGAAAACTGACATTTTAAATTATATTACCGTGTCTTAATGATAATAAAGACAACTTGAACTAGAACATTAAACATTCTTAAAACAGCTTCATATCCACAATACCCAAAGCATTCCAAAGACATTTTTGTTCTACTTCGCTTGTCTATTTCTGGGTGAATATTAGCATATTCTTGACAGTTCGGAAATATGAGTACTAAGGTAGTCATTACAAACTCGTATTATCTCATTAGGAGCAATTAGCGTGAAAACGGGAGGACATAATTTCGCGTAAAAGCGTCAAGCGGGAGTTCCCATTCATTTGACGAAGGTGTAACTAAAATCGAGCGACATCCATTAGTTGAACTTTGTATTTTTTTTTTTTACAATTTTGTCACGAGACATGTTTATGAATCTTTTCACAATCTATTTTTAATAACGCAGTCAAGGTGATTGATAGTACGTGCCTGACACGCTGCAAAAGTCGCTAATTATAAAATATTTTTATTTAAACTAAACGGTAGCATGAACAGACAATTTGACAGGCTTAAACCAACAACGTTCACCTTCATTTTTCGCCTATTAACCTGTATTATTTTCACCAAGTCTTTTGAGATGCTAAGTATTACAAAAGAGAAAAATCATTGATTATTTTAAAAGAAAATAAATGCAATTATATATGGGAAGTTTTCCAAACCAGAAAAAAAATTCACATAAATCAACTCTGAAACACTGCCACTTTAAAAGGTTGTACGTTTTGCCTAGAAATATAATCTTAAACTCCTTGTCTAAAAGGAAAAAAAAAAATTATAAATAAGCTTTTCTTTTAAAATGAAAATGCGAACTTAGAAATAATACTTTACTATACCTTCTTTAAATATACTTTATGCAGATACGTCTCAACTCATTATCGAGAAGCCAGGTATCAAATTCTTTATGTTCATTTCATGTACTGTCAATATATAGTGTTTTATGTCAAAATAATATTTTTTTTAATCAACAGTAGCTCGAAGAGAAATTTCACGCAAATGCACACTTCAACAACTGCGGAGTAACATTTAACTTGTATTTAAAGTCACATTCATTAAACATTTTCTGCTTTTAATATGTCGCTAATTTGCTTCTCTTTAACACTAATTAAGTTGTTAAATTTATTCATTTATGTAACTTTTTTTTGCTTCTCCGCCAGTTAACATTTTTATTAAATACCGCTTTATGACGACGATTGCGAGAAAATCCACACACATTATCACAGTTGGCATCGAATTTTTTGCATAGAATTTGTCTATTAAGTATCTGTCGTGTTGTGATGGAAACCACAGAGGAAATATTAAAATATTTGTATACGAGTTATACAGTACCTTATTCACTAATACACTTATTTTTGGAGAAAAAACTTCGACGGATTTAAACGCAAAAGCAAATAATAATATAGAAACGTTGGGAGAATTGTTTAAGAATAAAAAATTAATAGTAAATACTGAAAAAACAACATGCATTATTCTCCATAATGTAAATAAAAGCATTTAATCTCAACATAATTTAAGATTAAATAACGATATAATTTACAGAGTAAAAGAAATTAAATTTTTGGGAATTGATATTGATGGACATTTAGATTTGAACAAACACATTAAAGAAATTAGTAACAAGATCAGGAGGGAGCTGGTATAACCAGTAAATTAAATAACTTACTACCTCACCACATAAAGATAAATTTATATTACTCGCTGATATTCAGTCATCTTTATTACGGAAATAACATATGAGGCAGAATGAACAAAGGTAATGAAAGAAAACTCCAATTTATAATTAATAGGTTAATGAAAACGCCGAGTTTAAATAGGAATAAATAAATATCTGACATAAAAAAGAAAAGAAACCGACATAACGCATCTTAATACTATATATTGATTAAAACAGAACTTAAGACAGAAAGATGGAAAATACAGAGATATTATAAATATAGAGGAAAACCCTAATATTAAAAACATCCGACGGGAAACTCAGCTATAATTAATAAAAATAAGAACCAATACGGGAAAATATAATATAAACTATTATGGAATACAGGAATGGAATTACTTGTCAGACGAAATAAAATCCAGTAGAGCAATAGGTGAATTTAAGAAAATATTAAGAAAGCATTTAATAGATAGGAAAATATAGAGCCAGATAGAAGAGCACTAATAATAACGTTGGTTTACTCGCTTCTTCCATGCACCTTTTAATGTACACGGAAAACAAAAATGATTTTGATTGATTGATTGATCAACTAGCGTGTGTAATACAGTATTACACACGCCATTACTGCACATTATTATTCACCATTATATCCGTCAATTATTGATTGAATTTAAGAACTCGTAAGCCGCTGATGTAACTGCTTTTTTTTAAAGCAAGCTTACATTTAATCAGTTTCTATTTTTTTTTTTAATATCCATGCTCCCTCTCTCTACTTTACTTTATTTTGTTTTCAATGAACTTGTCCATCTTGCAGAAAGCTTTTACTTTACTTACCATTAGGATAACATTTTTCTCTGCTTGCATTTGGGTAAGAAATATTAGTATTGATATTTTGTCATGTGCCCTTTCAATTTTGAATAAGCTAATAATTTCTCTTATACCGTAATCAGAAAAAAATCATCACTATTAAATAGACGCCTTATTGAAGAGAAATAATGGTGTTATCAAACTAGCATGATTCCCAATATACACACTTTCTGGTACAATCAGGAAGAATCTTTCTATTCGAGTTACGATAACCATGCCTCTAGGCAGGGCTCGAACCGTAAACTTTCGGGTTACTGAGCCAACACTCTATATACATTCTAAGCTACTGCTGACACACTACAGATGAACTTTTTTATATTCATACTGTGAAATTGATCTTTATATTAACATTTTATAATTCAATATGACACTGATCTAACGTATCATAAACACTGTAGAATTGAAATTATAGTACGATTATATTTAATTAAAAATTTGCATAAATGGCTATCAAGGTAACATGTGTAAGCTATCAAAGTCTCATAGCGATCCTTCAGATGCAAAAGCGCATATAAACTAAAACGTAGCGACTTGTTACCAAGACAGCACACATATTTCTGTCGAACATCTAATTTTAGAATTCAAGAAACTTGTCCCCGAGGAAGAAAACTTAGAATCCACGTCCGCAAGGAATACAACCAGGTAACAGACTTTAAGAAGGAGGGGATATTTTGTCTTCAAGAGGCTGGGTAGTCGACTGAAGACAGCTGTCTCCCAATAAAGTATATTCATTGAATATAAAGCCAATTTCGACATCCGATGAAAACAAACATGTAGCCTCAACACAAAAATACTCAAAATAAACTGTTATTATGTCGTATGATCACGTCGTTTTCCATGACAATTTCTTTGCTAAACGATTTCATAATGAGAAACAATACAGCAATATCGACAAAGGATTGTATGCGCAGTGTTGACCCGCACATCTTTAGAAAAATAACGATAAATAATAATCCTATTCATGCTCAAACAGGTATCATCCAGAAAAATAAACTCCATGTTTGCCGTACAAAGGATATAATATTCAGTTATTATATGTTGTTGTTGTTGTTTTAATTTGAAAAATTGCCATTCATGTTTTACTTTATAACTACCCTTTATATATATATATTATCTCGCAGAATATCATGTATCTTTTGTTCTTTAAAATCTTTCAGAGATGTCTGACATACAAAATTTTTTGTATGCTTATTAAATGTGACACATTATTTATGACTGTTTCATAGGAAAACTATTGAGAAATGATTATGGTATGCTAATCTACAGTTGTTTCGAATAAAACATGCCGACCTAAAATTTAATTCAGATTAAATCTTTGTGTCGATTCATGTGAAGCCTGCATCCCTAACAATAGGGTAAACTATGGACAACTATGTTTATTTTTCATATTTTTGACAGCCGTATAATTCGCAGCAAATGCATAGTAATAAAATAAGGCATTCATAGGTTATAATCAGGGCAGTAACGTTATCGCGATGCGAATTTCCGTGATGTTTTCCGCGAATTTTGAGTTTTTTTCAATGATTTCGCGAATTTTAGGGTCTTTTCAACAAGTTTGCGAATTCTAGATTTTTTCCTATTAGCGTGTAATTTCTATTTTAATTTTTTGGATTAATTTTCATATTTAAATAATAATAAATAATGCCAAAAGGATGCAAATGAACTTTTCTAGAAACCGAGTTCAGTCTAGAGAGAAAAGCTAGATATGTTCTTTTTTCCCTTTCAATGTCCAGGGAACGTACTATATTTACAAAACAGCTTTTTGCGACTATTTTGATTTCTTATGTTTTTCCTTTCTCCTTGAGTCCGTATCGTAAAACGCTGATCTGCGTATTTATTGTTTTACCTTTCTTCGCTTTTCTTGTGGATTACAGTTCAGTGCTTGTCTACTAACATCGCTTGGTTTCTTTCTGAGTGAATATCTTAGCCATTTACGATTTTTTGCTTAATTATTTCTGGCACAAGTTTTTGGCACCTTTTTTTGGTCAATACATATCCAATGTGGTACAAAAGCAGTTATCTATGAAAACTTGAATTTGACTTGTTATTATTTTGGTTATTTTCTATATTCAGCATGTATAAAAGCGGCATTGGTTTTACATTAAAGACTATGCTTTAGTTTTTTTCCTCTTACTTGTTATCTGTTCCAAATATTTTTTTAGTGTGTTAAAGGTCCCTACATCTTTTCAAATTCTGTCTTATGTCTTTTTTTGGATGGATGAGTTAAAGGCTTGAACTAGACTAAGCACGGAATACATTATCCATGACTGTAGAAACAGGAAAATGTGGTCCCTGTTGGCCGTCAACCACTGAATCGGAGAAGACGCTTGATGATAATGATGATGTTTTTTTCCCTTCTTCATCAGACACGGTACTGCCAAGATATCGAAAATTTTCTGCTTATGCAATAATTTTACCATTGATTTTTTGAGCTTTTCGCTATAAAAATTTATTTTTAGTTCGACATTTTTCTCTTGTTTGTAAGTTTTAATCTTTGTACCTTTTTTTTTTGCATATGGCTTTGTCTCTGCGTCATTAGGCATAAATCATGTGCAAAATTTAATTCTTCAAATCTTTATACTGTGTTCTATCTTGTGTCTTTGTGTTGCCTCTTTCTCCCTCTCTTTAATTGCCTATCTCGTTACCCTATCTAGTACAATCAGAAAAAAAAATTATTGATGAAAATTATCTTCCTGGTTTATAGCAACCCTGTTTAACTCCTACTGTACTTCAAAGGGATCAGTGTTTTTTTTTTCCATGGTATAATACTCTATATTCTTATCGCTTCTATTTTAATAGCATCGAAGGCATTTTGGAGATTTGAGAATAGGAAGTACGGCGAGTAATTTCTGTAATTCGTTCAGTTATAACTCTTCAAGCAGTGATCGTATCTTTTAATGACTGTTCCTTTCTAAATTTTATTTGTTCTTTTTTCTTGATTTACAATCTACAATATCTTTAATTCTGGTTACAGTAATTTTCGCTAGGATCTTGCCAGATGATAATGATATCCCCTGCCATTATATTAAAATTTGAAAGGTCTAGACATATAAATATGTTTAATTCAAAAGTTGCGCCCTATCATATACTCTTTGCTATATTGTTGAAAGCGCTTTATGTAGTTGTATATAGGAATATGCTGTGAAGTGACTAGAAAATTTCGCGTTTCTCAGAATAGGAAAAATTTATTTGAACTTCATATGTCAGTTAGAGTTGGTGGGTTCAACATAAAATATAACGTAACTCTCTTGACATGAAGCAAGTATGTACTGTATTTATTAATAGAACTTAATAAAATAACATGTCGTCTTTGTGAGATTTGTCAATAAGTGTAGCAAAGCGTTGCAAACATTTCGGTTCCACAAGATTTCGGTTATTATTATTTTAATAATATCATCATCATCACTTTTAATCATTTTAACTCACTATTATGATGCAGAGAATTTTGTATCTATAGTTTTAAAAATTCACATCATGGTTCGTATTTAGTAATTTCAGGGAATAGTTAATAAGGCTTAGAATACGAAATATTCAACACTTCCTATATGGAATAGTAGTTTTTAAGTTTATGTATATTTACTTTTCAAACCAAGTATGTGTATATAATTTTTCTGCTTTCATTTCTTTAAAAATACTGCCGTTTTTTTCTTGCTGCAATTTTCGTCACTTCAAGAATATGGAATTCTTAATTCCAGACATTATATTTTGAAAAGTTTAGCAACGTCAATTTCATGTCTGTTCCAGAAACAGTCACTAATTTACCCTCTTTGAATTTAGCATGGAAAACATCTTTAAAATAGTCGTTCACTTCAGAATATAGTACTCACTAAATCCTGAATTTTGCAAAAGATGAATATAGCATTCACTAGATAAGAAATGACTCACAACTTCAGCAACGTAAGTTTTCACTATGCGACGCTTTCTATAAGGCTACAAATCTATTAAGAGAACAATGTGTTTATATATGTTCTTATCTAGATTAAAGAACTATAGAAAGTTGACATCTGAATGGTAGCAAAAATAGAAATTTCAATCGAATGTGTGACAGATTCTATTTTCATCCTCAAATAATTTCCTCATACGTTTGACGGAAATTTTCATTATTGCTGTATCATTCGCAATTGATCTAATTTTCAACTGAACGTAATTTTGGAATTTCACATGTATGAAATTGAACACCGAGCAAATCAGTATTAAGAAAGTTAAAAGACTTAAAGCAAATAATGGCAAAATACAATTTGTGGCGATTTATTCTGTCAATAACATACAGTGCTACTCGAAAGTTATGCCGTGGGTATAACTAGGAACTGAAATAAAGGGAAATTTTTTACAATTCTTAATTGAAATCGTTAGTTTGGGTCGTCTCGAAGTGTAGGGGGTATATGACTAATCAAATGCTACACACATAGCATTTATTTGTAGCTGCCCTTTTCCTAGAGAAGTTTAAATTTTTCTAGGGAGACCAAGTCACCTCCAGCACCATCAGCGTAGAGTTTTCGGAATTATTCGCGGGTGGGTCTCACGGGGCCCATATAACTCTATGACTATGTCCAGCACTCATTTGTAACGTCTATGATTAAAGTGCTATGATTGGTTTCATGCAATAAACTCATTTAATAAAAATTTAATTTATCCGGCCGCCACCCTTCCTATCTTTTCCCCTGCATACCACACACACACATACACGCGCGCGCAAAATCTAATTTCACGTAAATATTCGAGCTTTTATAGAACATTTAACTAACCATAGAGTAAGCGAAATAAAATCGCTCTAATTTAGAACAAAAGGCTAGTTTTCCCTAAAATTCGTAAAAATTATGCCCGCCTCTTTGCATATGTTGTTCTGATCAACCTGAAATATATTCCCTCTTAACAACTGTTATGTCGACAAGGGCTTACGAAGTTGTTATGAGCCCTAAACTGAAAGGATAGAATAGGACCCTTAAAAAAGATTGTGGCCTGTTTAACATCAGGAGTTTGGGCGAAAATTAAATATATATGCAGTGCAGAATTTTGTCGTTTCTAGTCAAGTTTCAGATTTGCGATGGAGATATCTGATGTCTAGGTATGTAGCCAATTCGGACCCAGCAGGGCCATGGCCACAGTTGCTCCGTCGAGCTATATACACTCTATAACAAAAAAATCGACGCACCAAGAAGGAGTTGTCCGATTGCGATAAAAATTGGTGGATATGAAGAACATACATAGAAAAAGAAAGGATTAAAATTTCAGAACAATTGAATGATTTATTGCAGAGTTTGACCGTTACAAAGGGAGGAAGTCAATAAGGCGTTGGTCCACCTCTGAGTCGTCCCAAATGTGCTCTATGGGAGAGAGATCAGGAGATCTAGCTTGCCAAGGAAGTGTTGGGCAAGCTTGAAGACAATTCATAGCAACACGTGCCGTGTGCGGCCGGGCATTGTCTTGTTGAAACGTAAGTCCAGGGTGTCGCAAAAGGAACGGTAACACAACCGGTCGTAGAATGTCGTCTACGTACCGCTGTGCTGTAAGTGTGCCAGAAATGACCACCAAAGGGGTCCGGCTATCAAAGGAGATGGCACCCCCTGACCATAACGCCCTGTTGTGGGCATGTGTGGCGTGCGATAGTAAGGGCAGGATCCCCACGCTGCCCTGGACGTCTCCAGACACGTCTGCGGTTGTCGTCAGGACACAGTTGGAAACGGGACTCGTCACTAAAGACTATACGTCCCCAGTCAGCGCAGTTCCAAGTTGATCGAGCCCGGCACCACTGTAATCGGACTTGACGGTGTAAAGGCGTGAGAGGTAAGCGGCGTAACGGTCGGCGCGAGCGTAAATTCCGCTCTCTCAGTCGTCTGCAGAGGGTCATGTTGGACACATGTGTGCGGGCCACACGTTGGATAGTTGATAACGACGAATCCGGTGCTGTGACAGCTGCTCTGACAATCGCTCTGTCTTCCCGTTCTGTTGTGGCCCTAGGTCGACCGCTGCCGTCCCGACGCTGACATCTGCCGTTGTTGACCCACTCTTGCCAGCACCGTCCAATCGCCGCATCGCTTCGACCCACATGTCCAGCGATTCTTCGATTCGTCCAACCAGCCTCTTTCAATCCGATAGCACGACCTCTTTCAAACTCTGACATATGCTCGTAATGAGCACGAATCTTTCGGCGAGGCATTGTTACAGTCGACGTAAGATATCCGCAGTCAAAATGCAACAGAAATTTTGACCACATATTGAGAATCGCTCCTTATATACACCTGCTGAATGCGCAGTTCCGATGCGCTGGAGTTCCCGCTATTCATTCATTGGACACCAAATTTTAATCATTTGCATGTTCGGTCAAAATGTCTTTGCATACGAAATTTCATTACAATCGGACAACTCTTTCTTGGTGCGTCGATTTTTTTTGTTATAGAGTGTAGGCAACCCCAAAATATCTTAAGAAATACACTTCGGATCGAAAAATAAAAAATACGTGTTCAATATTTTTAAAAAACTGTGCAAAACTTTATAACGGAATGTTATGTACTTCCCTGAATGACAGGTGCTGAATTTCAACCCAATATAACTTGAAAATACCAATTCTAGTCTAACTTGTGGCGCAAAGACATGAACTTGAAGTAAGAAGAAAAAACCACCGACACCTACTCTTAAGTGTAGCCAAGGACGTAAAATGCCAGAAAAGAAAAAAAAACACATCGAACGCCAATAAAGCACCCTGAGTTTTTTACTCTACTTTAAGAACCAACTTAATGCACAAACCCTCACGTTACAAACTACACGTAAGAGTCCTTATATTGGTTACTGGTAAAGGACACACGAGTTGGTGTTTAGCAGTTTATTTAACTCTTAAGGTTACAGTAACCAATTCAATCCTCACAGGCAAGGCATTTCACAATAGATGACAAGGAAATCACGACTGTAGATGAACAGGTCTGTGTTAATTCTCTCCCGAGCAGCTTACCACGACGTACAGGGACGTAGTGCTATGGAACGTTAACTCATTAACTCAAATTTATAAAGGTTGAAATTTATAAAGTCAAATTTATAAAGGTTGAATCGAAACAATATCATAACATAAATCAATAAACTCAATTTTCTTTAAACTGGATTTTTCAATCCATAGCTGAACTTCTTAGAACAACAGGTTATATAGAACAGCACCAACTTCTAAGTTTTCATATTGAACCCGGCCTTGGATTTACCAGTACTAGACTTTGAGTCACTCAAGAGTCTACTCACCACTGGTGAGTCAAGCCAGACGTGACCGCTGGTTATCAAGAGTTCTCGGTACAATCTAGAACTGGAGCAAGTTATAGGTTAGCATTAACAATCAACATCCCCCACAATACTACTATAACGTATACTCGAAGGGGCTGGAGTCTGATTCCCTGTTTTACAGCTTGGCATTACATTATTTACTCATTTCAACATTCTTAATAATATAACTAAATTACATAACAGAGGCTAACAAAAACATCAATTAGTTAAATTACTTAAACACTTAAATAAAATCACAAATTACAACACATAGGTGATTCAAAACTAATGGAACAAACTGAAAGGGGTGGTAAAGGACGCCAAATAAGCCATATTTGGCGAAATCCCCATGTCCGCAAAGGATCCGATTTGGCTGTACAGTGAAAGTATTATTTACATCCACATCGTTGTTACGTAGGCAATTACATGAACAAAAATTTGTTTTATACATAATTTAAGTGATTGACCTAGTAATGCAGCAGAGATAAAAAAAGTCGGAAAGTCCCTACCCAAGCCCTGAGCAGTGTTGCCATTTAGTCATCACAGGTATGGAAAATGATTGTTTTACCATACTGGAGGCAACTGGAAATTGTCAAGCATGCGTAATAGGTGAAGGACATCGAAAGAAGCAACTTTAGTCCAGTGAACCAATGTCCGAAAATGAGTTATAAGGAACTATATGGATGTTATTATTTGCATCCCATCCACATTAGTTAATCATGTAATAAAATTTGGAAAATTTTCCATACACACATTGGAAAAGACCTCACCACTTACTATGGTCCAAAACAACTTCCCACGGCCAAATTTATGCAATATAGGAATTCATGGCCTAAACGCGAGGCTTACGTTAACTACACCGCGAAAATTTGTACACAGTTAAATACAATTACTCTGCATTTAATATTGAACTATTTTGCGTTTACATATACATCATAGAGCTTTGCGGGATATTCCTCTGCGTCTGTTTATTAAAAACACTTAACGTTTCACTCCGTGCTATGCGGAGCATCCTCAGAAGTAATTGCCGACCAAGTTTCCCTCTGCAAAATGAAAGACTTTCACGGTTGCTCGGCAGAAAATGAGTGATTAGAAAATATGAGACGTATTTATAGTACTATTTCCCTGGCTATAGTACTATAAATACGTCTCATATTTTCTAATCACTCATTTTCTGCCGAGCAACCGTGAAAGTCTTGCATTTTACAGAGGGAAACTTGGTCGGTATTATTTCTGAGGATGCTCCGCATAGCACGGAGTGAAACGTTAAGTGTTTTTAATAAACAGACGTTGCGGAATAACCCGCAAAGCTCTATGATGTATATGTAAAAGCAAAATAGTTCAATATTAAATGCAGAGTAATTGTATTTAACTGTGCACAAATTTTCGCGGTGTAGTTAACGTAAGCCTCACGTTTAGTCCATGAATTCCCCATTGCATAAATTTGGCCGTGGGAAGTTGTTTTGGACTGTAGTAAGTCTTCTTCTAGATCTGCAGTAAAGGAAAGTTTTGCCAGATAAGTGACAATGTAGTGTTTACTTTCTGCTCATAAATATTTTATTGAATAAAGCAGAACAGAATAAACATATAAATTAAAACATCTACAAGATGATCTGGAATGCAGAAACTGATCTCGATTATTCGACTGTAAACTTCCTCTACGGTAGCTCTTCAAAAGCTTTGTACAGGTTGTAAAGAAATATTGCATAGGGACATTGGCATATCATTGGAAGCATGTCTAAAAAAGTCGGTATGGTATACCAACGATATACTTATTTTAGTTAATAAGTATTGTCAATGTTGTGTTTTTTTATGGCATGACCAGAAAAAGATGTTTGTGTATCGATTTAGTTTAGAGTACAAGGTGTAAAAAAATAGTTCCGGAACTGGTCACCTAGAGCTGCAATCGTTCATTTGCTAGGCATGCGCGAGCTATGATGTACATCAAACATTTTGTTTATCTTCAGCAAAAATTGGGTAGTGATCGAGTGTTTAGATTTTTTTTCTGCGTTTTTTTTTATACTACTATATTTGTATGTGTCTGCAATTTTGTGTGATGAAAATGATTCTTTTGAAAGAACAATGCATTTGTGTTAAGTTTTGCTTCAATCTCAGGAAAACAGAAACAAAAACTTTTACAATGATTTCAGAGGCTTCTAAAGAAGCTGCCATGAATCGAACTCGTTGTTTTTGGTTGTTCTCACGTTTTAAAAATGGACAGATTTCAGTTAAGGACCATAAACGTTCAGGGTCACCTTTGACAAGTGTTAAAGACAAAGCAGTCGAGAATGCGACAAAAGGTTCATGAAGACCGATCCCAAATAGTTTACGACATCGCAATTGACTTTAGAAAATGACATGGCTCAATTTATTATATTCTTTAGGACATCGTGCATATAAAACGGATCTTGGAAAAGTTTCTTCCCTGCGTTTTGACTGACGAACAAAACCAACTCTGTCTGACTATGAGTTACGATCTCAAAAATAAAAGCATTTAAAATGATCCTAACTTCCTGAAAAAAAATCATCATAAGTAACGAGACCCGGATTTAAGGCTATAACGTCGCGATGAAACAACAATTCACCCAATGAAAGAGTCCACACTCGCCAAGACCGAAAAAGTCGCGCAAAGTGAGAAGCAATTTGTAAAAATGCTCCTTTTTCGTTTTTTGTTTTGACTGCACAAAAATATAATTCAATAAAAATTTGTGCCACGAGAGTATATTTTCAACCAGAATTTCTAAACGAATGTATTAAGACGCTTTCGTGAAATTGTCTAGAGATAAAACTCATTTTAAGGAAGGGATCGGTTGCTACACAATGACAATGCCCCTGCTCACACGGCGTTGACTATATGCGAGTTTTCAGCTAAAAACATTATGACTGTGGTACCCCAACTCTTGAACTTAACCAGACCTTATGCCGCCACTTCTCTTTATTTCCTCGAATAAAAATGGTATTGAAAAGCCGTCGATTCGAAGACAATGAAATTCAAGAAAATCGCAACTGATACTGGACGAGGTCACGAAAACTGAATTACAGGGATGTTTTAAAATGTTTAAGAAATGATAGGATCGTTGCATAGCTGCAGAAGGATACCATTGTAAAGGGAACAATGCGCAGTTTGTATTATGATGATTTTTTTTTTTTAAATAAGACTACTTCCAGAATTTTTTACCGTACCTCGTACGCTCTATAAATTGATCCTGTTTTATTTTTCAGATCATGATAAGCAAGATATCGAATGCTGCAAATTCCCACCAGAGCATCAACACCCAAATTGCATGAATATTCGAGTTCCAAAAGATGATCCTTTTTACAAATACTTCAATCGACAGTGCCTTGATTTTGCAAGGATATATCCAGGTCCAAAACCAGGATGTAAATTAGGTGAGTATCTAAACACACAAAAAATTAATTTGCTCCCAGGCCAATAAGCATAGTTATGCAAAATCAGTACAAAGTTATTATCACTCACGAGTATCTTGCATAAATATACTTCATATTATGATTTATTATGTCTAATAATTTTTGTATTGAAAGTAATATATTTCTTCGGAATATTTTTAATTATATTCTGAAAATGATTGTGGAATTATAAGACTTTCACATGGTACCATAAAACTGATAAAATTTTTATGCTAATTTTATTAAATCATTACTTTTTTATATTATTACATCATTATTATATTTTTACATTATTACATCATTACTATATTTTTACATTATTACATCATTACTATATTTTTATATCATTACTTTACTTTGCAGTAGCTATCAAAAGAAATATACTTATTTTTGAGTTTCCCTCACCGACAAAACTTATCTTTTACCTCACATTTTTTTTTCAATTTATATATTTTTGAGAAAAGAATGATAACGATCTTTCGTTTAGTACAAAAACCAGTCATAACCGGAATAACAATTGGATAATTAAAATCTCGAAGTGTTTCTATTTCAACACAATAACTAGAAAGGTGAACCCTCTTTCGTAATTAACTTACATTTTAGCAATCATTAATTTCGAGATTGTTAGAAAACATTTTAGAAATACATAATACTTTTTGTACAAATAAAATTGACAAATAAAATATTTATCACTAGTATTATTATGTCCGTTATACATTGTTGTATTACACAGCATCAAGGAGATAATCACTGTCCTCTTGATCTGGAGTTCTTGGTTCAGTTCAAGTCTCACCCAGAAACCTGAGAACTGTCCATGTACCTTCTTAATATATAGGCGGTGCCCAGTAAGGCAGTTTTTTGTAGGTCTGTTGTCGTTATGTCAGTAATGTCCAGTTTTTCTTGGAAGTTCTTTAAATTAGGTGTGATGGCCCCCAGTGCACCTATCACAATCGGGATGACTGTTATTTGTTTTTTCCAGTCTAGTTTTTACAGTTTCTATAGCAAAACTACGATACTTGGAGCTGTTTTCAAATTCCTTCTCTTTAATTCTGCTGTCACCTGGCACCGCAATGTCGATGATAAATACCTATTTTTCCTTCACCAATGTTATGTCTATGGTTTTCTAAATGCCTGTCTGTTTAAAGCCGAAAGTCCCACAGGATTTTTATTTAGTCGTTTTCTGTCACTTTTTTGCTTCATGTTCCCAGTAGTTCTTGGTTACCGTGATCTCATAATTTCTGCAGATATTCCAGTAAATCAGGGTAGCCACTCTGTCATGTCTTCTTTTTTTTTTTTGTAGTCTGATTGAGCTATTTTACTACAGCCACTGATTAGGTGGTCGACTGTCTCATCCTTTACTTTACACAGTTTGCATTTACTGTTCTTGTTTTGATTTCCGATGTCATCACGTTCGTTTGCAGTGCCTGTTCTTGTATAGCAAAGATCAGGTCTTCAGTTTGTTTTTTTGAAGTCCCCAATTGAAGGTACCTCCAGTTATGCTGGCTATGGGTTTTTTGCTTCAATTTTTTTCAGATATTGTGCATGGAGGGGGTTCTTTTTTCCAATTTGTGCGACGTTTTTGAAGTTCATTTAGTTTGAAGCACTTTTTTGAGTCTGAAACCTTTATTAGCTTTCTTGAAGCCACTTCCATTAGGAGTTTTTCATTATTTCTATTTAAATATTTATTCAGGTCTCTCCTTTCTTCTTTGGCAGTTTGTTTAATTTGTAAGAGGCTTCTTCCTCCTTCTTTCTTCGGTAAATATAGTCTATCTACGTCACTCCGTGGATATAAAGCGTGGCTTATAGTCATCTGTTTGCGCATTTTCCGGTCCAAATTATCAAAGTCCATTATTTTCCAATCAATAGTCTCTGCTGTATATCAAATTACTGGTATGGCCCAGCTGTTTATGGCTCTTATGGTGTTTCCGCTATTCAATTTTGATTTCAAGACTTTTTGTATGCGTTTCATGTATTTTGAGCATGTGATGGTTTTCATATTATTGTGAAGGAGTTAATCCAGTTATAACATGCCCAAGTACTTGTAATGCTTTTCGCTGGAAAGTTGTTTGATTACTTGTTGGTTGTCTAGAAGCATATCCTCTGTGCTTTCTATCTTTCCTTTTTTTATTGTGATCGTGGCACATTTGTCTAAACCGAATTCCATCTTGATATCTTCACAAAAAATTCACACTGTGTTTAATAATAAATCGATTCCTTTCTGGACTTTCTAACTAGTTTTGAGTCATCCATATACAGTAAGTGAGAAATTCTTTTATTTTGTTTTGATATTTCATATCCCATTCGTGTATTGTTCAGGATTGTTGTTAATGGGATCAATGCAATTGTGAATAAAAGGGGTGATAAAGATTCCCCCTGGAATATACCTTTCTGGATTATTATTATTTTTTATTATGTAAGTAAATTTAAATCTGTTTTTAATAAAAGTATTTCATAATTTTACTTATTTTCCAATCAGCAATCTAAACAACAGGTCATTGTGCTTCAGCATTTCCTCAGCAATCAGGGATGCCATAATCCCCAGAGAGTTATAAGCTTTTATAAGGAAAATTTCGTGAAGCGAGGTTAATAGTTTTAAGCATAAAAACATTTTAAACCCAACAAACAGTGATCATTTTTGCTTTAATTCTAAGCAATTATGATGGCTTTGATGTTGTGGTGCATATGTGGCGTCTTTTAAAATTAATTCATATTTAAATGCTTGATTTAATTTTTGTCGATATTTTTATCTGTTTGAAATATTTTCGACATATTTTTGATTTGCTTATTTTTATACGCAGTTTTTAAAAATACATATTGAAGCTACATTCCTCAACACCTCTTTTCCTCGCTTATATTTCTAAAAAATTTTAGATTCTAAAAATATTAGAGTTCTAGTTAATAAAACTCTTTCCAACAAGGACGTGCCAACGTTTTGAAGAGTATGGGGTCGAGAGACGTTTATGGCGACAAACTGGTGGCGCCATCTATTGCAATAGATGTCAAACAGTTATTATAAAATGTTAATTATATAAAATTATCCTTGATTAGTTAATTAAATAGTTAAAATAACTGAATTACAAAACAACAACCATTTGAACGATTTACAATTTTACTGATTTCGCAGAGCACCAGGCTTTAAGATCAATAGTTTCACAAAGAATGTAATATGTACAGGTAAGGAGAGGCTATTTTTTTTTAACAATAGATACGCCAAGGAGGGGCACTGTCGAAGCTGTATTATTGACGGTATGGTGCTGACACCTATTGACAGAAAACGAAATTAAAATCTAAGTTTCTTTCAGCTTTGCTACATTAGTGGAAATGTTTAATGATATTTTTGAAATTAAAATTTTAATAGTATTCCTCAATAGTGAGGGGGTGAGTTACGCCTTTCGCCTCTCTTCTTCCGAGATTGGGGGCGAGAAACCCCTGCCCCTGTTGGCACGTGCCTGATTAAATGTTAATTCATGAATTAAATAATTCAAATAAAATTAATCAGAAACAATCATTTGAAAGATTTACTATTTTACTGATTTTACAAAGTACACGCTTTAAGATCGATAGTTTCACAAAGACTGAAAAAAAATATACAGGTAAAGAGACGCTAATTTTTTTAACAATGGATACGCCAGGGGCACTGTCAAAACAGTATTATTGACGGTATGGTGCCAACATCTATTAACAGGAAAAGGAAATTAGAAACCAAAGTTGTTTCAGAACCGCTACATTACTAGTGATGTTTAATGTTACTTTTGAAGTTAAAATTTTAAGAGTGTTTCTCAAAAGTAGGGGGGCGAAATATACCTTCCTCCCCACCTTTAACACTGGGGAGACGAAAACCCCCACTGCCCCCTGTTGGCACGTGCCTGAGCATTTAGTAATCTACATATCTGTTATTTAATTACTTTCCATGTATGCAATTTTACACCAGCCTGCTTTATTTCCATATCGAAAATTTTATTTGTAGCAACATTTTTACTTTTTCTTTCGGAATTCACCAAAAAGATAATTAATGCATGACCCGGAAACTGTATCCTTTTAATTACACCTCATAGAATACAATTCATATTAATAGCAACAAATGGTTTAATGCTATTATGGTGCTCCTATGGTGCTATTATGGTGCTCCTATTTATTCTGACCAGGTCTGTTATTCATGCACTCTCGTGATACTATTTTTAGTAAATTACTGATCCTAGTAATTTAAAGCATCTAGGTGAAAATAGAAAGACTGTATATTCACATAAGGCTCGCTAGGTGAAAATAAGGAGCCTAGATGTAACCAGAGAGGCGACATACGAAGATCGAGGTTTCGTCGAACGCGTACTCGTTGCTATAGTAACCTAATGCTATTCAATGGGTGATTTGTTTTTCTTTTACGCTTTATGTAATTTACAGAAAAAATAGACAAGTAGAAAAACTTTATATTTTCAATCAGTCTTAATTTCTAAATGGATGTAAATCCAAATAAATATGTGGAAATAGATTTATGGGATCATTTACATATTTTTATTTACCAATTCCAATCATGTTTAAATCCACTTTTATTATGGTTGAAACTTCATACTAAACCCTTAAGTATTACACACTGTAATTTATTGAACGAGAAAGCACAATTTTTTAATTATGTCAGATTGTTGGGTAATTTTACACATCCCTAATTAAAAAGAAGTTCATCAAAAAAGTCGTTAAAAAGAAGGTACATGTTTGCATTTCTAAAATTAAAATCAAAACAATAAATATTAATAAAATAACTGTAATTTTAAATTTTTAATACATTTTGTTAAACTCTGTATTATACAGCAGAATGAATTTAAAATTCTTCAGATAAAACTGTCAACAATTATAATTTTTTCATGATTTCTTTTCTTGATTGGCTTTACATGTTCGAATATAATTGGAATGGCATCTTGTTTCAATTTACATTTAACGTCAACTCTAACTTTCTCCCGCTGATCGTCATCAAAGTGAATCTACAATAACAATGAAAAGGGGCTTCAGGGCTGAATGCATGTATTTAAACTTTCAAAAGGCGTAAAAGGTCTATTGCGGAAATATTTCACTTCCACTGAAGTTGCGGTATGGACAGGGGTCACTGCATTTTATGAAAATTTTAAGTAGGGAGCCTATATACCCTCCCTAACTTCAAGTAATGGATCCTCTCCATTTCATGGTGGCAAAATTCAGTATATATGTCTGAATATACGCGATCTCATGTATTTGACAAAGGCATATATTTTTAAAAAATTCTCATCTCACAAAGATAACTATTTTTTGCAGTTTTCCAGTTATCTTTATTTATTTATTTATTTTGCACGCCATAATGATATTTGCCTATAATTTCTTGGGAAAACTCGCATACAAAATGTTTTTTTCACGACTATTGAAGCAATTAACAGCAGCACAATCAGGCGTTGTTTCTCAAAAAAGATTCAAAGTTCATATAAACCAGGGTTATTCAACCCCTTTCCGAGTAACGGACCATTGGAAAATTTTTCACGGATATAACGTGCTAGTTTCAAAGTGTTTGTAAAAAAAAAAGAAGAAGAAGCACTGACTACATGATTAGTCACACCAAAATTTTCACAGTAATTATTATGGTCACCCCTGCTGCTCTTGCGTTTATTTTCTTATTTGTGGGGGGGGGGACGAATCTAAAATTTCAGTTTTAAAATTCTGGAATTTTTTTTGTTCTAAATAGTTGTTGGCGGGTGGACAACCTTGATATAAACCATCATAAACATAATAATATTCATAAATGTACAATTAATTCATAATAAGTTGGAGCAAAAGTAAGCAATAAAAAAATTTTGTTATCAAAATGATTCAAAATCTACCACAATAACTTGTAGGCTATAGTGTTGACTCATTTAATGGTGCAATTACACCAGAGCCAAACATCTATAAACAATAAAAGTAACCATTATCCTGTTTACAAGTAGTTTTATGTACATAAAAACAAAACAATAAGGTTTCTAAATTACATTTTCAAAATAACGCCACCGAAGAGTTTTGCAGTGCAATTTTAAAACCATAAATACAAGCAGTTTCAAAATTATAAAAACAAATGTTTCAAATATTAATACTTTTTCATGCAAATTTTGAACAATATAAAAGTTCACTGGCGGTTTAAACCCCCAAAACACATAGATACGCTACTGCATCACTATAATGTACACACTATCCATCGTGTTAAAAATAAAATAT
>QLNU02015360.1:24555386-24574365 GCA_006491805.2 Dysdera silvatica
GTAAGTACTGTTTACATCTATGTCATTGCTACATAGGCAAATTACAGTAATTAAATACAATTTTTGATACATAATTTAAATTACATAAAAAGGTTAAACACTGGTAAAATAGCAATGAAAAAGATCACTCAAGCTTTCGGACGCATCAGCAGCAGTCCTTCATCAGGAGTAATGACGATGTTATGTTTCTGTCTCTTTTTTATACTTGAAATTTCTGGAAAACCCTTCATCAGAGTAGTCCCGCAGAATGGGAAAACCCAATGAGAACCAATGGGAGGCCTCCAATAGAATCATGGAAGAACCCCAATAGGGACCAATGAGAAACCCACACTGCGGGTTACCTAATTTGGGGATGTCTCATACATTTCAGAGTAAGAGTTGTTTATAAGTTTCTGGAAGTGGTTGTGATGTATTAATGGCTTTCCCGTGTAGTTTGTAAGTTTCCCAAGATTCTAAGAAGAGTCTACGATTCTTGTTTGTGATGTGCCGGTGTAGTATTTTTGTTGAGTCCCAGTCGGGTTCGTGTCCGTGTTGTAAAGCGTGTTCTGCCAGACGTGAGGCTATGTCTCCTTTCGCGAGTGCTTGTTTGTGTTCTTTTTTTCTTGTTTTGATCATTCTTTTTGTTTGTCCTATGTAATGTTTGTTGCAGTCTTTGCATGGTATTTGGTATATTGCGCCTGTGAGATCTTCTGGTGGAATTGGGTCTTTAACTTTTGTAAGTTGTTTGCGAAGTGTTGTGACAGGGGAATAGAATGTATGGATATTTGCCTCTTTAAGGATGCGAGAGATTGTTTCGGAAATGCCGTGAATATATGGAATGGATATGCGGGTGTGAGATGTATTGTTTAAAGATGTACTATTGGGTCTACAGTTTCTGAGAATGAATCGTTTAGGGTATCCATTATTTTTAAGTGCCGTGTGTATGTGTTTTGTTTCTGTGTTTGAAAGTGTTTCATTACTGCAGTGAGAATTCGCTCTAAGACTTAATGTTTTAACAACGGAAGCTTTGTGGCATGTTGGATGATGCGATTTAAAATCGAGATATCTGTCTGTATGTGTGGGTTTACGGTAAACTGAGGTGAAGATTGAGTTATCGTGAGATCTGTGTACAAGAACGTCTAGGAAAGGGAGTTTATTGTTCTGTTCTGTTTCGTATGTGAATTTTATATGTGAGTTTAAGTTATTAAGGTAATGGAAGAAGCTTTGGAGTGTATTAGTTTTAAGTATAACAAATGTGTCGTCGACGTATCTTTTCCAGAATTTAATGTTAAAATTCGGTGAGGACAAAGTAGTTTCCTCAAATGACTCCATAACCAAGTTAGCTACAACACTTGAGACCGGAGATCCCATGGCAGTGCCAAAAACTTGTCTATAGATAGAACCATTTGAGGTGAACACAGCAGAGTCTAGACAAAATTTCAACAATGTGCAGATGTGATGAGGTGTTAGTAAAGTGCGTTCATGTAGTGTTGTGCCATTTTGGAGGCGTGTAAGTGCGGTGTCGATTGCAAGTGATGTGGGAATGCAAGTGAAGAGAGAAATTACATCGAATGAGACCATGAGGTCGTCGTCGTCAAGTTGTAGGTTATTTAAAGAGGTGCAGAAGGATTGGCTAGTAGAAACAGTGTAGTCGTTATTACCGATTATAGGAGAGAGTAGACGTGCAATATATTTTGATAGGTTATATGTAGGAGAGCTGCACAAGCTAACTATTGGTCTGAGAGCAATATTTTGTTTATGAATTTTATGTAATCCGTAGAAGGATGGTAAGCAGCTGGAAGTGCATTTTAAAGAGTCATAGAGATTAAACGAAAGTTTTTTTTAGATTTATAGAGTTTAAGAAGGAGAGAGTTCGTTTTGGATTGAATTGTTTGTGTAGAGTCTTTTGTGATGTGGGTGTATGTATTTGTATCAGATAAGAGTGTAGAGACTTTATGTAAATAGTCTGGACGATTTAAGACGACTGTAGTACGGCCTTTATCAGCTGGCAGTATGACAAGGTCCTTGCGTTCCGTAGCTCCTCGAGGCCACCCTTTCCATAGGCGTTAGATTTCCTCAGGGAGTTCTGGACGCCGAAGGAGTCCTGCCACTCTGCAGCGATATCAGCTGCAACGCGTTTGTCAGTGTGATATTTTGCTAAGCATTTTCTATGGAAGCGAAAATCTGTGGTGTAGGAATTTTAAGTGGAGCAGGTGAGAAATTTAGGCGGAGTGATAGTACGAATTGCTGTTGTGGTGTGAGATTTTTATTTGAAAGATTTAGTATCCAGTTTTTTGTAAGGAGTTTTGACTGTTTTGAAATAGAAGGTCTAAGGTTGTTAAGTTTACGTGAATGAGTAAGACGAATATGTTCTTGGATTTTAGATTCTTGTGAGCGAGTAGCGGATTTAACTAGGAGCATGGTAAGAAAATCAAGTTTAGTATTTAGAAGGGAAGTAAGAAAGGATATTTTATTTTGAAGCTGAGCGAGTACGCGGGGACAGAGAGAAATTCTAGTGGAAATAAATTTAAGACTTATGTTATGTGCGATGCAATGTCCAAGAGATGAATTTACAAGAGGTTTAACTTTAAGTGTGAAAGGGATAAGAAATTCCTTTTTACAGGTGTGATTAAAGTGAAGATGTTCTTTAAAACGGATAACTTTAATGTGTGTTTTGATGTATTTATGAACTATTTGAAGAGTTTCCTGACCAAAGTGTAATTCGTACTATCACTCGGCCTAAATTTCTCACCTGCTCCACTTAAAATTCCTACACCACAGATTCTCGCTTCCATAGAAAATGCTCTACAAAATAATCACACTGACGAACGTGTTGCAGCTGATATCCGCTGCAGAGTGGCAGGACTCCTTCGGCGTCCAAAACTTCCTGAGGACAACCTAACGCCTATGCAAAGGGTTGCCCTCCGGGAGCTACGGAACGACAAGGACCTTGTCATACTGCCAGCTGATAAAGGCCGTACTACAGTCGTCTTAAATCGTCCAGACTACTTAAATAAAATTACTACACTCTTATCTGATACAAATACATACACCTGCATCACAAAAGACCCTACACAAACAATTCAATCCAAAATGAACTCTCTCCTTCTAAAACTCTATAAATCTAAAAAACTTACATTTAATCTCTACGACTCTTTAAAATGCACTTCCGGCCGCTTACCATCCTTCTACGGATTACCTAAAATTCATAAACAAAATATTCCTCTTAAAACTATAGTTAGTTTTTGCAGCTCTCCTACATATAACCTATCAAAATATCTTGCACGTCTACTCTCTCCTATAATCGGCAATAATGACTACACTGTTTCTACTAGCCAATCCTTCTGCACCTCTTTAAATAACCTACAACTTGACGACGACGACCTTATGGTCTCATTCGATGTAATTTCTCTCTTCACTTGCATTCCCACATCACTTGCAATCGACACCGCACTTACACGCCTCCAAAATGACACAACACTACATGAACGCACTTCACTAACACCTCACGACATCTGCACATTGTTGAAATTTTGTCTGGACTCTGCTGTTTTCTCCTCAAATGGTTCTATATATAGACAAGATTTTGGCACTGCCGTGGAATCTCCGGTCTCAAGCGTTGTGGCTAACTTGGTTATGGAGTCATTTGAGGAAACTGCTTTATCTTCACCGAATTTTAACATTAAATTCTGGAAAAGATACGTCGACGACACGTTTGTTGTACTTAAAACTAATACACTCCAAAGCTTCTTCCATTACCTTAATAACTTAAACTCACATATAAAATTCACATACGAAACAGAACAGAACAATAAACTCCCTTTCCTAGACGTTCTTGTACACAGATCTCACGATAACTCAATCTTCACCTCAGTTTACCGTAAACCCACACATACAGACAGATATCTCGATTTTAAATCTCATCATCCAACATGCCATAAAGCTTCCGTTGTTAAAGCATTAAGTCTTAGAGCAAATTCTCACTGCAGTAATGAAGAACTTTCAAACACAGAAACCAAACATATACACACGGCACTTAAAAATAATGGATACCCTAAACGATTCATTCTCAGAAACTGTAGACCCAATAGTACATCTTTAAACAATACATCTCACACCCGCATATCTATTCCATATATTCACGGCATTTCCGAAACAATCTCTCGCATCCTTAAAGAGGCAAATATCAAAACATTCTATTCCCCTGTCACAACACTTCGCAAACAACTTACAAAAGTTAAAGACCCAGTTCCACCAGAAGATCTCACAGGCGCCATATACCAAATACCATGCAAAGACTGCAACAAACATTACATAGGACAAACAAAAAGAATGATCAAAACAAGAAAAAAAGAACACAAACAAGCACTCGCGAAAGGAGACATAGCCTCACGTCTGGCAGAACACGCTTTACAACACGGACACGAACCCGACTGGGACTCAACAAAAATACTACACCGTCACATCACAAACAAGAATAGTAGACTCTTCTTAGAATCTTGGGAAACTTACAAACTACACGGGAAAGCCATTAATACATCACAACCACTTCCAGAAACTTATAAACAACTCTTACTCTGAAATGTATGAGACACCTCCAAATTAGGTAGCCTGCAGTATGAGTTTCTCATTGGTCCCTATTGGGGTTCTTCCATGATTCCATTGGAGTCCTCCCATTGGTTCTCACTGGGTTCTTCCATTCTGCGAGACTACTCTGATAAAGGGGTGGCCAGAAAATTCAAGTATAAAAAGAGACAGAAACATAACATCGTCATTACTCCTGATGAAGGACTGCTGCTGATGCGTCCGAAAGCTTGTGACCTTTTTCATTGCTATTTTACCAGTGTTTAACCTTTTTATGTCATATCTAAGAAAATACGCTGAATCGCGTGTTCGAAGAAATTGAGCCGGTTACCATGGTTGAAATTATGGGTAATATCAATCAAAATAGCCCTCCTGTCGCTGCGGACAAGACGAAATAGCCTGCCATAACCTCTAGCATTAATAAGGCGTAGTCGACCCACGCCTTGCTGACGGCTCGACGGGTCACCTTTTTCGTACCATCTTTGTTAGGTACTAACTACTGCAGGGAACAAATAGCCTACCAGCGTCGTTTTTTTGGCGATGCTCTCACCAAGGTGTCTTGCTATAACGACGTTTCCTTTTTTGCAATCGAATAAATCCTTTATTTTCTCATATTGAGATGTAGCGAAATACTGACTTAGAGAGCTCTGATCCAAAATATCATTTGTGATCGTGGCACATGTCAACTACCAGCGGGCTAATTTGATTAACGTAGAGGTGGTTTTAATGTTCTGGCTGATCGGTATATGTGTGTGTAAGGGGAAGGGGTATATGTGTGTATGTTTTATTATCATTTTGGAAAATGTCAATCGATAAGAATCAACAAATATCCTGCTTAATAATTCAATCTGTTTTTGCACATTTGACAAAACCAGTCAGGCATTCAATTTTTCTTTTGTAAATTTGCAATGTATTTGGAGGAAAGCGGCGTATTTTTAATAAATTAGGTATTAGTAACATTTTAGTTCAAATATTTTTGTACCAAACACATTTTTTAAGCTCAAAGTAATAAAATAATATTAAAAAGTGCTCAATATAGATTTAAACATAATTAGGCCATTGAAAGAATGTTATCTGTTTTAAATAATTAGAGAACATCAAACTGCAGCAAAATAAGTTTTCATTAAGACAGTAAAATTTTTGTAATCTTATAAAGGAAGAATGAATTTTTGCAAAATATTTTTATACGATAGTCACATCATTTTTGCAAGCCTTCGGGAAATAAAGGTTTAAATACCTATCAAGCATCTCACAAAAAATGAAATATAGGAATAAGTATATGATGAGGGCAACATAGACAACAAAAACACACACAGAATAATAGAAGTAATCAACGAGTGATAAAGGATGAGTAATATCGATTTATATATGAGGTTTAATGATGTAGTATATCTAGAAAATCACTGCAGTAAATAATTTCTATTAATTTTGTCCAAAATTTCTGTATTGAATTCTGGATGATGTATTTAGTTCTCTTTTGTAAAGAAAGTTTAAATGCATAATGGTCCGGAATGACGGATCCTTATCTCTAAGTTAAGACACCATGACGATAATTTGCTTATATTATCGACATCGTGCTAAACTGATGAATCTGAAAAATTCTAGGTACAAAAAAACAAACAAACCCGCATTTAAACGTTTATTGCTAGTACACTTTAACACAATGAAATGAAAGCGCATGTGAGAATTACTACCATTCAGGTTAACAGTATACCTTCGTGTTTTAGTCAAAGCACAGTTGACCTGTAAACAACCTCAAAAATGCCCTCAGGTAAAAAGAACACTCAAATTTTCAGGTTCATTAATTTAGCCTGGTGCCGACGATATAAAAATAGTGGGTTTCCTTAAACACACGTCTTAACAGCGGTGTAGTGATAATCCGTAAATCTACCGTGCAAAAAATCCGAGTTTTACTTCCATGGTACACATCGCTTTATTTTTCTATCGTCACACAGTCCTGAATTGGATTCCCTTTGCGACAGAGCTTCATAAAGCCGTAAGTTCTGGTACATCATGAGTTTAGCTATTCCCGTGTCAAAAACACCTGAAGCATAATTTTAGTTACTCCATTCATTTCTACAAACATCATCATGCAGATATTTAGCGTTGCTTTAAGTAATGTTTAAAACCCATTCAAGCTTATATTGAATATAATTTTATATCTATCTGTGGCACTTTAAATACGGAATTAAGGACGTTAAGATGGGTATTCTAAATTCTGATTACACCTGTGATTGAAATGCTTTATTTTATCTGCATATTATGCACTTATCTGTAAAGCATGCATATTAAATATGTATATACTACTTCGACCAGCGGTGTAAATGTTTCCGCAAGAAATGTGTTCCAGATATTTAGGGACAAAATAGTGCCATGGTCAAAATTAAAGGTTTTTCTTAGGGGCGTAGCCAAGGTTATGGACCAAGCTATTGTTGAATGGAGTTGTTGGCTTGAAAGGTCGCGGGAGGTCTTGAGTCAAGCAATTGTAGTTGCCCATGTGAGGAATAATTTTATGGTAGTGCCCTTTCACATGAACTGGGTGAATAAACCACCAGCGAAATAAAAATTCCTTTCAGGTTCCTCCCTTTCCTTTCTCATGAATAGCTAGTTAACGTCTTTTAAGGTATTTTCCCCTTTACAGAGAGAAAAGTGGAAGTAATGTAATAATGCTCTAGTACTGGAAAATCCATCAGATTTTTTGCTTTTATTATCGAAAAAATTCCCTTTCTTTGTCTTATTCTGCTGCTTAGGCCTCAGGTATAAAAAAATAATGTTATTAATCATTTGTAAGCATTTTATTTGCTTTTATAAATATTGTAATTCAAAAACAATCTATTCAGAATTTTATATAATTTATATAAATTCTATTCATAATGCGTATGTTACACTAATGTTTGTATTTTCGTACATTTGTGAAAAGTTTAGAACTTCAATTTACGATGCTTTGCGGCAAATACATATGCGCGTGTGCGCGTCTAAAATTTGATTCATTACCATTATAGATCTAAGGTTTGCTTATAGATCATTCGTTGTTGTTAATTTTTTTTATACAGCAACGGATTTTAAATTTGTGCTAGCAAATGTTTAATAAAATGTATTCTTATTAAAATTAAATTTTTATTACGTTAGGTCCACGCTTTCAAATTAACACCATATCGTCGTACATAGACGCCAATTTTGTTTACGGCAGCAATCAGGATGTTGCCAGCCGACTCAGGGAATTTCATGGAGGTAACATTAAAGTTATTCACTATTCATTGAAAATAATTTGTTACGCGTAATTGTTTGACGAACTGATAATGAATGGTAGATCTAGCGCACTTCCTTTGTACTAGAAGTTTGCTATGAGTTCGTATCATGAATGTATCCAATGTCAGTAAATTCAACATTACTAGCTAAGATAAACTCTTTGCTTACTTAGGACGTCTGAAAGCCAATCACATGTATGCAGAATTAGGGTTAAAAGACTTACTTCCTATGAAAATGGTGGAGAAGGATGTTGGCTGCATGGCTAGACCAAGAAATGTGTACTGTTTTGATGCAGGTGGGTGTTTCATTTATTTATGTATGGCGTCTGCGTATGAACAAATTGCTGTTCATTGCCTTACAATTCTGTCCTATGCTTTTTCTCGTTTTTCACTTCTATGTAACACGTTGGTTATACGACTCTTTCAACGCGTATAAATTGGCTCTGGTACAGAGATTGCAGTCATTTCGCCCATCGAAAACTTACAAGGGATGGAGGAAGAACGCCATTAAACAGAAAAAATCGTTAATCAGAAGGTGTTAATGAGAGATTTAACTGTATTAAAATTCGAATAAAGTAACAAATTAGGGTACATGACAATATACAAAAGGAATACTTTTTGAAGTTTCGCATCTAAAACTTATTTAGAGAAATGTGTGAATATGAGGAAAATTTCTAATAGATATTGTAAATTAAATATACTCTTTCCATGTATAGATATCTTTGGCTCCTTTGTAATTGGTTTTCAAATTCCATCATTGTCAACTTATGGAAGTCCGCATTATTTTCTGACTCGCGTTTGCAGACTCTTATGGAAGTGGGAAAAATTGATTTCGTATGAAACTAAGTTGAACTTGTGGAGAGGTGACTAATGTTTTCAAGGTTCATTATCCTTTAATTTTATATTTTGAAATATTATAATTCAAGGTACTCGCATAAATAAAATTATACAAAAGACCAATTCTTACCATCTGAGAAAAAATTTAATCAGTATACCTGAATTTCACACCTTTGACAAGGAACTGAAACTGAGTTAAAGATGTATAGATTAAACCTCACAATAAATGATTGCCTGTCATCATTTATTTGGCATTTCATGCATGATTAAATTTAAGTTTAGTTAATAATATTTGATGATTGTTTTCTCAATTGGTTTTAGGTGACGAAAGAGTAAATGAACAACTTATGTTGACAGTTATGCATACCTTATGGTTTAGAGAACATAATAGAGTTGCTGATATCCTAGCAGCCGTGAATCCCCATTGGGATGATGAAACTATTTATCAAGAAACGAGACATATTGTTGCTGCAGAAGTGCAGCATATTACTTACAATGAATTCTTGCCTATGGTTGTGGGACGGCAACATGCCTCAAAATATGGACTAGAACCACTTAACCATGTAAGTGTCCGTTATCTGTTACAAATAAGTTCCGTTTCCGTCTTAAACCACTAAGCGATGATTCAGGATCCATTTTTAAATTTAAAGTTTATAAAATGTACTTTAGCGATTTATAGTATTATATATATATATATATTTATTTATTGATTTTATATATTTATCAAAAATATGCTCCTAACGTTTAATTTCCAACTACAGTAGATCCTCGATTATCCTAAATAAAGAGGACGGACGTATTTTCGAATAAGCAAAATTTCATATAATCTGGAAATCCAATTTTCAGTGTAAAGGGGTGCAAAGAAACCAAATTTATTTAAAAAACAAAAAAACACGCTTACTTACATAATACTGAATTACTATATTGATAATAAAAAAATTAACAAAGTAAATGTTATTTCTATTTAAAAATATAAAATATTTTGATATAAAATATTATTATTATTTAAAGATATTTTTGTATTACTAGGGAAGTAGTTTTATATCTCATTATTTGACCTTTTTCAAAAGTTTCTTTTGTGTTCCAAAGGAACGACAACATATTTCCGTTTAGCCGATATTGCGTCATTGTACAAACTAAAAATTTAACAATACACAGTAGGAATAACTCTGTAATACTCAACTTTTCACGTGAAACTAATACTCCCAACGACGTATTATTATTTTTCAATTATTTTATTTATTTCCAAACAAATTTTATATTGTCCCCTCTTACGGCCAAAATTGGGTAGTTATCCTTACTATATTTGTGTCTGGGAGTACTTACTGCCAGCTAAAGACGATATGTTGTCCATCGTTTTTCCATAGGAGCACCATACAGGCGACCAACGTCACTCCACGATACGTACACATACTACCAAGCTTACTTGCGAGTCGAATCCAAACCCAGAAAGCCTGGTGATTATACCCACTGGACTACTAGGGAGTAAAAGTTGAAATCGAAATGCTCCCTCCATCACCGCCACGCTCCCGTTCACCATTGCTATAACTATTTTAAACATATTGATGTCTGGCAGATTTACACCACCAGCTGGAGGCGAAATAATATCAATCGTTTCTCCACAGAGCAGTGTTTCTCAGTGTGGTCCGCGGCGGCTTATCGAGTGGTCCGCAGGATAATCACCAAATTAAAAAAATTAACTAAAAATTGCCGGCATAACTAGAATTTAGGTTCAGGTGAGATTTAAAGAACCTCTCATATATATTAGTTATTATAAACCTCACCTTATGGCGTTTCGTGAAAGATTTGAATCCTCTAAATACACCCTTGCTGTCTACATTGCTTATTATTATTTGATTAAATTGATGATGACATTTTCATTGTACATTTCAGAAAATAAGATCTAACTCTTACTCTCTTTATCAAATAGAGTTACTCTAAAAATTATTTTGTTTCAGGTGGGTTTGGCAAACAACCCGCATTTTAAGAATATGGTCTGAGATTTTCTCCCATAAACAGGTGTTTAAAAAAACAAACAAAAGAACTAAGAAGCTTAAAATGAACAAACAAAAGGAGTTAAAATTAACTGCAAAAGCGCTCAATAAATCTCTCCTGCCGGAGCTCTTATATACGTATATAAGCCTGCCAATAAATCACATAAATCAAGGGTTATTCTGTTATGTCTTTCCTTAGGAAGGAGGGGGGAGATCAGTATGACCGTAGGGCTGAGTAGGGCCCAATAATATTATTAACCATAGTTGGCAACCTTAATTTCAGGTAATATATTTTTTTAAAGTGCGGGAGAAGAAATTCCCCCGGTGGTCCGCGATAAATAAAACTCTTAAAGTGGTCAGTGAGCGACCAAAGTTTGAGGAACACTTGTCTAGAGGGTGTTAGAATGTTATTGTATTTGGTTTTAATTTGTTTTAAGCATTAGAAAGCAGCGCAGTATATTGTAATTATTAACAATATCAAAATTCTCTCATATTTGTTTTCCTTCCCATGCTTGCAATTTTAACTCTTATTTAATTGCTCACGCTGAAATTAACCTCAAACAGTATATATTGTACTTATTGAAAATACCAAAGTTTTTCTATATTCCTTTTCTTTCCTTTCCCATATGTTTAACTTTTGTTAATTGTATGTGCTGAAATTAACCTCACGTTTAAATTGATTTATTAATTTACTACAATGTCCAGTAATAAATGCCCGTAGAGCAGTTGCAAAGTACACAGATTATCAAAACAAGAACAACACTGCTGCATGTTGGGTTGTTATTGAAATCTACCTACCGATGTTAACATAGAGTTTTCAAAATTATTGAGAAGGGGCACACTAGAGTGGGCCGAAAAAAAAATTTTTTTTGATTCGCTATACCGCAGAAAACCTGCTCCTAGTCAATACAAAAAAATAAAAAAAAAAAGGAAAAAAATAAATAAAATCAGTTGATATCTTTCGCTCGGGCATCGCCTTTGAAATTTACAAAAATATGTAAATTTTCAATATTTTGAGACAATTTGTTTTGATTCGCTATACCGCGGAAAACTTGCTTCTAGTCAATACAATCAAAATAAAAAAAAATTAAAATCAGTTAATATCTTCCGCTCGCGCATCGCCTTCAAAATTTACAAAATTTTACAAATTTTCAATATTTTGAGGGAAAAAAATCGCTGCAAATCAAACTTCTTTAATTTTAATCAAATAATAAAATCGTGCATATTTCAATATTCATTGATTTTCCGCAGCATAGTGAATAAAAAAAAATGTTAAAAACGATGAAAATTTGTAAATCTTTGCAAATTTCGAAGACGACGCATGAGCGGAAGATACCAACTGATTTTAAATTTTTATTTTGTTTATATTGACTAGCAGAAAGTTTTCCGCGGTATGGCGAATTAAAAAAAAAAATTCTGCCCACCCTAATGTATACGTGTAAATACATATGTAAAAAAAGTTAATATTTATTTGAGGGGGATCTCGGTGCCCCTACGCCTATAATTACCTATCTACTAAAGAGACGAATACTGAAATGGGTGCGTATTTCGATAAATGAAGTTTATTGTTTAAATGAAATGGCTTTATACTTAAATTCTTGACGCGAGTAAAAATAAACTGCATTTTTTGCGAATCGTCGTGTTAATAGACCGATTGATCGTATATAAAACGACTATTTAGGCACCGACCTTGCTTTGTAAATCTATATTTTCTTCGTCGATACCAAATGTGACCTTCCGTTTTATTTTTTATTGTCACAATAATGTCATCAAAATTCTTAATGTTTATATTTGCTAACAGGGCTATTATGATGGTTATAGTACTAAAGTGAATGCTGGTGTTAGGGCAGCATTTCAGTCTGCAGCATTTAGATTTGGACATAGTCTTCTTCCTGATGTCATAGAACGGTATAATAAATTTCACGAAAAAATTGGTAAGTAATTTTATGGCGTTCTTTTTGCTTTTCACATATGAAAAGGACACGTTATTAGTTTCTTATATAGCTATCATAATCTTATATGTAATTTAACTTAATAAAACTATTTTAATATTACTTATAAAATGCATTATCATAAATTTAACGGAATAGTGTAAAAAATTAATAAAAATTTTTATTCTGAATAATGCGATAAACTTAGAGTAAAGAAATTTCACATTTGAAATTTTCTAAAAAACTTGAGAGTACTTAAAGTTCTTTTGTTTATGGCCAAAACTAAAACCATTGAGAGCGCCTTTCGTTTTTCCATTAATGACACAGCCATCTCATTAATGAAAAAATGAACTCATCAGGCTGGGAATAGTGCCAAAGGAAAAAAATGACTTTTGAAAAAGAATTTTCTTGTATGGTTTGGAGGAAATTGAACAGGAAGAGGGACGGGGTACAGAGGTGTAAGTCTAACTTTCTCAAGTGGTGATTCTCGGCCGAGAGTGATATGAGTGCAGTTCTGGAAGATTTCAAGACCCGGCAAACCTGCAGATAGTCCACAGCTATCTGAATTCTGTGTTATAGATATCCAACGTCAAACTAATGACAAAACCATAATGGCGGCCAAATTTTGATTTGGGTACGTAAATAAGCTCTGTTAGAATGTTTATTTTCTGCATTGCTGACGTCGATCAGAAATTTTGCGTGTTTTCTATTATTCAGTTATCATGTCAGATTAGGTTATCTGAAAAATTAATAACATATTTAAACCTCAACAGAGCAAGGGATTAATATTTCATTGCGTTTATTAGAGAAAATGATAGTATTTCCAATCTTGTGTTTTATGCAGAACTCAATTTTATGTAGAAAAATCAGCCTTGAGCATAAGTTGTTGGCAATTGTGCAAGAGAGATTGGGATTGCTGGAGGATAGGCATACGAGTACGCAGAAAGTTCGTAAGGGGGATTATAGGCCAATGGAGGGTTATAGAGCTGCAACTCACATATTCCTATGCTAAATATGCAAAATTTCATTGCAATGGGGGAGTTACAACCCCGTCAACACCCCCCTATGTACGCCAATGATGATGGGTAGCATTGCATGCACAGAGGAGGAACTGAGCATAAGTTCTATAAATCAGCATCTTACCCTCGATAATACTATTAAGAAAAAAATTATATAAAGAAAGAAGCTAATTCAGAACTGATCTCCCTGTGTGAAATAAATCATTTTACGAAGTAACCATACAAAGATTTTCCAAGGTTTGTAAATTTTGTAGCAAATTCCATTTAATTTCTTTTAGATTCTATACGAGTGTCAACAGTTCTACGACAGCCATATAATCTATATAAACCAGGTATTGTGGATTCATTTTTGCATGGACTGATTAATCAAAAGGCAAATGCCATGGATCGAGGAATTTGACTGAAGGGTAATTGATGGTTGCATTAATATATCTCTATACAGTAAAATCTCTCATAACGACCTTAAGGATTGTCGTTATAACGATAATCATATACTTATAGCACGATTAAAATCATAGTAGCCTATAGTAATGCACTTGAGAGTTTGTAAATTATTTTGACAATAAAAAATCTTAAATTTTTGTTTTAAAATTAAATAAATATACTTAATTATAATGAAAACTTTTACATACAAAAGGTTAAACACTGGTAAAATAGCAATGAAAAAGATCACCCAAGCTTTCGGACGCATCAGCAGCAGTCCTTCATCAGGAGTAATGACGATGTTATGATTCTGTCTCTTTTTATACTTGAAATTTCTGTGAAAACCCTTCATCAGAGTAGTCCCGCAGAATGGAAAAACCCAGTGGGAAACAATGGGAGGCCTCCAATAGAAATCATGGAAAAACCCAATGAGAAACCTGTGCTGCGGGGCACCTAATGTTGAGAGCTGCACCAAGTGAAGAGAGAAATTACATCAAATGACGATAACTCTATCTTCACCTCAGTTTACCGTAAACCCACACATACAGACAGATATCTCGATTTCAAATCACATCATCCAACATGCTATAAAGCTTCCGTTGTTAAAACATTAAGTCTTAGAGCAAATTCTCATTGCAGTAATGAAGCACTTTCAACTACAGAAACCAAACATATACACACGTCACTTAAAAATAATGGATACCCTAAACGATTCATTCTCAGAAACTATAGACCCAATAGTAGATCTTTAAATGATACCTCTCACACTCGCATATTCATTCCATATATTCACGGCATTTCCGAAACAATTTTTCGCATCCTCAAGGAAGCAAATATCAAAACATTCTATTCCCGTGTCACAACACTTCGCAAACAACTTACAAAAGTTAAGACCCAGTTCCACCAGAATATCTCGCAGGCGCCATATACCAAATACCATGTCAAGACTGTAACAAACGTTACATATGACGAACAAAAAGAATTATTAAAACAAGAAGAAAAGAACACAAACATGAACTCGCGAAAGGAGACATAGCCTCACGTCTGGCAGAACACGCTTTACAACACGGACACGAACCTGACTGGAACTCAACAAAAATACTTCATCTACATATCACAAACAAGAATAGTAGACTCTTCTTAGAATCTTGGGAAACTTACAAACTACATGGGAAAGCCATTAATACATCACAACCACTTCCAGAAACTTACAAACAACTCTTACTCTGAAATATATGGGACTTCCCCAACATTAGGTGCCCCGCAATATAGGTTTCTCATTGGTTCCCATTGGGTTTTTCCATGATTTTTATTAGAGGCCTCCCATTGGTTCCCACTGGGTTTTTCCATTCTGCGGGACTACTCTGATGAAGGGTTTTTCCAGAAATTTCAAGTATAAAAAGAGACAGAAACATAACATCGTCATTACTCCTGATGAAGGACTGCTACTGACGCGTTTGAAAGCTTGGGTGATCTTTTTCATTGCTATTTTACCAGTGTTTAACCTTTTGTATGTAAATTTCCTCCCTGGTACCCTGTATTTTATTTCTATTATAATGAAAAAATTTCTGTTTATATTTTATTATAACCACACTAAAAACATAGTACTTTCTTAGTTTTTTAAATTGAAAAAATTGTAGAAAATACTACTAAAGTATATAATGTAGAAAACAAATGTAATGAATAGTATTTATTATATTATACTAATGACTTAAGAACAGTGCCGGTTTAAGAGATTTATGGGCTCTACGCTGAAAAAATAGAATGGACTCCTAAAGAATATGACCCTCGTGATATTCAATTAATAAACCATGCTCCTTTTTTTTCTTTTCTTTTTTTATATTCAGGTTTAGCAGTAATAAAAATTTCTCGGACATTTGTAAATAAACAGGATTAGAATAACGCTTAAATTTTGATAACTAATTTTAAATTTTAATAACAATAACCAGGGATTTATACTCACCCCTCCTGATTTTTTGATATACCCTTTTAATGATGTCTAAACACACAAAATCTAATCCACACCCCCTAAAAATCTTGAACGCCCCCCCAGTTTATGAGTACTGGATAAACCCCTGTAACTAACCCACGTGGTTTTGATTTATGACTGCCAAGTCGCATCATTATATATGAATTTCCCTACTTAGAATCTACGTAGACTACAAAATCGCCGTCGTTACAGCAAGTGTCGTCGTTATAACCGATATATTTAATATAGAGTAGAATAGCAAACCAAACTTCTTGTAAAAATTCCGTCGTTATATGCGATTGGTCGTTATAATCGGCGTCGTTATAAACGATTTTCACTGCATGTATATATATATATATATATATATATATATACACTATATGCCCAAAAGTATCCGGACACTTTGGATTTTTTGTTTTTTTTTTCGAATTTCTAAAAAACTACTCTGCCAATTATTCTCTAACTTTGAAGATATATAGAACATGCTTGTATGCACACTTTCCAATAAAGTTTCGGTGACTTGTGCATTTAGGTGATCACCCACATATTGACAAAGTGAAAAAATATATTTGATCACCCTGTATCATAAAAAGCTGGAAATTATTTGTAACTTTCAGAAAATATTTAACCAGCTATGCTTAATGCCTGTGTGCATTTTCGTAAACCAAACATGTATATTCATGAAGATAGAAACGTTTCTTTAAGAAAACCCAAATTTTGTCACATATTTTTTGCTTATAATATCCACAATTTTCAGTCAAATTTCACGAAACTTACAGAACATTTGTCAACGTACAAGAAAAATATTATACTTAAATTAGAAATTAATATATTGAATACACGATGAGATATGAGCATTTGAAGAAAATAATTTTTTACTGCGCATGCGCGAAAGATATGAATAACTTTCTTTCATAATTTTGTAGTCAATAGTATAGGGCAACTTAAAAAAAATACCAGTGGGATATCTTGAAAATTCAGAAAGTTATCGACGATATAGTGAGCCGTATTTCTCTAATTCTCTGAAAGTAGCTAGATGATAAGGGTTTTTTCCACAAATTGTCATATTCCAAATTACCAAACACCCCTGTTCTGAAAATGAAATATTCCAGATTTATGCAAATAAGGATCAAAAGTATCTGGACACCTGCTTGTTTTGCTTCTCCTTTACAGAAATCAGAAACCTTGCTTGGTGCAGAATGACCATTGTTGTCCTTGCGCCATAAAAATACAACAAACCAACAAGAAGTCAAAAATTAGTATGAAGTGGGACCACCTTTTGTTGCAGTGATGACTGCCACTCTATCTGGGAGGCTATCTACTAGTTTCTGGAATTTTTCAGTGGGAATTGCATGCCATTCTTGCAAAAGAATATTAATCAGCTCTTGCGCCAATGTGGGGCATTCTGGCCTAGCTCGCAGTCGACGTTCTAATTCATCCCATAGGTGTTCTATGGGATTTAGGTCTGGGCTCTGAGCAGGCCAGTCCAATTCCTCAACATCCATGTCAGCAAACCAGCTCTGTACAGCCCTTTCTGTGTGGATAGGAGCACGATCTTGTTGAAACAAGAATGAACCCACTCCAAACTGTTGTCACAATGTAGACAACATGGAACTGCCTAAAATGTCGAGATAGCCTTCCATCTTCAGAGTTCCCTTCAAAGGAATTAAAGTGCCAAGCTCGAACCATGAGAAACCACCCCAAACCATTATGCTTCCACCATCAAACTTAACTTGCGGCACAATACAGTCAAGTAAAAAGCGTTTACCCAGCATTCTCCACATCCAGTCTCTACCATCTGATTGCCAAATAGTGTACTGTGATTCATTGCTCCATAAGATTTGATTTATATGCAGCTGCTCGGCCATGAAAACCAAGACTTTGCAGTTCCTGACGAACTGTTTTTGTGCTGACGTTGCATCCAGAGGCATCTTGAAAATCCGCACGAACTTTTTCCGCCGATTTCATGCGGTTCGCTTTCACAACTCTCTTCAGCACTCTGCGTTCCCTGTCTACTAGACGGAGTGGTCGACCAGGTCGTGGATGCACCGTTGTAGTCCCCGTATGTTCCCACTTTACGATAACATCATTAACGGTGGAACGGGGCACTCGTAACATCACAGAAATCTCACGAACAGATTTTCCACAGCGGTGACAACCAATGACTTCACCACGTTCAAAATCACTTACAAGGAAAGTCTTTTGACCGACAGACACCGATTTTAAAGAAAAAAATTACAGTCAAAAGTATATATACTAATAACCCTATCATGTAAAAATTAGTAGCCGAATTCCCATGCGAACTCAGAAAAAAATTAATAAAAATATGATCCAGGCGATCGCCATGACCTGGAGTCATACCAGGGACCCAACTTATGACCTGTTGCGCCTCTACCTTCTCGACTTCTGTTTAACAGAATATGGCTTCTGATTAACAGAAGTCACCATGCTCTGACGGTGATAGCCACGTGCATGCTATCGTAATAGCTATTAGCAACGTTTTTATAAATTAACTGCACCAATAAAGTTTGTGTAAATTTTGATTCTATTTAATTAGTGCGGTGTGTCGCCATTATACCGATTATTTAGATATTAAGATAACTATTTTAAAATGCCGAGCATTAGTACTCAATTCTCAATGACAACATTGAAAGCATCACAATTAAAATAAGTTAAAAGGAATATTTCGTTCTAACAGGTAACAAATCACTTGTTTGAAAAGCCAGGCGAAGGCTTTGGTATGGACTTAGCTGCAATGAATGTTCAAAGGGCTCGGGAACATGGAGTTCCAGGTTACAACAAATACAGAGAATATTGCGGCTTGCCTCGAGCACATGGGTTTTGGGATTTAGTAGGACTCATTCCAAATAAAACAGTTCATCGGTATTCGCAGATATACAGGTAAGCAAGCAAATGCCTCATGCAATGAATTTTATTAGAACAAATTTGTATGTTTTGATCTAGTGGAAACTTAATAGAAATACCTATTTTTCAA
>QLNU02015360.1:24574465-24584649 GCA_006491805.2 Dysdera silvatica
TATGAAGGACTTACTACATTTAGCCACTGTAGATATGGTCACATTTGCATAGAATGAAGTAAATTCCCTAAAGTTTGGGATGGGGTCTTTGAGTTTAGAGAAATCTAGTTTATTAACAGGAGGGGTGAAGACCACCCAAAAATTGAATTTCCAGAGGGTGGAAGCCATCTTAGAAAAAAAAATTTCGTATTAAGGAAATACAGACATTGTGTTTAATGTAGATGAAGAGAAATTAAAGAAGGTGGTTGTCAGTTTAGGTTGTGCAAGTTCTTTCAGGGCCTGGTCCATGATGGAAGGTATAAATCCACAGTCTATCACAATGCTACAAATATACTTTAGTTCATTATTAAACGTTTCATCTGTACATATAACTTCAGTGTCCGGGAAACCAACTAGAAAAATATGATTTATTATTCTTGTGGATGTGTGGAAGTAACGTGGGGTGAAAGATACACTGCAAATGGTTTTCAGTAAACACTTGTAAGGAAGCCCCGCAGAGTTCTATGGACATCTAAGAAAGGAAGTGACTTGCTATTCTCTTCATTGATGGTGAATTGAATATGTGGATCTGTGGAATGTACAATGCCTATGATTTCAGAGAGTTCTGTGTTTACGTCTATGAAAATGTCTGCCACTACATTTCTAGTCCAAAATTCAAAAGGAATGCATTGCAGAATTTTAAATTTTATTCTACTCATAGTGCATATGAATATCACACAGGATGCTGAACATAGATATGTAGATGGCCAAACACAGCGAGCCTGTCTCATTAGTCTCAAAGAACATGAAGCTTACCTCTGCAAACAAGAATTTTACAAATCAGTCTTGGCCAAATGCTCACAGGAAGCTGACCATATAAATTCCCATTTAATAAGGTGAAATTTAATCAAAAAGTTCTTTCTCCATTTAACCTCAATTTCTTTGAGGCCATTCACATAATCTCTAATACTAATATCATCATTAATGGGCAGCTGTCTTCCAACATTATTTATCCCATTTGGAAAAACTCTACAACCGGAAATACTTTAGCAGCCCCACAGACTCTAACATTTCCGCCCACCACATAGTTATAACTGTAGTTGCAACTGCCATTTTAGACAACATTATACCTAGCATCGCAGATTGAGCTACATCACTTGTCGTTTTGCTGGTGGTAGCACATGGCTACCGAAACGGCTGTCAACAATTAAACTTCTTTTAAACTATGTTCTTTTGTACTATCTCAGTTAGTATTAACCTGGGGAAATAATTTTTTATAACGTTTTAGAAGAGAGAATATTTCGTCTAGATCAACGGTTCTTTAACTTTCCTAGACAGCGGACCCTCTTCAGAGATCACTCGCCCTTGCGGACCCCCCAAGAATTAACTCAAAGTTTAAAGCCCGGAATTTGCATCATACATATTTATTTCTAGTGTTTCATCACTAATTTTCACTATTTAAGGAAAGAATTTTTCGTCCCCTCGTAATTTATTTTTAGCATTAAAGAGTAAATGCTCGTGTCTTAGTACTTTTCCGAACTTTTGTGGGGCACTGGGAGGATCTCGCGGACCCCCGATAGAGATGGACCACAGTTGAAGAATTTCTGGTTTAGATCATTGATGGTGTTTTTGCAAGTTAAAAAAATATGGAATGCTTCAAAAAAATTATGGTTAGAGGGAATGAGAACCCTTTCTGGAATGTACTAAAAAGGTGAATCACTGTGTAGAAACTATGATATAGCAGTAAAAAACACTACGAACATAGTTAAATTTAATGTAAATGGTTGACCATTGTTTCAGAGGCCATGGCCACCCTTTCTCAAAAATAACAGGTCTGAGTGGAGTAAAGTATGAGCTCACTCAAATAGTTACATCTCAACACATGTAAACGTGGAACCGATGCTGTCATCTATTGTCACCCTTTGAAAAGCCTGTTATAAATATCAGGAAGGAAACTGTCACATAAAAAATTAACAACTTTATCACTGTTCATAAAGATATGCAAGGTTTCAAAAAAGTTCTCCTAGTTAAAATTGAAAAAAAGGGAGCTGGGTCTTTTTTTTTTGGAGGTGGGGGGATGTGTTTGTAAAATCATTTTTTGGGGGAAAAAAGGATAATAAACAAGGAAAAATAATCTAACGATAATACAGTCGAACCTTTTTAAGATGAACATGATTAACACGTTAAACGCCACGCAGGTCCCTAGGGACCAGCACTAGACTTTCCATTCAGGCCTCGCCTGTCCATATGGATCGGCCACAGACTTTTCGTTCTTGTTATCGCCGTGCGCATATCAGTATTTATTGTGATAAACAGTATTTGGATTTGTGATAAACAGTATTTGCCATAAACAGTAACATTTATTGCAATAAACAGTATTTATTGCGATTGGAAAAAGTGAGGCCCTTGAGTGCAACTCATCTGCAAGTGGAGAGGAAAACATACAAGACAAGTCCCAGTCCTCAAGCCAGGCTACGTTACCTGATATCTGTTTATACTCTGGCTCGGCAAGCGGCCCAGAAGGGCCAGTTTAACGGCTAACTGTGGCGTGAACGGAACGGCATGTAAAACTGGCATGGTGTTTAACGTGTTAAAACAAACTTACGTATTCATCACCCGATCAATAACCAGGTTTGATACCAATGTGTTCTGAAAACCGGTGTCAATTTGCCTTCTGTCACATGCTGCCTCCACTCATCTGCATTCCCAAAAAATTGAGTTTTTGGGAGGGGGGCTAATATCAAGCGAACTTAAACTTTCGTTTGCAAGGGAGAACCTGAAATATGAACTATCGATCCTTAAGAATATCACAAACAACTGCAGGTATAGCTTGACAATTATTGACTGTGCAGTTCAGAAACTTTCTAGGTGGCAACTTCTTTCTACACTCTCAGTGGATTCACCAAAATTTCCGCAAATTCTCCAGAAATTCAATTTTTGTGTAGTATTCAAACCCATAAATAAGATTAGCATGTCACAACTCAAGGACCCAATCCTAGACATTGCCTACTGTGGTGTTTATAATGTCCAGTGCCAATTCGGAATGCTCTATATTGGACAGATACATAGGGCTCTTTTATTTTGCCTTAAAAAACACCAAATCTATGTTTGCAACCAAGAACTTCAAAAGTCGGCCATAGCTAAACATTATTGGGATTCTGGACACACAAATTTGAATTTTCTGAGTCCAAACTCATCACCAAAGTTAATTCTACCACAGATTTGGACTTTTTTGAAATCTTGCATGTATTTGTGAACACTGATAAAGTTGTTAATTTCCATGTGACAATTGTTTCCTTCCTGATGTTTATAAAAGGCTTTTCGCCGGGTTATGATAGATGGCAGCATGGTTTACACGTATCGAGATTGAACCATCTGATTAAGCTCCCTACTCCACTTAGACCTTTATTTGTTTTGAGAAAGGATGGCTATCGCCTCCAAAACAATTGCCAAGCTTTTACATTAAATTTAACTGTGTTAATCATGTTTTTTATTGCTAACCTTTCTCGAAGTCTGGCATTGAAAAAAGGAAAACAGGTTTCCAATGCCATGCTTTTAGAAAGGGTTTGCATTCCGTCAGAGCTTAATTTTTTTACGCATATATATTTTTCTAATGGGCAAAAATGCCGTCAGTGATCTGGATGAAACTAGATTTCCTCTTGAAATGTTATAAAAAATTATCACCCCCATGCTGTTCAAGAATTTCCACATCTCCATTCAGTAGATGCTGATCACGTGCAAAACTTTCTGCACACTGCAATACCTCCACAGACAATTTATCTTTTCCTTCATGCTATAACGAGACGTTTCCACTTATTCACATACCTGTTATTATCTCCAGACCACTGGATTTTATGGTCTGCATGAGAGCTGTGGTAGCTGACATCATTTGCCAAATGTTTATTTACTTATTTCATTCTGAAGAAAGTAGCGTGTGACTACTGAAATAGCTGTTTTAACGACATTAATATATTGTAACTGCAACAATATTGTGTTTAGTAATGTTTATTGTGTCATTTTATTTGGTAATTTCTCTTGTAAATTATATCAGAAGTATTTTCATAAATATATATACAAGTTTCATGCAAAAAATATATATTTAACTTGCCTGGTGAGAATGAAGAGGGCCAACCTGGATTTTCATACCAAAATCTATCTCCTCTGCGCAAATTTGCAAACTGTTCAGATATTAAACAGGATAAAGTTGGACCCAATATAGCACCAGGTAGGGGATATTCAGAAATGCCAGCACTCCATAAATCAATATCATCGACATGCCTGGATGTGTAAAAAGAAAAAAGCAAATCGGTGTGCTTACTCACATGTTAAACATGTGCTTGAGTTGAAAGAAAAGAGAATGCAATTTGTGTACTTGGAACTATGACTAAACATGTTAATGTACTTTATATTTCTTTAGGGCCATATTTTTAAAGAAAGAAAAGAAAACAGTTGTACTCAAAGATATATAAAGAGAAGCAATTTTTGATGATTATTTACCTGTTATTGCATTGCATGATTGCATCAATTTGTTACTGTTATAAATACAAATTTGTATTCTTTACTCTTTTTAATAAATTCTTAAAAATGATCTCTTGAGCATTTTTTATCATATTAAGTAAAAATGACCACATTTTCTGAATATTTCAATCATAAATAACAATTTTATGCATATTTCACATGTTTCATCAACATGCAGCATAACTTTATCAAAAATCCCCCATTATCATGAAACACATATTTTGACACACTTCGTCATTGACAGTATTTTTAAAAAATAAGTAAAATATATGTTTATTAAATGGTTCATAGCTTTTACAAACCAGTTTCATGCATTTTTATCCAAAGTACATAATATTTCACAATAAATGTATACTATAATGATATTAAGCAATGAATGCCTATATATTGTTTCGCTAGCCACCTGTTTTAAGTCAGATAATGTTGCAAAAATTCAGTATGTGAGAATAGCATATTGAGCAGAATGTTGTTTGTGAACTATGTTGCGACTGATAAAAGAAAGATTTCATTGAATAAATGTATTTTAGATCCGGAATTAACTATACATGTGGAAACTAATAATGAAGTCCACTGCTCTTTAAAGTATGTGATAAAATTTAGTAGTAATAAAAAACAAAGCACATTACACAAATGAGAAATTTCTTTTTCGAATTTATAAAATTCTCAGTTTAAATTAATTGAGCTCATATTTTCAAAACTCGCAACTACTAATTCAGTAAATGGTAATCTGAGTGTGGCGGTAGTGGAGCTACTGTGATGGCTAAGGCCTGATCAGATATTTTGAGGAAAACATCAAGCTGTTTGGTTGCTGAAATTGTACATCCCAAGTCTGCAATCAGTAATCTGAGATGAGACTTAATATCAGTGTCACCATGCATTTACACTCATCCAAATTTATTCTGATATGAACTTAGTTTATTTATTTATAATTTACAACCCAACAGGTCAAAGACTCTTACATTGAGAGGGTTAAAAGTAAATATCACCACCATCAGACCAAAGTTAAGACCACTTTTACCTATTGGATTTAGGACGGAACAGATGCTAGTTTACAAATTACACATAAATATACAAAATATTTAGATTAGTGGATAATAGGATTGATAGACTAAATTTCTGAAAGTTTGTACAACATAAAAGCTAATTTAGGAAACTAATTCAGGTGTTACAGAAACCACTAAAAATGCATTGCCTACTATTATATAAAAAGAATGATACAGCAGTCCTCAATATTATGCTTGATACGAAAGTAACCGCTTCCAAACTAAAGGTCAAAAGGTTGGGGAGAAAAATACATTTTACGCTTTTATATATATATAAATCTATACATTTCTTGTTTAATGTATTGCAATTTCTTTCACAATGCTGACAAAATTGTTATACCTGGTCGTTGCCGTGTGATAGAACCGATAAAAACCACTATTCTGACAAGGACTAGAATGAAACGATATCCTCCTTTTTACTTTGTCAAACTGGCCACAAGCATTATTGCTAGATATTGCTCTGCTCAGGAGATTGAGTGCCATATTTTGCAGATAAAAATGCTATATTATACCTGTTTTCGACCGCCAGGGGATCGTATTACTAAGCAAAAACCGCACAGAATGAGCCTCGATAGGAAAACATATGTGTTGTTTAGTAGCGCTGTGTCGTTACAGGAAAAACATGAGCATCTTTATCGGCAGTTTCGAAAATATGTAGAAATAAGAAAAGATGGGAAGAACTTTTACGACATTTTTCAACTTATACCTTTTTCGAAATTTATTGAGTGTTTTGAATGGTAAAAGTGATTACGATATAAGAGATGTTGTGCCTGAGCAGGTATAGTTTGCTGTACACGAGTTCGCTTTTTTTTCTGATCGTATGCCCGTCGTTGTTCCTTATTTTTCAATCATTGGATAGCTAGAAATCAAAACGTTGGTAATGGAGGATGTCTGTGAGTTATCGAGAATAGGGAAATATTTTGGTAAGTGGTTGATATTACTCCGAAGACGACAGTAAATGGTATTTCCAGATCATTATCCTTATTTACCAATCATACCAAATGCTAGATGTTAAATTACTCGTAAAGAAAAGAATGATTTTCCGGCGCCTGGTGGGACCCGAACCCACGACCTCTTGATTGCCGGTCAGGTGCTGTGGCTATTAAGCTACAGGCGTGAATGATTTCCTCCTTTACGAGCATATATCAGGCTTTCTATGGGCAAGTTGGACTTGTATAGCTCAGTAGGTAAAGAACCTGACCGGCAATCATTAGGTCGTATGTTCGGGTCCCACCAAGCACCGGAAAATCATTTTTTACGAGTAATTTAACATCTATTTTCGCCACATCATTGTCTAGTACGAAAAATTTGTTGATTTAATACTAAATGTTGTTATAACTTACGTGATTTTACAGGAGACCATTTCTTCTCACGTGGGAGCCCGTTGGTTTAAGTACTTTTATGGGACTATTGGGAATTCTATAAATTGTTTTTTAAATGCGATATTTAACGTAATTGACAGAAAATATTGAAGGATGTAAAATGCATCAGTAAAAGTAATATATTTGAGAGGAAAGGCACTTATTTTATATCTTCTTTTTGTTAGAAACCTTTTCGCTCACAAAAAATAATTCGCTCTGAATATAACCATTTTTTGACACATAGTGTACATTTAAAATGATGTCGATTTATCCATTAGGACATTTGCTATTTTCAGATACTTTCAATTATCTAGTGCACTATACATCTTACTCATACCAGATAAATCGATTTCATTAATATGAAATTGGCAATGCTATTTTCAAGCCAGCTACTGGGGTCATATGCGTTTTAATCTTAATCGCCGCCTTCGTTGTCTGTACATTCAGGTACTACCATAAATACTGGCTCTTTCGCCCGTAGTTAGATTTCTAGGTTGGTGAAAAAAGTGGTCGTTTTACAGGGATTACGGTAATTTTCAATCCTGTTTTACACAGTCCCACGAGAAGCTGTGAAATCATCGACTTTTTGTTCGTAGTGCACTTTCTTGTTAATTCCAGACGATTCTTAAATATTGTTTTAGTACAGAAGAGGGACAAATCAAAATTCTAAAGTACTTTTTTTTTGAAATATGAAGTTCACTGTTGAAAAATTAAGATATTTGAAACGAACTGTATTCGGCGCTTTCATAGAAATTTCCCTCGTATCTGCTGAACTTGCTCTAAAATTTCACATATTTTACTAATTTCCCTTTGGACCAGTGATCAAGGTCAAGTCGAATTACCCATTGCTCATCCCAAACTTAAGGAATATGAAATAATAAAAGAAAATGCAACGACCCATGTTGAGTTCTGCAGTTCACTTTGGTTAACCAAGAACACAACCTTGACGTTTGAATGGGTGTCCTGTAGACAAAGAATGGGATATGACCGCAGACCCTCCCTTCGCTTTTCACCTCACTTCGAGAAATTGGCAGAATCATCCGAGATAATGCCATTTCATCCATTATTGTCTTGTTTCTTGACACGCGGGGGCAAAAGCTTAACAGTACGTCGCCCACCAACAATTCTATGTCTTCATTTTTTCTGTCTTCTGATAATAAATCAGCAGCTTATTTTTTTTCTCCTACTCGTTTCAGCTTTAGCAAAAAATTTGTATGTGTCGTCCCTTTTGGGCAAGGCTCCCATTTCTTTTGAGTGTACTGCTAAAAGAGAAGGGTCCCATTATTACAAGGGTACACGATGTCAGTGTGACTAGATTAAAAGCCCTTTATTATTGTCGCCAACGCGGCGTGAAGTTCGAAATGGTTCGACGCCTCACTGGGTAAAGATATCCGATAGATATAGACGTCTTCAATACTCAATTAAGGGCAACGGTGTCACTTTCAAAACCTAGAGATCTGAAAGTGGGACTTGGTCATTCCCCAATGCAGTATCGGAAAATTCACAGTGTACCGACTCGTTTCTTCTGTTGACAATTTCATGAAGTCGTATATACTTGCATAAAATTATCCTATATTGATTGTGTTCCTGTATTTTTAATTTTCATGTATTTATACATGTTCATTTGTCAATTTCCAAAATTTTAAGAGAATATTAATAATTTTTGTGTCACATATGCAGAGGGTATGAGGGTGGCATAACTACTCAATTACGATGCAGTTTTGCATATACATATATGAGTATATGGAGTTATAACTCTATAACACAGTAGTCTGTAATTCTCCCCTTATGAATTTTCTACATAAGCTGATGCTTATTCAAGAGTGAGAGAGAGAATAGGATGTTTTAAATCTTGCTTCTATGTATAAAATAAGAAGCCGGCAGTTTATTTTATATTTAAGAACAAACAGAATCTCCATATGAAGAGAATTTTCTCTTTTTATACAGAATGCACAGTAAGGATACAGTCACCACAAAACTAGACATAACTCTTAAAAGTCTCGATATATTTAAAATTACCCGCATTTTACACTAGTAGAAATTGGCTTCGAGTCGTGGGAGAATATATCTAATTACTACGTTGCCATGGTAGTTTTTGTTCTGACAGTGGCACGCGATGTTTCTAATTAACTACCAACTTTAATACTAATTGAATTAACTGTTGCTTAATTTCCGTCATTTTCCTAAACACTTTCACACTTAGAATTATCAATCCTCTTATTTTAAAATATCCGTGGTGAATATTTTCAAGACTAGGTGATTGTGAAATTTATCTTCTAAGATTTTGCAATGGAAAATACGGTGGAAACAAACACAAGAGTTATCTCTTATTTATGTATTTTTCATCCTAAGACTACACCATAGATCATTCGATATAAGATAGATGACTTAACGTGTCCTAATATCCACGCTGTATTTGCTCGTAGCCAAGTTTACCTGGAGTCGAACATGGTTTGGCGAATAATGACCCATGCCATTCTTGTGCCATAAAAATGCAACCAACCAACCAACCAACAGTCGAATCCGGTCTAAGTTAGCCCGTAACCACTGAACTACTAGAGCGCAAATATCATAGGAGAATAAATGCAGGCTCGTATACTTAAAGTTTCTATTCAGAATTTTGATGCTTATGGGATGAATTCTGTTCTTTTATTTCTGATAATATGATCCATAAGCCTTGTCAAGAAATCTTCTGCTGCAGTTGCATATAAAAGCGCGTAGTTTTTGGGAACAGTTCGTATTTCTTCTCATGGGATTGTTTACGAACGTAGATGGGTCGCATTCCATAATATTTCGTACAGAAATCCGTCACAAGTAGTTCAGATTTGTTAGGGGAAACATATTGAAAATTTGTTTTGGATCAGTTTTCTATTGTGTAAGGAGAAAGGTGTATCAGCGTATGAAATGGAAGTTGAAGAACTTGGAAAGCAGGTATTTCCTTAAAGAGAATATTCCTCTATTCCTTCCTTTTTCTATTCAATAAGAAAATATGAATAAACCTGCCTGAGTGATGGTTTAAAAGAAAAAATAATAGGTGGGTAAGAAAACACAATCTTTCAGAAAATAGAAAGCGAGGTTTGGCGATAGCGTACGGAGATATTTTCCATTTTAATGTTTTCAATCCCCATGATCTTATTTTATTGCAAAAAATGCAAAAAAAAAATTGCAAAAAATGGGTTTTCAAGCAATAGAAATGGAAATTTCGTAGTAATTTAAATAACCTCATTTCTGTTGGTTATTATTGCACTCCTGGTTATTTAGAAAGATAAAGGAAATTAACCAA
>QLNU02015360.1:24584749-24617852 GCA_006491805.2 Dysdera silvatica
TATACAGTAAAATCTTTCATTCACAGACACTCACCAGGCATAAAAATTTGCTTGTAACAGAGAGGCGGGAGTAAAAGAAGGGAATTACTGTGAATGAATTTGTTGCTGTGGAACTTTTATCTGACCATAAAACCAGGCAATCATTCCTTCAAAGTGCCCATTAAGAGGGATCATATACTTGTTTTCAAAAAAGTTAAGATAATCAACAAAAATTCAAACCCAAATAGAGAATATTCTTATTTTCTTTTGTTTTACATAAAATAATTTCTTGTTAACATAAAATACATATAAGGATCTACACAAAAAAATAAGATGGTTGGTGGATTGTATTTTTATGGTGCAAAAATTAAAGAGATATTATGCATTTAAAAGCTATACAAACTTTCATATGATATTTTTAATTATCATACAAGGCACATAAAACTACATATACAATAACGTGATCAACGCCAACAGCTTTCAACACTACTATTAAATTGATAGCAGACCTACATACTGACGGTTGATAAGAATGTGGAATGGACTGGGTTAACTTAATACCTTACTTTGCTAGAAATTAGCGTAAGTACAAAACCATCAATGTGATTTATATATTGGTTGGTTATATTTTTATGGCACAATGACAGAAAGGGTCATTTCACACCAAACAAGGTGAGGAATTTATACCGGGTGGCTCAGAACCAGGGTTATAAACTTCTAGGAGGGATAGGGTACACCTAGATGACTCGGAATCACATAGCAATGCTGGTCGCAAATCACTCACAGCGCTAGTTCTAAAACCGTCCAGCATGCACAAATAGTGACAACCAGTGCATGAGAAGCGCAAAATGCGATGTCCTAATCATCTATGCACTTGAGCAGCTGACCTGAGTTTTATCTGGCGCTTTTACGCACTGGTTGTAAATATTTGTGCATGCTGGACGGTTTTAGAACTAGCTCTGTGAGTGGTTTGCGACCATCATTGCTATGTGATCCCGAGTCATCTAGGTGTACCCTACCCCCCTAGAAGTTTGTAACCCTGGTGCTGAGACACCCTGTATATATATACATTGCTATTCAATGAAAGTGCATCACCTCTGAAATTTTCTTTTTTGATCCTTTTCTAGGAATGTTTATGATACATAATAACGAAATCACCAGTGGAAAAAAAACAAAAAAAAAACCACTTTATTTTACTAAATAAAAGTCAACACAGCTTAATACTAAATGGGTAAATATGATAATTTTCTGTCAACATACTGAAATGTACATAAATGTCTTAATAACAGATAGGCAAAAACTACTAGATTTGATGTTTCTAATATGTGTAAGTCATGGTTGAAAATAAAGAAAAATAAGAAATTATAACCAGACACAAACTAATGTTTAGTTGAACCACCTTTGGCCTGTATAATGGTAACATAAAGGTGGGGCATGGACAGGACTAATTTCTGAATGCATTTAATACTGATTTCATGATTCCAAACATGAATGTTGACTTCTTAAAGTCCACAAAGTGTCGGTGGTTTCTTTTTACTGACAGTAGATGCTACATAAGGCCAACAGTTCTTTGTTAGGTTTAGATCTGGACTGTTCCTCAGCCACGTAAGAGTCGCAATGGACTGTAGAGCTAACCATTTTCCAACCTGTATCACTACCAATGAATCCAAATCATGTCGTCAAGCAGTAATGTGCAGAATATAAATGCAGACATGATTACTTTCCTTTCTCTTTCCTCTATGACATGAGCCGGTGTCTTCCTGAAAGAAGTAACTTCTTGGCTGGTTGCAGCGGACTCCAGTGGTTGGAAGCAAATTGGCTTGCAGTATGTCTATATAATCTAAGGCATTTAAATGTCCGTGTATAAAATGCAACGCAATTTACTTCCTGATGCCATACACATGTCTAATCCAGTTGACTAGAATGGAATTTAACAGTACAGTCAGGATTATACTCCTCTCCTTTTTTTTACAATGAACAGGCTGTTGAAAAAAAACGAGAGGAGTGCAAAAACTCTACCATGTGCATTGCATTTTTTTTTATCTAAAAAACAATCAACTTCCACTTGTCAGAAGTCCATTTGGCATGTTCTTTGCAGCAATCTAAATGAGCCATTCGCATAATGGGGGTGAAGATAATTTTTTTTTTTTTTTTTTTTTTTTTGGAGAATGGGTTACAAGTCTGCTTTTTGACTTTGTACTGTTACCGTACTAGCCATGCAACCCTTGGCCTCTTTCCAATTCTGTTTCAGCTCAGAAGAAGGCATCATATCCATTTTTCTGGCACAAACACTTTAAAACATGATCGTGGCATTGCATAAGTAATCATTTCCACATGCTTCCTATTTTTCCTGTCGACTGATCCTGCATTCTGGAGTTTAGAAAGAAATCTACTGACTGTGGACTAAAAACATGACACTTTATGAGCAATATAACGAGTAGAATAATCTTTATACAATTCAATAACATTCTTTTTTGTATGGTGCCATTGAGAACAGCAGGCCGTGACAACAGAGACCTTAAATAGAGGTAGGCTGTGCAATATGGATATATACCTTATGAAGACAGATGTTGCAACATTACAATATTACTTCGCATTGCACAATGCTTCGTCATTGCACATGCATGTGGAATTTGCGTGATGTAATCTGAATAGATTATTAAAGTACATTTCTACACCCCCCTCAATTTAAAAAAAGAAATGCAATTCAAATTTTAGCCACCAGGGGAAAATAGTGCTACAAGTTATGTTTTTTTAGAGTAAATGAAATACACTTACTAAAAGAAAGTCTGCATTCTACATTATTTTTACTTTGGCATAAACTACAGATGTGGTTCAATATGGTTATTTCTGCATGTGTTCTGAAAGTTGCATTCGTTTTCTACATCAGAGCAAAGCATGTCTTCACTGATTTTCTTCATGTGTTGTGTTAACCAGTTCATCAATGTTTTTAAATTATCCATACTCTTTAGATAACTATGCAAGCAAAAGTTTTCGAGAGAGAATATGTACATTAACATGAGTACAGTACTACTTTACACCTGGTGGCGAAATTTTGTATTTTCTTAAATCAAAATCTCACGGTTACAGGAGTATATACACCAAATTTGGTTGAGTTTGTCCCAACAGTTTTGGCTACTGGGCTCTAAATATCTGCAACTTTAATTACAGCCAATCTGTTAATGGTTCCAACTCACATTGGAGAACAAAAATTCCTAGACTTTTCCAGCAAAATTTCCTAACTAATCACAAAATTTTCAACTGAACTTCAATCGCTGAGAAAATGGCTTCACGTTTGCAGAAAATATTGGTATTTAAAACGAAAGTTCGGAAGGTTTTGCCTGATTTTTCTAGGTTTGACCAAACAGCGAGCAGATAATGGTTGAACTTTTGTGCATATATATATACATATATATATTACTTTAAATTCCTAAATTAATTTATAAAACAAAATCAACCAAAAAACATGATACAAATTTTAAAAACAGAAATAGTACACTAGAGATATAATAAAAAAAAAAAAATCCATGGTATGCGCAAGGATGCACATACAGAGAGATAAACTTTTATCTGTATTAGAAATGCCACCTCATAAGGGTTCCCACTCAAAGTGGAGAACAAAATTTCCTGACCTTTTCAGGTTTTTTCCATGACTTTTATGATGAAATTCCTCGATTAATCGCAAACAAAATTTTGAATTGAACTTCAGTTTTGGGAAAAATAGCCTTATGTTTACCTGAAATTTGGCTATTCAGAACAGGTTAGGAAGGTTTCCCTGACTTTCTCAGGTTTAACAAAAAAATTTTGTTTTTCCATAACTTTTAGGGACAATTTCAAATTCCGTGACAATTCCCGGTTTTCCAGGTTGCATGAGAACCTTGCCTCATGTACTTTAATGATAAACCTCTTTTGCTGTGGAGGGAATTACTAGATTTTTCAATACTTCGTAATATTAATATGCTTCCAATGTGTCCAATTTCTAACTTCATTTTTTAATTTATTTTTTATTAGTATGAGACAGAATTCCAGGACTTAAAATAATTCATATATTTCTTAGTTGATGAATTCAATTGCTAGAATGTTACTCCTCATTAATATCATTAACAAACAGTATGTTATTACTGAATTTTACTTTACAAATGCTCACTCATACGTTAAATTTCTTGCTGCCATTAAGAAAAAAAGAGGCAGATTAAAAAATCAAAATTACTCTTGCTTATGTGGTCATTAAATTATTTAAATGTACAAAAACAATAAATAAAATAACACAGTATCAAACATTTGTATAAGTAAAATCTTTGCATTATACTACGACAAATTTAATCACAGACTTTATAGTGACACAGCAATTTTTAACCTAGGATTCAAGCATATAAATTCATTCATATACATATAAAACTACTGTCTTTACATTCATGGTTTACATTTTAGAGCTACAATTTGTAATAACAACATATTAAATAAATTTTATGGTCTTGGAATTGGCATTCATTACCAGTGACATAACTAGGAGGGAGCTAGTTAGGAGTATAGGCCCCCCATAGAAAAACAAAAATTAGAAATGATTCCGATGTGCAGAGCACACACTGCTCACAGCATCATTGTCATACACCCATACACAAAATGCTTTGCCCTTCCATCCTAAACCTGGCAGCTATCTATAATGATCAGGGTCCATGCTAGCCATTCGCCTATGTGCCAAATGCAAAAAAAATTGCAAAACTGGTGACAAAAAATGGCGAATTATTTTTTGGAAGCATAAAAATTTCTTAAATAAATAATAGCATTTATTTTTAGTTAAAACCAACCGAACAGAGGTGACTGCTGATTATTAACAAGGATGCCAACTTATGTTTTGCTGTTTTTGTCGTAAATTGAATTGAATCATAGTTTATCTTTTTGTTATGATTTTTTAAGCCTGCCAGGTTTTTGTTTCTTCTTCATCATCTTTGTGTTTTTTTTTTGCACTCATCATACCCGCCCGAATTTTTAAGCCTATTTTGTTTTCCTTAAGTGGCTTTAAAATCTTGGTTCTATCAATGACTAATTTCAAAAATTCTCAATCATGTATATCTAATTCGTCAGAAAAGCCCATCTTGGAAAGTGCTTTATCGTGCATGATTTTTGAATCAATTTTCAAATCACTGTCCGCCATTTTGGATTGCGATGAAACCCATTTTTTTTTTAATCACACCCCTTTTTCGATGTTTTTAATGCAAGCTTCAAAACCTGAAACGTATGCATATATTATGGTGAACTTCTATTTCAGTAGACTGTCATTGAGGATGTCTCTATGCAACTGGCAACAGTGTTTTGTTTATTTTATTTAGCTGGAAAACTGATGGCTTCATTATAGTTTAAAAAAGTTTAAGATCAAGTTAAGATAATAATCGTAAATTACTCTTTGCAATCTTGTCTATCATGTATAATGTAGTGTGGTGAGTAGGAATATGAATAAAATATTTCTTTGTATTTTTGCAAAATAACCTCGAGTTCTGATAATTCCAAAGCAAATAATAGAAAGAAAACAAAGTCTATTGCAGAATTGAATTCTGAACTACAAAAGCGGCCTCGGCCTCTGTAAAAACGAAAATTGCAGCAAAGTTGGGTTATCAAACACAACTGGCTGAAACATATTACTGAAAAGAAAATACTTGTTTGCTCACTATGCATTGATGCTGGGAATACAAATCATTTAGTGTTGGCAAATAGAGCCATTTTCCAAACGACGACGATTATTGTAAGCATGGAAAGACTGCAGATCACAAATTTGCAGTTGAAGCCAAAAGGTCTAGGGGTGAACAGGAAATGCCACAAGTAAAAAGCAAAGCATATGAAAAATTAAGAGATGCAATTATTGCTACCATGTGGAATATTTTGTTCATTTGCAAAGAAAATTTAGTTACAGAAAATTTCTTTTCATTAGAAGAACTGTTGAGTCAGCAAGGTTGCTTACAATTGGAAAAATTAAGAGCTAGAGATAAGATTCGATATACACATCATGAATGCACGGATGATTTCATAGATGCTATAGAAACTGTAATTCATTATGTCTAAAGCAAAATAAAGTTTGCAAAATTTTATGGTCTAGAAATAGATGAATAAACTGACCTTAGCAGCAGTAAGAATTTGATGGTGTATTTTCGAGCATTGGTTGAAGGCAAAGTAATTTTTCATTTTTAGAACTGGAGAATGGTTGCACTGCAGATTAAATTTACAATAAAATACTGGAGACTAAGTAAGATAGGTCTGCGAACATTAATTTCTCTTGTCACAACGGTGCAAGTACAGTGGTAGGCTGTAAAAGTTGAATAGTTCCAAAATTTAAAAAAGAAAACCCCTACATAATTTCGGAACCTTGTGCAGCTCACAAACTTGCTTCAGTATGCAGTTAAGCTGCAGAGAGGGTGTCGTATTTGGTTAAATATCAAAGCATAGTGAACGAAATTTATAAGTACTATAAATACTCTCCTAAAAATTTGAATATTTTGCAAAACTCCGAAAACCTTTTAGTGGATAAAATTTTAAAATTTAAGCAAGTATTTCATACTAAATGGTTGTAATTTTATTCAAGTGTTAAAACTATCTTAGATTCTATTGATAACTGCTTGATAACATTGATTCTAACAAAAATAATGGTCATGCTTTGGGTTTAAAAAACAGTATAGCTAAATTCCAGTTCTTAGCTGTAACACATTTTTTAGTAGATGCTCTAGCTCTATTACACACTACAAAATGCAAATATACTTTTTTCTGATGTTATTGATAATCTAGTCATGTAAGCATATGTTAAATAACATGCTTGATGGGAACAAGTTACACATACACGAATGCCCTACTTTGGAGAAGTTCGTAAATCAATTGTCAATTGATTTTAAATCTAAAACTCAGGTATGTTATAAAAGCAATGATTTAACTTTTAATTCAAAATAAGTACAAACCTTTTTCAAAACAGTGATTGAATTTTTAAAAGGTGTTATTGAAAATAGAGGTTTTGTTCAGACAGAGTATGTCAGCTATTCGATGTATTAAACCATAGGAAGTTGCCTATTCTTGTTGAGGATAAACAAGAACTGTCACAATTTGGTAAGGAAGAAATGAGAGAATTGGGTGAAATGTTTGGCAAAAATAAAGTTAATGTAAATGGAGAAACTATATTTACAATAATAGACTGAGATGAAATTTTAGTGAAGTAGCAGTTATATAAAACTATTACGTTTAAACATAAAAATTTATCCCTTAGAGAGTTTTGGTGCCTCATTTTAAAGAAATATAATGATGATACTACATATAAAAATATTATCGATATGGCAAGAATTGGTTTGACAACAACGTACAAAGATTGACCAGGGCTTACCATAACTAGTAAAATTTGACACTGGTCGGAATATACGAAATACAAATGAAGAAGGTAAAAGACATTTACCATCTGCAAAAATATTCGCAACGTTTCGAGAACTACTCTTCCCTTCATCCAGCGAAAGTGTCAAGGAAGTGTAGATGTTCCGGTATTTATACCCCAACTTTGGTTTTTCCCAAAGCTATCCCTCAGTCAAGTCCCCCTCACTCCGTCTGAATCTGGATTTTTTATGAACTGTCAAGCACTCGGTAATCCCACCACCGCCTCAAAATCTGGTTTCCCCATCTCCTAGCAAAAATGCGGTAAGGTTCGGGCATCGATTTTGCGATGTTCATCGCCTTACTACGTATTCGGAAAGTCTCCCAGGACGCCAGAAAAAGTCTACAATAGCGAGAAGTTACATTTTTATGAAGAACTTTTGTACTTTTCCAATCAGGAACATGACCTTTCTCCCAGGCATGTTCTGCCAGAAGATTAGTCATCTCACCTTTCTCCACAGCACGATGTTTTTTTTACGTGTACAAACAGTTCTTCCCGTCTCGCAAGTGTATACTTTTCGCAGCCTTTGCAGGGTAAGTGTGGAGAAGGGTGAGATGACTAATCTTCTGGCAGAACATGCCTGGGAGAGAGGTTATGTTCCTGATTAGAAAAGTGTGAAAGTTCTGCATAAAAATGTGCTTTCTTGTTCATAAGCATACACAGAAAGTTCAAAAGGGGGGTTATAGACTCAACAGACAGTTACAGAGCTACAACTCATATATTCCTCTGTTAAATATACATAATTTCATTGCAATGGGAGGTTTTCAACCTACATCAACACCCCACTGCATACGGTAGTGTTTTCGTTACTATAGACTTTTTCTGGAGTCTTGGGAGACTTTTCGAATGCGAAGTAAGGCGATGAACATCGCAAAATCGATGCCTGAACCTTACCGCATTTTTGCTAGGAGATGGGGGAAAACCAGTTTCAGACAGGGGGGATTACCGAGTGCGGGACAGTTCTTAGAAAATCCAGATTCAGACAGGGGGGAAAACCCGAGTGCGGGATAGCTTTGGGAAAAACCAAAGTTGGGGTATAAATACCGAACGCCTACACTTCCTTGACACTTTCGCTTGATGAAGGGAACAGTAGTTCTCGAAACGTTGCGAATATTTTTGCAGACGGTAAATATCTTTTACCTTCTTCATTCGTATTTCATATATTCTGACTAGTGTAAAATTGTACTAGTTATAAGAATTGGTTTCACATGTCCTATGACAACAATGTTGAATGAGGCTTTAGTAAATAGAACATTATAAAAATTGCCTTACGTAGTAACATCAGAGTAAAAATTCACAGTGACTTGGTTCTTATAAATAGTGAAGGCTAGATATGAAAGATTTTAATTTTGAGGCAGCTTTTGAAAATTGGTGCACTGGTACTAAAATTTGATGCCTGCCTAGTTTCTATGATAAGGAAACTATGTGAATTATAAAATACATATGTAATTTTTATAACTCATTATCATCTTTCATTGGTAAATACAAGTTTAATTTACTAATAGTCCACTCAATGATTAAAAAAATTAAATCTATCTTTATATCCTGTTTATAATGGAATTAATATTGTTAGCTGGATTTTAAAATTGTCTTAAAAGCAGACATTTTTTCGCTGATGATGAAGATAACTTTGCATTCACGGCATCTATTAATATACATCGTACAGCTTTGAGGGATATTCCGCTGTGTCTGTTTATTAAACACATTTAGCGTTTCACTCTGTGCTATACGGAGCATCCTCAGAAATAATACCAACCAAGTTTCCCTCCGCAAAATGCAACATTTTCCCTTGGTTGCTCGGCAGAAAATGAGTGATTAAAAAATATAAAATGTATTTATAGTACTATTTCCCTGGCTATCCCCTGATTGGCTGATTCATTGGTTGGTTGGGTTGAACATTAATGTTCCATCAATTTGGAATTCACAAAAAATTCGGGCCTCTTTCAGCCAATCTAAACTCGCCACCCTCTGGGTCAATGAGAGACAACCTTCATCCAACAACCAATGAATCAGCCAATCAGGGGATAGCCAGGGAAAAGTACTATATATACATCTCATTTTTTACTCACTCATTTTCTGCCAAGCAACCAAGCGAAAGTCTTGCATTTTGCAGAGGGAAACTTGGCCGGCAATTACTTCTGAGGATGCTTTGCATAGCACGGAGTGAAATGTTAAATGTGTTTAATAAACAGATGCGGCGGTATATTCCATAAAACTCTATGATGTATAAGGTAACTTTGACTAATAATGATGGAATTTGGCTAATGATTTTTCAATTTGGCTAATTTCTTGGCTAACAGTTTGAAATTCCTACTGCGGGCCCTACTAATGTTCATTATTTATTACAGTCGTCCCTCACTATTCACAGAGGTTAATTTCCACGAACTATCTACAAATGGCAAAACCGCAAATAGCAAAACGAAAACTGTATGTGAAAAGAAGGGTTAGGTTCATAACAATTGTCTTGCATATGGACTGCTGTACATTACTACGATATATTTACATCCTATTTTTTCTTTTTCTTGTACTAACTAAAAAGTTTAGAAACTACATACAGTAAATGTAGTAACAATACACGAAATGTTCATGTATGTGTATACTCTTTATCTGTTAATTTTTAGTATGTTATACAGTAGGTCTATACATAAAAGTATGTATAAATTGTTTTGGCATAAAAACTTCTAATTTTACTAATACTTCTATTTTTTCAGAATTACCCCCCTCTCCCCCACACGAATAACCAAAACCATGAATATTATATCTGCAAATAGAGAGGTATAACTGTATTTGTTTATTACATATATAAGTTAATTCAATATCATATTTTAATATAAATATTCTTTCAGAAATAAAAGCCTATACTTTTATATTAAAAGAGACCTATACTTTTTATAGTTTACATATAAAAACATATACAAGTTTTTTTTTTCAAGTTTTAAGGTACACGGACAGCAAAGGTCATGCTGCCATGGAACCTACAGTTTTCTCAGAAATCCAAACCTTTTAAGGACTAGGGCCAGCAGTTAGTCTGTAAGCATTTTTTTTTTTGGTGAGTTGGGAGTTGAACCAGGGACAACCAAAAGCTAGGCGAAAGTATTACCACTGCAAGACGAAGAACACATAAAAAGCTATGCAAATGTTATCAGAAGACTAATTTATACACACTATATAAATAATACAACATTTTATCATAACTGGTATACCTTGATCAAATAAAAAAATGTGTATTTTCATTATATATTTGGTTGGTTGTATTTTTATGGCACAAGAACAGCAAGGGTCATTCTGTACCAAACAAGGTGAGATCTTACATACAATTTTGGTTCATTATATCTGAATTTTCGTTAATATTTAACACCTCTTTTTTATTTTTGAAATCATATTTGTAGAATTATGCAAACAAATTTAAATCATAACAAGGATGTCCACCCAAATTCTGTTTCAAACTTCCCTGACTTTTCCAGGTTTCCAGACCAAATCTTAATCGATTTTCAGTCACTAATTACAGTAAACAACACACAACGCATTAAAATTTGTGTAAACAAAATAAGTTTCATAAGACCATAAAATCCATTAATGACACCTCAAAGCCATTTATAACTCAATTACAGTGAATTTACAAATACAAAAACTGTATTAAAAAGTGTATTTCTTTACACTAAAAACTTGCATTAATTAAATATTTACAGCAACATTTCCATTTGGCCCTTTTTGAGTTCATTATAAAAGAGTTTAACTATATAATCGCAAAGCTGATGCTTCATCTTCCATTCCATTTAAAGTGTGTATGAATATAGACTATTTAAAGGAAAAGAGATTTGTATGATCAAAATCTCTTACAGATTGGATAATTTAGCTAAAAACACTTTTTGTTTTTCAAGTTTTAGTTACATATTTGGCAAACATTTTCTCCTGAGAAATATATGGGCTTAATAATTTTATATAAATTATATTAGTTTTGGTGAAAAATGGTAACTTTTGGAAGAAGTTTAGTCAAAAGTATAAGTTTTTCAAAATTTTCAGTATGCAATGTGGTATGAAAAGCACAGTTCAGGAAAATTATTTTAATAAGTTATTTATTATAACAATGAATTTTGCTGACTTAGGAGTTTATATTTCCCTGATTTTTCCAGTCAGAAAAAACTATGCTGACTTTTCCAGGTATTCCAGATCCGTAGACACCTTATGAAGTTCACCTTAAAAATGGTTTGACTCGCATGCATCTAATCATTGTGCACATTTCATATTTTATGATTTTTCTCAATGAATTACACATAAATAAAAATACGTTTTCAGCACACAAGTATGTGTGTATATTTTGCATCCCAAAATTGTATTATGAGTAGTTTAGTATGGGATGGATAACGATCTCAAAACCATGATATATTTATACACAACCAAGTTTATTTGGAGATAAACTTACCTCAGTAAGCCTAAAGGTAGAAGTCATAACCACTGAATAATTAGGTGCTTTTTAGCATATAAAAGAAATAGATTTTCAAATTTGCATAATAAAACTTACTTGTTCAGAAACAGTTTTTTTCATAAATCCAAAATAATTCTTTACAACTTTGACTTGTTAGTATCTTTGAATGCTGGCAAATTTTTGTGCTCTGTTTAAGAAATATATTATGCTAAGAAATATTTACATTATAAATTAAAAGTATTTTAATAATTACAATAGTCACAATAGCCACAATACACATATTTTATAATCAATTCTCATATATTGAAAATTAAAATCATTTGCAACATTGACAAAGATCAACCTAATTTTTTCAGCTCTGTTGCAGAATGGTATATTAACATCACATGAGGCTGAGGAAATATCTTCTATAAAAACCAATTCCCTACTGGACAGTAGTGTTGTATATTACCTTAACAGCACAGGATTATTTTGAAGATACCTAGCAAATAGTCAGACTGCCTTTTCTGTTACTTTTTTCAGGTACTATTTACCAGTACTAATAATATCCAAACACACACACATGGCATATCGTTTCCCAGGATAGCATTCCTAGCGTTATTTTCAACAGTATATCCAATATATAAATTATGTTCGTCGATTATTAAGTTTCCACACATCGTCAATTATGAAAGTTCAAATCGTCAATTTTTAACGTATTTATGTTCAGCAAGCAATATAGCTGAACGAATTTTTCAATTATACTCAGTATATAGTCAAAAAGTTATGTCAAATTAATGAAAATGATTTTATATAGCAATATGCAAAGAGCACTGGGCAGCTCAATCAATTTTCACATTTTATTCAACTGCCAAACTGAGCTCAATCAATCACCAAATTTTGATCAATTTAGTGCTAAATTCAGCTTAATTGCTCTCCAAAATCACGTTCAATCTTCAATCAGACTTCAAATTCTGCATAATCACTTCGTACATTGCAATTTCCTCAATGTACTAAGCACATATTTTCGCACTGTATTACTAAATTTACCTTTTATTTTGGCAACCACTAACCTTCTATCGCCAAACGCATCCAAACTATTTGGCTCATATATTTTTTTTCACAACCAAATCTATGCATAATGTATATACAAACATATGCATCTAGTACTCAAACAGTGTATTGCACAAATTCCAAAATGCTCATACAAACTTGACGTTCCTTTTAATGTACAATTATGCAATACATGCCTTTCTAACTAGTACAAATGTTTAGCAATTACGTAGTTTTGTATTTATTCTGATGAAAACCAAAAGCTGTGTACAATTTTCGACGCCAGATTAGCGTTTCAACCTCAAAGCCGCCAATAAGGCAAATTAAAGCCACCACCATGGTGCATTAAAGCTGCCAACTAGGCGGGTCAAAGCCACTAACAAGGTGCATGTAAGCCACTAATACAGTGCATCAAAGCTGCCAACGAGGCACACAAAAGCCACCAACATGGCACAAATAAGCCGTCAACTAGACACACTTACTCTCAAACTTCCTCCCGTAACCTTGCATCTGTATTGCTATAACCTGCCTTCAAGCACTCCATACGGCCTTTTGGTACATTAGACAAAGCAAACTACATTCACAAACTTGTTTTTGCAAAAGACACTCCTTTGCCATTCGGTATTCCATCAACTTAAATAAATCCTGCTCCCCTGCAAATTGTAAAAAACTTTTGCATAGTACATCAGCATAAACAAAAGGTCCATGTTCATGACCGTCAGAAGCCTCAATTCCTTTAGTCATCATTCAATTTAGGGATAGTTTAAAAATTTTTAATTTTTTTTTCTAGAAAGGGAAGTAATCAGTAACTGTTCACCCAATCACAAAGTATCTAATTATTAAATAGCTAAATTCACATAGCGCTGTAGCTACACTCTAGCCAAATAAGTTAATTTCATGTAAACGATTTCTCCAGAAACACCCAAGAGAACCAGGTTTCTTGGATTTTGGGCTAGATACCAAGTCTCTTCTCGTACTCACATTCTTACTGACACAACTTTTTTCGTGCATTAGCCAGTTTGGCCAGCCGGTCACTTGGCGTTGATTAAGACACCAACCACCTCGTACTTATCGGAAAATGATGTAATCTATCTTAAAAAGCAACAATCATAGCCATCAATTATTTCTTAATACAGTCATTTAATCTTCAATGCTGCTTTTCGGACAACTGTCAATCGTCCTCCTTGCAATCCTGCTTGGAGTCCAGGATGTAAGGATATCACGACATTCATCAACCAACCTCCTTAAATACTAAGGATAATGCTTCTACAATTTAATCTTACATCGTCATTAAACTACATTGAAAATTGGTTATAACGATGCCGGTTATAACGACCAACTGCATATAATGACAGAATTTTTACAAGAAGTTTGGTTTCCTATTCTATTCTTAACTAAATTAATCGGTTACAATGACATCATATATAACGAAGAAACCTGTTATAACAATGGCGATTTCGTCCCAAGTAGGGAAATCCATATCGGATATAATGATGCGACTTGACGATCATTCATCAGAACAATGTGGGTTCGAAACAATGCTGGGAGCACACTGTTTTGTTCAAACGAAAGGAGAAATCGAACGTCTTGTTCGATCCAAGTTGAACTCAGTTTCATTTTTCTTGAGCGAATTATAACTTTCACTGATGCTTCTGACCTGGGGAAAATTTTATCAGCGAACACAGTTTAATACGTCAACGCACATGCTGCACGGAAAAGTCAAAGTTTGAGTGGGGTGTTCCTAATATTTTGGCAACTCAGTGTGTGCATATACACTCTTTTGTAAAAAAGATGAAGCACAATGAAGAAATTATCTGTTTTTTTCATTGAAGTTAAATGTACATACACAGGTAAGGAAGTGAAAAAAAATTCAAGGCTGTAGGACCCATCAATGGCTAGGAATTGCACATTGAATGTTCAAATCAATAGTTGGTGAAACCCGTCCCCCAGGCGGTGCATGCTTCTATATGTCCAGGTAAGGAGTGATAATGGTTTCTAATGTTATCCTGCGACACATTCTGCTAGGCTTTCCTCACTTGTTGCCCCAGATCTGCGATATTTTGTGGTGCCTGAATATGGTGGCCTACTATGTTTCATACATGTTCGATTGGCGAAAAGTCTGGTGACCTTGCAGGCAAGGAAGATTACCAACAGCAGATAGGCAGCTCGCAGATACACAAGCCGTATGGGGCCTGGCATTATCTTGTTGGAAAATGGCCACAGGCTGTCGTGTCATGAAGGGTAACGCAAACGGCCGCAGGATGTCATCAACATATCGTTGAGTTGTTGAAGTTGGACGTAGGATGACTAGGAGCGTCCTGACGTCATATGAGATAGAACCACACGCCATCACACTAGGGGTAATGGCTGTGTTCCTTTGTAAAACAAAGGGTGGTTGGGACCGCTGACCCTGTCACCTCCACACATTTATCCGATGGTCATCTGCTCCAAGACCGAAGAAAGGATTCATCGCTGAACACTATGTGATACCAATCTGCTGGCAGCTATGATGATCGGCTACGACACCACTCCAGACAACTCTGTAAATGGTGTGGGGTTAAAGGCAAACGTCTTAAAAGCCGCTGTGAGCATAACCCTACCTAAGCCAAGAGTCGTGAGATAATGGAAGGTACCACGGGTGATTTGATTGATTTTTATAGTGCAGGGACAGCAAGGGTCATTCTGCACCAATCAAGATGTGATCACACATACGGTACCATGGGTGGTATGGAAGAGACTGCAGTATGATGGATGGCAGACAAAGATGCCGTTGGGTCAGCTCGGGCTTGTTGCACAACCAACCAATCTTCCCTTGCATTAGTGCGCCTTGGCCATCCAGAGCCATCATTTCGCCGAAGAGTTCCTCGCAGAAACCATTGCTGCCAACACCCTTGAACAGCAGTGTCCGTACGGTGCAGGTGGCAGCCTATTGCTCAGTAGGACCAGCCAGCTTCAAGCATCCCGACTATGCGACCACGTTCGAAGTCGTCCAATTGGCTATAAGGTCTTCGACAACGTCCCAACGTCATTACTGGTTGCGTCTCCAGGGAACTGCAACGCCGAAAACGAGAAAAAATAAACCGTTCGCAATTTTTACCTCTTATACGATGATAGTTGCGCAGTAGAAATGCGCGCTATGATCGAAGTTAACACTCATTGGCTTTGAAAATTTAATCATTTGCATACTTGGTCTAAAGGAATTTGCATGCTAAATTTTGAGATCGGATTATTTTTAAAGGGTGCTTCTTTTTCTTTTGCAAAATAGTATATATATACATATACATATACACAAAACATACATTATTACCTGGTATTTCCCACATTAGTGCACTGTATAATCTTCCTCCACCATCAACTGCTATTGTTTCCCCAGAAATATATGATGCAGCAGGAGATAATAAGAAACATACAGCTGCCGATATCTAAAATGTGCAAAATTATTACATAAGAACAAATGTACTCTAAAATGACATTTTTATTATAAAATCAAGATTAAAAAATTAAATTAAACTTTACTTCTGGTGCAATGCAAACTTAGAAACAATTTTTTTCTTTCATGTCTTCATTCTTGCGAATTGCAATCACAGCTCATTTTTCCGAGAATAACTGGTTCACAGTGAAAAGCTTAAATACACTAGCAGGGATAGAAATGACGGGTCACTTGCAGCTTAATGGTTAAAACACTTGTCCAGCAAATAAGAGATGTTGGATTGTGCCCTATCAAGTTTCCACAAATTCCCTTTTTTTTCTGCAAGTTGTGATACCAATTCAAATTTGTTGTAAGCTACAAACAAGTTTGGATTTAATCCATTTTAAAAACAGTGGTTAAAGATTTTTAGGTGCAACAAAACAAATGCTGCACTAGTCTCTAAATTTAACTGCCACCAATGTTTTGTTACTGTAAATAAGATAAAGTATGATAGAAGAATGATTCAGTTGTATTTTTACATCCCAAGACTGCATAACAGGCTATTTGGAATGAAACTAATTGCTAAATATGAGATCCGAACCACTACATTTATGCACAACCAGAGGCAATCAGAGAGAATCTAAAAATTCTTTCAAATAAGGCTATGTGACGAAGTTCAATACCAGCAATGTGGGATAAATTATTATTGATTAGTGTGTTTTGAATACCTATGTATGTCTTTAATAATTCCTGCTCTGATCGTTTTTAATTAAGAGACATAAATCCGAACCTGCTTGATAGTTTTTAGACTTCCAAATCTTGGAGTGGTATTTTGGAGAATTGTATTAATTAAAAGATAAAAATAATCAGTTCTAAACAGCTCTTCAGAAAAATCTATAGTTTTTTGTAAAAAACAAAACAAAACAAAACAAAACGAAAACAAAACAAAACACACTTCATATTAAAAGGGAATTTTTCTTTTTGAATTTTTTTACTCTTGAAATTTTTTGGCATGTCAAGAGTACATGTTTGGCAGATATTAAAAAAGATTGAAATCCAAATAAATGATATTCTTCAATCCATTTACAAAATGCATCAATGCGCTAAATTGATATGTCCAAATGCATATTTATAGCTTGTCACAATTTGCTGATTATGTTTACTTGCATAAAAAATATTATACTATATTACCATAGAAAGTATAATTTTTGTAGGAAGCAATTTTAGTTTCAGCAGATGCATATTCGCTACATAAGACATGGAATCTAATAAGTGTCCTTTCAATGTATCAAGAACTTTACAAATTTCCCTAATTGGCATCTTACTGTCTAAACACTATTTGATAATCCCATCTTGTTTTTGAGAGGCTTTACAGTTATGTTTGCTTCTTTTTAAGAATATTCCATTTATTAGACAACACAGAAAATGTATATGATCTTTGCACGGTTTAAAAAACTAATTTATCTTAATAGCATGAATGAAATTCTCTCTCTCTCAGAATTAAGTTCTAACTATGACAGCCACAGGGAGTAAAAATAAATAGAAGGCTATTAATTCATTAGATCCTCACCTACATATTTTTTTTAACTTCCATATTAGCACAATCATCATAACCTTGACTATTCATATTTTTTACATTTTGTAATTAATAACCATCTTATAGCAATAAAGAACTAAAGTGAAACATGGTTGAGGGAGGGCTATGGGCTAACTGTTTCACAGTCATGTGATTTTTAGTGTTGCCTATGCAAAAATTATACTGCACAGCTGGACTTCTCCCTTATCTCCTTCAATTCCCTATATTCAGCGCAAACATTTATTGATTTCTGTAAGAAATGTATTTGATAAGTCTTCGTATTTTTTCAACAAGTAAAAATACAATGAAATGCTTTTCAATAGCATCTGCATGTATGTTGGAGTAATGCACAGAGATTCTTTAACAATTTTAATAATACTGTCTTTCACATTTTGGATATAATCAATTGAAAATTAATTCCTTTGAATAATTTTCCCTAAATATATATATATTTTTTTTTTGAATTACGGAAATTAAGGGTTCAAGATGTCAAAGAACACGGTCAAATTTTGTTAATAGCTTAACAAGATCAAGAAAATTTCCACCCTTTCCTAATTTTACATTCTCTCAATCACCTTGAAATGATGAACCATGAAATGCTACATACTGAGTAAAAGCAATAAGTCTCTTCAAAAGCCTACACTGTGTTTTTCACATTGCAATTTGGGGTAAGACAGAGTCAAGATCTTTCCAGTTTTTAATCTTTTTTCAATCTCCATTCATTTTGAAATATTCCTTTCTGGTCCTCTGAATTCTCATTAAACTTAAGGAAATTACTAATTTTTTCCAGCTACGTTAACTATTTTCAATGCAGAGAATAAGCGACATGCAAAGTGAAAAATAGTTAATTTTTACTTTGAGAGTTTTATACAAGCCATTGTCTATCTTGTTTTTCTTTATTTTTCAAAACCCTAGTGTAATGATATGTACAAAAATTCTGATTGTTACAATCTCTCTTTTTTACGTAATTGTCTATTTTAATATGCCCTTTACGAACAATATCAATCAATATCATCCTTATTAAATGGATTTATCTCTCTACCTGGATCTGAATGTGGTGGAAGAAGTGTTAGGCCCCCCCTTCCTTGCACTAGAATTGAATAAAAGAACATTATTCATTGCTATCATGTACCCTATAGGCACAAACCTTGTACCGTTACGAGGCATTTGCATTTGGGTCTAATCCCAAAAGTTCAAATAATGAGACGCTTGTGAGTGTAGCGATAAAGAACATGGGCGCTCTTCATAGATAAAACTACTTCATTACCTCCATAGCTATGCAGTACAAAAAGAGTTCTCTTATTTTACTCCTCCGGAAGCTACCACTACCAGAGGGGCTGACTAAGGCTTGACAAGGCCCTAATTGACCAAAAGGATATTTGACACTTAAGCAAATCACAGAGCAAATCCGCACAGAAAAAGAGCCTACATACTTTTCTGAACATGGGCACAAGTGTTCTCCCTTCGGAATCTCAATCTTCCCTTTTCAAACATGTTCGTCCTACAGCCATCCTCCCACGAGTTCATTGACCCACTGAACCCTACTGTGAGCCTGGGACCAGATGGTGAGGGGATGGTTGTTATCACACTGAACTACAATTTGGTACATCACATATAAACATTGCCAAATTTATTTCCTCCTTCACAAATTCCTTTCATCTCAAAAATTAAATTCCACAAAACATAAATAGAAATGATACAAACTTCTTCTGGTATCCCAAGTCGTTGTGTAGGCAATTTAGGTTTAACTAGTTCAAAAACATTAACACCATAATTTTTTTCGGCCGTTTCAGAGTAAATTGCATTCCCCTTAAACATAAAAGGAAAAAGACAAATATTTATCTAGAAAATTATTGCATAAAACAGAAATGAATTGACAGTGATTATAAATTAATAGAAATCAAAGATATTTGGAAATAAAATATAATTAGTAATTATGTAAAAATATTAAAAATTTAATTTATTCATCAACAGTGGCAAGAGATTCAATTTAGATTTTTAAAGGTACCTACTGAAGATAAATATATTCACCTAGTTTTTTTGTTTCATCGCAAGAATCAGTTAATTACGTAAAAAAAAACTTAAACTTACAGCAGCATGTTGCTCTTGGGGCCCACTTTATTATTTTATGTGGCCCATGGCTCATAAAAAATATAAATTATTTTACAAAAAAACAACCGATGCCCCATGCTCCTTCTCAACCCCTTGAATCCATGTAATTTTTTTTTGTTCTATTCATGTTTTTTACATTTTGTAATTAATAATCATTTTACAATGCTAAAGAACTAAAGCGAAACATGGTTGAGGGAGGGCCACTGGGGTAATTGTTTCACAGAGTGTTTTACATTACATGTTAGACATTTTAGTGTTACCTATGCCTGTAGACTATATAAAGTTGGAGATCTATGATTAACAGTAAACATAATATGTGTGCTTATTTTAAAGTATATATACAATTACTAATCTATTTGTTCTAAATATAAATGGTTTCTCAGGGGTTTTAATTATTGTAAACATCTAAAGTTTTTGGATTTGTGTATTCTTAAAATATTTTTTTAAAAAAATCTGTTTTTTAATTTTTAACGAAAATAATGAAAAAATGAATAGAAATCTTAAAAGTTAAGCATAAACCTATGAACTACATTTAAATGTAGAGATTATAATGAATGAGCTAAACAAATGTTACATGGAAGTAGACATACCGGTGCAATAGCATTAACCCTTATTCCATTTTCAGCCCATTCAATAGCTAATGACTTTGTTAAATTATCTAAACCACTTCTGGCAGCTCCTGAATGTCTATGAAAATGCATAACAGAAAATCATAATCTGTGTATGTAACAAAGAAAAATAATGAACTTCTGAACAGTTTTTAAGCAACAGAAGTTAATTACAGTAAAGATGTAAAATAATACAGACAGAAATGTATTTATGATGACATAACGGATGAAAATACACTAAACTGCATTTATACTCACGCCATCATTGGAACACCTCTATAAAAGTCCATAACAATGTTAACAATCACCCCACCATTGTTACACATCCATTGACGATAAACTGGAAAAAGTATTATAAGCAATAGTAAATTTTTGAAAACATTATTCAGTGATAGCAAAATACTAATCTTACTTATTGGATTGGTGCAAAAATAATTGCGTTTTGTGTTATTTAAAATTTTAATGCATATTTTGGAATATACAAGGGTAATTTCATAAATAATGCACACTAATTTATTACTCAATCATGCATTGCTGTAGCGGCAATGTCTCTTCACAGTCTTTCAACATAGTCGCTCTGCTTGGCAATGACTGAATCTCAATGCTTGAGAAACTTCTGTATGTCCTCCTATATGCCATCTTTATTCAAGGCAGTCGAATGGTTCAGGCACCAATGGTAGAAAGCTCTTCCAGAGATGAAAAACATCCATCAACGGTTGTTTCAACTCTGGGAAAGGTCGAAGTCTGGAGGACTCACATCCAGACTACATGAAGAATGAGGTATCAACTCCAGACTATATGAAGCATGGGGTATCACCTCCTAACCATAATAGCATAGTTTTTCAATGATGACATGCAATTTCCGATATGTGGCCGAGCATTATCATGAAGAATAAGTGGATCAGCTTGGAACAGCTAAGTATGGGTATTGTACAGTTTTCTTCACAGTTTTTGCAAGAAATCATGGTAATACACTGCTGTGCCACATGGAAGCCTGTCTGTAAGAATTATTCCCTGATTATCATAAGCAAAAAACATGATTTGTCTGACTTGATTGCGCATACTGAATTTTTTGGGGTCGTGAAGAAGATAGAGCTCTACACTCATTTGACTGTGATTTCAGCTCCGGTTCAAAGTCTCTGATCCATGTTTCATCTTTAGCAACAATCCAATGCAACAATGCCGCTCCTTCAACATTGAATCTTTGTTTCAGCACTGTTGCATTGTCCAGGTGTGTCTGTTTATGTGCAGCTTAAGAATGACTACTACTCTTCAAGCATCTTCATAAATTTCCACAAGAGAAGATTTTCAACAACCAAACAGCAGCTCAAAATTCATTCGAAGAATTTATCACCTCAAAGGTTCCAGAAATTTATGCTATTGGAAAAAATAGACATGTTCTTTGTTGGCAAAAAAAAGTGTTGGTTCTCACTTTGATTGAAGAAATTATATATACTCCATATAAGTTGAAAGAGATACTATTTTGCACTGGCTATGCATTTATGTACTGTTATGTTCCTTAAAGTGTGTCACTTGAGGTCTATAGTTATTTCTATTTGATGTTGGATGGTTATGCATAGGTTGCTGTAAATCAACTGGAATGGCTAACACTAGTCTAACCATTAAAGGTGATTTACAGCAACCTACACATAACTATCCAACAACAAGTAGACGTAACTACAGACCTCAATTTTCTCGTCTGGAGCTGGGTTGCCACAGAGTGGGTTCTTCAGGTCCTAAATTGTGGAATCAGCTGCCTTCTAATATAAAAGAGATAAATTCCTATTCTAAGTTTAAGTCTTTAATCCGGATCCTCCTTACTAATTCTATTTAATCAATTCATACTTAATTTAATTTTCGCTGATGTTTGCGCAGTGATATCCCATGGGGCTGCTTTGGCTATCTGGTATCTCCTGGGTGGTGCAGGCTTTGTCAGACTACGTCTTTACCTGCGCTACCCAGGCAGACATGGACAAAATTTTATTTCACAGTATATTAATTAATGTATTGATATTTTTTTTTTAATTAAATTTGATTTATCTATATTTTTGTAATTAATTTTAATATATTTATATTCTTATAATGTTAATGTAATTCTATTTCTGCTCCTATAATTAACTTAAACTAACATGAAATTGTAATGTTAATGTATATATTTTTTTGTTAATGTTGCTGATAAAATGAAGTTGATAAAAAAAAATATGAGCTGGTTATGGTTGTTGCAGCCCAATATAAGATCAATTTAATCATTAATCTGTTTGTTCATCTGCTGACTCCAGTTATAGTCGACATCCATTTGTGTTCAGATGGCGTAGGTAAGTGTTATTGGAAAACATAACGTAACTCTTAATTAACTGATGGTTTGTTGGATAGCCGTATTGTGTTGAATACATATTTAAATAACAATAGTCATTAAAAAAATATGAGTTATTTCGGAGTGTTTAACAATATCAAGAGAGTTGGAACATACGTTGAACAGATGGATTATGAGACAGAAATGGGAGTTTGGATATTGTGGTCACCATGATGTCACACATATAATTTATTTCCAGTTCTGGAGGTCAGGAGATTTAAATTAAGACCCCTGCAATTGGATGGTTAAAAACTATAACTATTTTTGCACCAATCTGTATAAATCCTCAGATAGTAATATACTGAAGTACATAAAAGATAAAATGCATGAAAATACTGGAAAAATTGTCAAAGCAGAGAGAGAGAGAGTGTACCACAAATTTATAAATCATATAATTTAAATATCTTTATCAACAAATTATAAAGCACCCTAAAATATTTACATATGATTTTTTAAGACAACATACTATAGCATAAAAAACATTATGTCATATACACTGAATGGCTAACTTATAAAGATAAGTAAATCCATTTTATGCAAAACAGACTACCAGGTTTTGCTTTTTTTTTTTTCATAATAACTTACCCATATAAGATGGAGATTGGAAAGACTTACAGAAATAATACTGAATACATTATGAAAGGCACATGGGTAAGCAACATGGTCTGATGAACTTTGAATGTGGAATTGTAGGTGTGTGAAGAGTAATCTGTGGATAAGCAGCAAAACCAATTCACTAATAGAATACTGAAGTACTATGGTTGCTTGAGCATATAGGGAGTAGTTCACAGGTGAGGAAAAAAAAAACATTTGTAGGAGCCTTTTAGAAATGATTTGGCATGGTGTCTATGTCGGATTAGCTTGCTTGCTTTTTTTTGGTTTTACGGCTCAAAGACTACAGTGGTCATGCTGCGCCGGGACCTACTGTTTTCCGAGGAATCCGAACCTCTTAAGGCCTAGGGAACCAAACCCCGGACTACAGTGAGCAGTGCGATCTTTATGAGATCTCTGAGTAAGCGTTCTTTTTGCACTGCTGGGAGTCGAACCCGGATTAGCCGCGCAATAGGAGAACGCGTTACCACACTGCGCCACCGCAGGGCTATGTCGAATTAGGTTTGATTGGGCACCATCGTTTTGGCATGACCTATTTGGCGCTGGCTGTTTAGGCATCAGTTAATTAGATGGATCAAACACTGACATACAATCAGTGGATTGTACGTCAGTGTTTTGGGTGCTGAATTTTTGGTGCATGAAATTAATAATATACAATAAAGCCTCCTTAAGGTGACCACCGTCAGCTCCTTGATAAAGCGGTCATTAAGAGAGGTGGTTTCTTAATGGAGGTATAGAGTGAGGGAGTGATAAATATTAAACTTAATAGAAAACAATTTAAAAACATACACAAATGGCAAAACAAACTTAAAAAACACGATTTAATACCGTAATGCAAGCTAAGAAATTTATAACTTTTAAAAAGGAAATGAATAATGGTTCGCTTTTGATGTTAAAATTTTTTCTATTATAATATTTTTTGTCTAAGCACTTTTGAAATTCACTAAACGAATAAAATGAGTATATTTCTTCAACCAATGGAATAGGAAGGGGAAATCGAGTAAATTCCTTCAACCAATGGCATAGGAAAGGGAGGGAGCTAAAGCCTCCCCACATTGGAAAGCATAATTTCTGTAACGCTGAAATCACATGATCTTCTTTAAGCTACACGAGTACCCCCCACTAATTTTTTAATTGCTATGTCACTGTCTTCAACAGATACGGAAGTTTCGATTAACTTGTTTACTTCCCTAAGTGTTTCCCACAGATGAAAAGGCAGGAAGTTTTTTGTTAAGGGAGTTAGAAATGAGATGGTTTTCGATGGTCTCTGAATAGAGCTAAACTTAGCTTTGGGTATATAGGGAAGGATATCCATTTCCAGCAAAAATGGTTACAAAGGGAAGTGGTCTCTGAATCAAGGTGGTCATTAAGAGAGATTTTACTGTAATTTCAAAAAAGTGTGTGTTGAAAAAGTGAAAATCATTTACACATTTTTTGATGTCAAAGAACAATTTGTCTTGTCTTGCACAAAACAAAAAACAAAATTCATTATTTAGTTCATCATTTGGTAATTATGAGCAATGTTTCTCAGGTACTTGACAGCACTTATATTTTCAAATTAAGTACAGTAATATGTATTCTTTCATTTGCATCTGAGTACTTTTTTAGTTTCCTAGGTAGTTCATGGCCAGTTAATAACTGCTCAAAATACTCATCTCTACCTTTCTATACTTTATGCAGTTCATAAATCAATTTCAACATTGTGGGATATTGCATACCAAGTTCATACTGTAATCGAAGAAAGAAATGCCTCCACATGATTGTTTATGCTGTCTTCTCCATTTAGTGTTTTCTGATGAACATTCCAAATTTCAGGACAAGTAAAGAAGTCCCTCTCTCGTTTCCTCCTCTCTTTACATAACAAAAAAAATGCAAATTTTTCTTCTACACGTTTGGTTAATTGCTAGTCATAGATAAAACACATTGCTACAAATTCAAGAACCTCTAAGGTTAAAGTTAACTGTACGGCATCAAGTGCCTTATACAATAATTTTTGCCACCCACGTTTTAATTACAGCTCAAACTAGAGCTTGTGTAATTTTGGAGAAAAAGAGACGCTTTCCCCATCCTGGATTCGAACCAGGGTCCCTCCGTTTAGCCCGGAGTGTCTTGGACCGCTAGACGAATGAGGACAGGAAACAACGCTCTCTTTCTCCGTATGTAAAGATGTTAAGGTATTATTACCCTCCGCAGGGATAACACAATTGCCAAATATGGTCAACACAAGAAAGCCTCCGGGGCGAGATTTTTGTGAGTTTTCGTGGGGGAATTTATTATACAATAATTTTTGCCACCCACGTATTAATTACAGCTCAAACTAGAGCTTATGTAATTTTGGAGAAAAAGAGGCGAGAATTGTTGTATAATAAATTCCCCGAAACTCAACAAAATCTAGCCGGAGGCTTTCCTGTAATTAACCATATTTGGCAATTGTGTTATCCCTCTTGGTGTAATACCTTAGCGTCTTTACATGCAGGAGAAAGAGCGTTTTCCTGTTCTCATTAGATCTAGCAGTCAAGATACTCGAGGGCTAGCGGAGGGGACCTGGATTCCCGAGATCCAGTGTGGGGAAAGCGTCTCTTTTTCTCCAAAATTACATAAGCTCTAGTTTGAGCTGTAATTAATACGTGGGTGGCAAAAATTATAGTATAATAAATTCCCCCACGAAAACTCACAAAATTCTCGCCCCGGAGGCTTTCTTGTGTTGACCATATTTGGCAATTGTGTTATCCCTGCGGAGGGTAATAATACCTTAACATCAAGTGCCTTCTTCGATTTAGAGGTTGGCGGCCAATAAGGACCACATTTCCCTGTCTTCTGTACTTAATCTAGTCCAAGCCTTTAAGTCATTCATCCATCCTCCTCTTTTGCTGCCTCTAAGCCTCTTCCCCATGATGTCTTCCTCCAGTGCCAATCGGGGCAGTTTGTATTTCTCTCTCCTCGCTATGTGTCAGCAATATGCCAATATTCATCCCAGTATTGAAGTCAAGATAGTTCTTTTTGTATTGGATCTGTTTGGGACTTCCTGGTTGGAGATACTGTCAGTTCATTTTCTATTCAATAGTCTTTTAAGGGTTCATATTTCAAAAGCTTCGATTTTATATCTATAGCATCTTTTTTTAATGTCTAGGTCCAGCAACCCTAAAGCAGAAAAGGTCAAATATAGCATTTTAGGATTAAGATTCTGAGATACAGATTTAATTTTCTTTTACACAGAAGTTTTTACATTTCATTGAATTTTGTTCTTACCAGGTCAATTCGGAACCTAATTTCTTTTGTTTGTTCATTATTGTGACAAAAACGTTTTTCCAAACAGCAAAAAGATTTTACTTGTTCTATGGCCATGCTTTTACAATGGGCAGTGATGTTGAAGTTTTTTCTGCTAAGACAGTTTTGTTTTCTTCATGTTAATGGTAAGTCCCATTTCTTCACTTTTTGTATTAATTTCAATGATGAGTGCCTGTAGATCTTTATTTGAAGTAATTATTACCATATCGTCAGCATATACCAAATTATTTACAATAGTCCCATTTATCTTTAAACCTTCTTTCCCCTTTTTCATAACTTCTTGCATTATTACTTCTGAGTAAAGGTTATAGAGAATGGGAGAAAAAACGCATCCCTGTCTGACTCCTTGCTTTATTTTCAACCAGTTTGTTTCATCGTTGTTGATTTTGATTTTCGTTTTTTGGTTCCAATAGGCTGCTTTAATAATATGGATGTCTTTGGCAACCAGACCTGTACATAGGTTAAATAAATTTAGCACCAGAATATCCAAAACATCTGCTTGCACTGAAAAGGGTTTGATGCCCAATCGGATGCTCCCAATCGTCCCATCTATGTTATGTATGATTTAAGCAGTGAATGGCTACAAGAAAAAGGTTACTCTGGTTCAAATGTTAATATGCAGTGGTGTGATCATGATTATTTAAATTTTGATCTTCGCCTGGACTAACAAATCTGCAATGTAAAATGACATTTATAATTTGAAATCTAAAGAAAGTGTCTTTATTGAGTCCAACACGGTGGAACGGGATGAAAAAAGAAGATGAAATATTGAACCACAATCAGTGGATGTTGCAAAAAATATGCTAATTACTGAGAAAGTGTGGTTGTGTTTTACAGCACAAGGATAGCTAAATCATGCTACACAGGGCCAGTTTTCTAAGAAATCCGAACCACTATTGCTGAGAGCAGCAGTTCCCAACCTTTTTCCCTCTCCCGTAGCTCCTTGATTAGGTTTTTTATTTATGGTTGGTTGATTATATTTTTATAATGCAAGGACAGCAAGGGTAATTTTGAACCAACTAAGGTAAGACCATACGTACGGTTTATTTTCATTTATGAATACTCCCTTCTCTCATATCTCCAACCATCCCTTCACACACAAAAAGTTTTTGTTAGGTAGTAATGTTCTTAGGTTAGCTAAGTAATCAAATGAATCAAGTTAATGACCGTTATAAGCTCTTACCTTTCATTTGATAATTTATTTAATAGCAGCCTAACATCAAAACAAATAAAAACAGCATTAAAATAATTTTAACCTATTAATTTATGATGAAAGTTCATAACAATTATTATTAGTTTTGATATACAAGTCTTCACACGTGGCTCTTGATAATTTCAATGCAGTCCTCGAGTTTGGTTCATGAAGCTTTTAAAAATCAGGTTCAAATAAAGACAGATATATCCTCAAGTCAGGAGCTGTGTCAAGCTTAGTGTCGTATTTATTCTTAATGTACACGTAAGATGGAAATACTCTTTCGACAAGCTCTGTGTTTGTGAAAAACAAACATTTTATTGCTGTATCACTGACTCTTGGTACTCTCAGGGTGGTCAGTAAAAATAAATTTTAAATTTCCCAGTTAATCCCATAAATTTAATTGATAATGGATATTTGTTAACAAGTACAAATTTATGCATCACAATCTTTTTTTTTTATGCATTGAAAATTTAATAAATCCAATTTAATACTAAAAGTCAAATCGAAAACCAATAACTTCAATATGCAAAATCAAAACAAATCTCAAGCTGAATTGGGCAAGACTGGCAACACTGCTGTGCTAACTTGTTGTTAAGTAGGGTTGCCAGGTGATAGAAGTAAAAACGACCCCATTTAACCAAAAATTTTTTGCGTAACATTGTTAGGCAATTTTGTAGCCACCCAATGCTACTTATAGCACACCCTGGCTATTTTCTGGCAGCACTGTTTAAAAATCCCCTGACTTTTCCTCATTTGTGAATTTCCTTAACATTTTCTGATAGTCCCAGTTTTCCCAGTCACTTACCACCATGTACTCTTCTTTCACTGCTGCCCAAAACTTAATGACATTTCTTTTTTTGAAACCACATTGTAAAGAAGAAACAGTTGAAAGTTCAATTAATTTTTCTTTTTCGGAAACTGGTCATTTTTCAGCTTGTTAAAAAAAAAATTCGTTAAATGGATTTGAAATCCACATATCTTCACTATTTTACTTTGGAAAATACGGTTTAAATGACAACATAAATCATTTTAAATGAGCTATTATAATTTTATTTCGTTTGACAATTTCAGCTTGTTGAAACTGCGAAGTTGAAAGAGTGAAGTGTCACAAAAACTTCACTGGTCTTTTTGGATACAAAATTCCCAAATATCCAATTTCTTGGTCATAATTTTGTCAGACATCTTAAAGAGGGTCAGGGAACTGTTTGGCAATCTTAAGTTTGTTTATTTCTGAAAAAATATCAGATAAGTATGCAAGGTGTTGAAGCCATTCACTGGCATAGGCAGGGGAGGTGATGAGGGTTATAACCAGGGTTGGCTTTTTGCCATTTGAAACTAATTTTGGCCGTGCCAGAGGTAAAAACTGATTATAACCAGTTTTAACTGGCAGAAACTAATAAAAGTACTTCAAAAAGTATTGTATAGTTTATTAAATGAAAGATTACAAATATATATTTTATTACAATAATTTAGTATATTATAAAGCTTTATATTAATAATTTTAATAATTAAAATATTTTAAAATAATTAAAAATACAATGAACCCCCCCCTCCAAGCAGCTCACATGCCAAATCTAACGAATTTAATTCAGCTTTTTCAATGATCCCTTACAACAGCATGGTGGTAGCACATTCGTCTATCATGCCATTAACTCAGGTTTGATTCCAATAGTACTGTACAGCATCAACCTTGGAGAATAGAAATTAGGGAGATTTTTAAATGCATGCAAGGATAGCAAGGATTGTGCCAAACGAGGTGAGACTGTACACATGGTTTTAAATCAGAATAAGTTAAAACTGAAATGGTAAAATGTATTAAAAGTAATGTGTTAAATGGAACAAACGAAACAATATAATAACATCAGATTTGATGGAAAAAGCCAATATTAAATAAAAAATTAAAAATGATTTCATGATCAAAAGAATCACATAAAATGTCACGAAGGGTAAAATTATTTTGGTTAAAAGATGATGAACGTTGCTGGTTAAGCAGCAAAACTTACTTTTTGCTATAGACTGCTTTATCGAAAAGATCAGCCTGAACTTAAATGCTAGTGAATTTGCTATGATGTAACCTTTGAATAAATACTATACACATTGTAACTAAACCTATTTTACTTTAAAATACACTCCCTTTTGCCATTTGGGGTATTTTGGTAAGTTTTTAATGCACAAAATATTTATTTTCTGGGTTTCTAGCAGTTATTGCCACTTTTGTGGCAGAAACTAGTTTCTGCCATGCCAGTTTTAACCCATTATAACCAGTGGTTTTAACCACCTTGACAAAAACTGGCCAACCCTGGATGTAATCCTTCCATTGAAATGAAATTTTGTATATATATATACATAATGGAGTTGTAGCTCTATAACCCTCCATTATAAGCTCATAATACTCCCTTATGAACTTTCACCACATATCTATGAAGCCATTCAATTTCATGGAGTCGAAATTCAACTCAAGAAAAGCCACCTCACTTCTGTGTGTGCCTAACAAAATTAACAACTTCAACAGATCGATGGAACATTTTCTTCAATGAATGTGACAGGGATTTGGTGGCTAGGTTTTGTGCGTGAATACAGAAATGGGTCCAACCTACATGGAAAGCGACTATGTAAGTCTGAATAACAGCCAGACATAAATTTTCTGCTATCTATGCAAACATCATAGCAATTGGCCCAAGCGATGTTTTTTTTTTCACTGAAATAACTCTGAATGACATTTAATATGACTTCGCCTGTACGTCTTTCAGTGAGAGGATGGCACAGTAAAAGAAACAGACCTATTAGTTGTTGCACCCTGGCCCCCTTGCACTTGTAAATCATTAGACTGCTTTGAAGTACTTGAAACGGCAGGTTCAATTTCAATGCTAGTAGCAGCTCTCTTAGGAGTTCCAGTTTTCAACCACAAGTCCATTTTCAGACACAAAACAATATCAGCAGAAAGTCACTCAAAACAAAGGCTAGGCCTATTAATACCTGTTACTCACTTGACACCCAATTGAACACTAAAATGGTGGCCTGCTTTCAATTGTGTTTTAAATTAAAATGTCAAATCCGGAAGTCCTGAGATGAATCTGGATATTTCTAGAATTGCTAGAAATGAAAAGAGAGAAATAAGAGTGTGCGACAGTTTTAACGAAGAGGGGGAGGACACATGCATAATAATGCAATATGATTTGATGGCGGGTGGGGCTTGTGACAATCATTATCAATCGATTACTAGGCCTATGCCTTCCTTTTCCTCATTTCGAGAATAGGCCAGTAGCATAGTGTGGGGAGGGCCACTGGGGCGAAAGCTCCTGGTGCAAAATTTCAATATTGAACAGATGAAATGGAGGGCTAATGGGTTTTAACAGATGAAGTACTTAACTTGCTACAGGCACTGGCAACCCACGTTACGCCGCTGGAGTAGTCTATTGGACTTTCACATAAATCTCTCCTTATAAACCAAAACTCTTATAACTTTAATTTTGTGTTTTCATTTTAACCCCTTATTTTTTTGTGTTTTCTGCCATTAATATTATTTTCAGATACCCACAACCAGTCCACCGTATACCTGAGGTTGAGAATCACTAGCCTAGAGAATCAAATCCCAGACTATATTAGGCAGAAAACATACACTCTTGTATGGTACTATTGGAATCAAACCTGAGTTAGTAGAATGATAGACAAACATGCTACCACCATGCTGTTGTAAGGTATAATTGAAAAAGGGAGGTGAAATCGAGTTGAAGTTTTAAAAAACAGCATTGAATATTCATTATCCACATGCTTTTTTTTTATTTTATTTTTTATTGCAGTATATGGATACTTTCCAGCATGTATATGTTTATATTTTTGGTGAAAACTGACAGAAATTTCTATTGATTTCTCTCACTAGCTTAAATTTAAAAATAAGTGCTTTTAAGCAGGATAATGAAGAATAATTTCCTACTATGTGGTACAAAAATATTATTTATCAATGTTTACTAATTTTGAATATAAAAATTTTACAGCACATTTAAATTAAAAATCAGTGAATGACAGAAATTGGATATTTTACCTTCTTTGGACATCAAAAATGGTCCTTTCAAATTAGTTTCTATGACAGCATCCCACCCTTTTGGAGTAATGTCAGATGCACGAGATAAAAACTGACCACCACCATTATTTACCAAATAATCAATTCTTCCAAAAGTGTTTATTGTCTCCTTTATTAGATGCTGAACCTATCAATAAGTGTTAAAAATAAGAAAATTTCCTACAAAATATTCTAACCTGTAATTAATATTTAAAATAGCAAGAATATAATGCTTATAAAAATTAACTTTCATATTTCTCTCTGAAAAAATTTATGACAGCATAAAACTTGCCAGCATAAAAATTAACCGCATTTTATCTTCAGAATGCAAGCTTCACAATAAAAAAAAGTATACTACAATAGCAACTGGAAAGCAGAGACTAACTGAATTTGATATCATAGTCGTTCTCCACAAATAAAAGCACTTTTTTCAAGATATACACCTATTTTAATTATTCAAACAATGCAAAATTCAATCCATACCATTTTTTTCCCATACATTCAACAAAAAAATTATTTTCTCAATATTACAAGTATTATACACAATTGAAATTAACTTGTATAATTGAACAAAAATTCATATTCTAAAACATAAAGCTTATCTGCTTGTGGCAGTACCTTTCTTTCATATTGGCATAACAATGAATCTTTCAGCCATATACATCATAACTAAAAATCCAGCATTGGGTTCTGCTCATGTATAGACCTAGGTAAGATTAGGGACCCGTTATTCTGGCATGTTAGTCGTATAATTTCCTAATCGTTTACATGCCAATGTTCCAAAAATAGAACATGAGTTTTGATGAAACACTGTGCAGGTTAATATTTGAAATCATCCGTTTTTTTACATGCATGTAAATGCGTTCTTGGAATATTTTTTTATCTTTAACTTGTAAAGTTATTAGATCTTTTTTAATAGCATTTAGAACTTCACACACTTTTGTTTAAAATTTAATTTGCCAAAAATCCAATTTGATAGAAAATTACAAAATATTTCATACACATATAAAAAAAGACTATGATGTGTAATACTACACTACTGAGAATTGTTTCT
>QLNU02015360.1:24618852-24634857 GCA_006491805.2 Dysdera silvatica
GGAAAATATTTTTACCATAATACCGACCAAAAAAAAAAAAATAAGGTGCCGAATTGGCCTGGCAAAACCAAAATTCCATGAATTACCAGAAGTTCTGTGCGAGAGAAAATTAAATTTACATCTCAGAATTTTAATTTTAAAACTTTATATTTGGCCTATTCTCCAATATGGTTGCGACACTCGTACATAAAATAGACGCCAGAAATAAAATTAAAGCATTTAAAATGTGGACCCTTAGCAAAACATTGAAAATAAAATGTATCGACTTGGTTTCCAATAAAGAGTCCTAAACAAATCCAATACAAAAAAGAACAATACCACTTCAATTCTGAGAAGAAAGTTAGATTATTACGGACACATAGTGAGAGGAGAAACATACAAAATACCCCAACTGGCACTGAAAGGAAACATCGTGGGGAAGAGATCCAGAGGCAGAAAAAGAAGAGGATACATGGATGACTTACAGGCTTGGACTAGGCTAAGCACGAAAGACATTATCCATGCCAGTAGAGACAGGAAAATGTGGTCGTCCATATTGGCCGCCTACCTCTGAATGGGAGATTGGCGAAACTTGATGATGATGATGAATTGCTTTTCAGTAGATTCTTGGCCAGAATTTGCTGATTCATAAAAAGAACTGTTTAGTCAAACAATAAAATGTATGTAAAACATCATATATTATGTAATCATGTACTTACAAAAAGTCTATGTAGGATATTAAACAGATTGTCCTACTTTTATGCTGAGTGAATGTGAATCTGAAACCTAAAAACAATCAGACAACTAAGTAGGAAATAGTGGACCATGCTATACAGAATAACCACAATATATTATTTAGTAAAAATTATTTCAGCGTATAAAAACCTTAATACATAAGAGAGAAACCAGTTTTTTCTATGTAATAACAGGGACTTCAAATCATGGATTCACAAATCTCTTCAATACAGGCACTCACAGGATCGTTCACATTAGTCCATGATTCGTTTATACCAGGCTTCAAATTGAAGATTTGTAATGTAAAAAAATTGCTTCTATATATTACTTGTTCAGTAATCTATGGGGAATTATAACACATAATTAAAAATAAAATCGTTAGAAAAATACTGTAGGTATTTAAATACAAAAGGTAGAGTTGGTTGTGGTTTCTACTGGCTCAAGGACTATAATAGTCATGCTAAGCCCGGACCTACTGTAGTCGAGGAGTCAACCTCTGGACCAGCAATTTTCGAGAATCCAATTTCTTAAAGCCTAGAAGGTAAGGTTAACCAAACCCTAGACTACAGTGAGCAGTGTGATCTTTATGAGATCTCTGAGTAAGCGTTCTTTGCACCATTGGGAGTCGAACCCGAGTTAACAGCACAATAGGCGAATGCGTTACCACACTACATCACCACAGAGCCTTAATACAAAGAAAAACGGATCTTGTGAAGGAATTTATGAGTTCAATGAAAAAATTTTCAGTACTTTATATACCCTCCTTTTTCCTTGATAACTGCTTCAATTCTTGTAGGCATACTTCGAACTAAGTTCAAGCATTGCTCTGTTGTAATACAATTCCACTTTTCCTGGGCTCTGGCCTACAGGTGATCTAAACTGGTTCTCTCAGTGCTAAAGTCAGTCACTGATCATTTTAATATTCCCCCATAAATGCTCAATGGGGTTTAAGTCTGGAGATCGATGTTGCCACTCCATTACTTCAAACCCCTGAGTTGATGGCCACGATTTCGTCAGCCTTGCTGTACGTTTGGAGGGAGGGGGTCTTTATCTTGTTGAGATATAGCATCTGCAGTTGTTTTTCCCCTTACTATATACTTCCAAATAGGCTGCGGCTCAAAATTCATAGATAACCTCTCGCTGTCATGCATCCCTCTATCATTGCCAACACCATTTGCTACCATACAACCCCGCGGCATGATACTACCCATGCCAAATTTTCTTGTAGTGTGTATGGGTCTTAGAGTTGAAGGTTCATTTGATCATCACCATGCCTAAACCCTACCATCGGAGCCAAATTTGTTGGTCTTAGTTTCATTTGACCAAATTACTTGGGCCCACATTTCTTTCGTACAATTTCTGTACATTTTGGCAAATTTTAGGCATAAAGACATATGGCGGGCTGTTAGATAGGATTTTTTCACTTTCGCTCATCCATGTAATGCTTCTTGTCGTAACGTTCGCCGTATAGTCTCAGCGCTCTCTAACTGTCAAATTATTCATTGGCTGAAGCCTATGCTGGATCTATATAGCATTCTCAAATTCACCAGAAAGAATAGATCTCAGTATTCTGCGTTTTATGACTTCAGAGATTTTTTTGGCGTCTCTGGATGATTTTTTCTTACGTCTTGTCTGAATACTTCTATTAATTTTTTAATTTTCGTTATTACTCCTATAGAACAATTAAATTTTTTTTGCCATTTTCTAATACAAGTCACAATTTTTTAAGGCTTTGATGGTTGCTTTCTTCACTTTTTTCGACAAAGTTCGTATTTTACAATAAATTGGAAATAACGGAAAAAAAATCTTTAAATTTTTACTTACCACCTTTTTGCATTTTTTAAGGAAGCTGTTAAATAATTTCTTATATGTACCGGTAATATGTGATAGCGATAAATCTGGCGCAGGTGTAAACGAACTCAAGCCAACTTTATCATCATACTTGCAAAAAAAAAGAACTCACAAATTCGTTCACAAGATCCTTTTTCCTTTTTATTCTTAATAAAAAGGAAAATTTTTCAAATGATTTTGTTTTCAATTATGTGTCATGATTCCCCACACATTACAGAACAAGTAATATGTAGAAGTAATGTTTTTGCATTAAAAGGCTTCAATTTAAGGCCTGGTGTAAACAAATCGTAGACTGATGTGAACGATCCTATGAGTCACTAATATAGAGAATTTTAATATACTGCAGTTCTATATATTAGCTATACCTTGGAATAAAAAGGATAATGTCCGATTTGCAAATTTGTGGGATAGCCTAAAATATTTTTAATTTCAATATTGTTGAATCATAAACACAGATTTATATGAGCATTAAAAGACATTTCAAATCTTGAAAAATATTCTACAAAAATCAACACAGGGTTTCGGGGAAAAACCTATCCATGAAAACAGCTCTTATAAACATCGCAAAATAACTAATGAAATTAACAATAGAAAATATACTATTGGGTTTTTTTAGATTTAAAGAAAGCATTTGACAATGGGGTCATTCCATGTCAAATCCAATGTTTTTCTCCGACCCCTCAGATTTTGATGTATTTTGTGTACCGTAGTATATGTGCAAGAAACGGATTATCTGAAAAATTTTTGGAATTCTGTCCCATAGAAGCGAGAATGCCCCCCTTCCCCCCCCCCCCTGAAAATTGGAGTACCCAAAGCAAATTGCACCAAGCATGCATAGTTTAGAAACTGCTGTCTTACGGGAAAAAAAATGTTTCTCTGTTTCTAATTACTAGGGCCTGGATTTCTATGCACCTGCATGTTTTGCATATTTCTGTATATTTTACCTTTGTGTGCATATTTTTCATATTACTGCATATTTCTGTAAAATTTTCGAAAGTGTGTATTTTTTTAATCTGCTTGCAGTTCAATTAGATTAATTTGGTGTTTCGTTTTTTAAAAAAGGTCTTTCTTTTTTTAAATAAAAATGAGAGAAAAAAATTATATCAAATATTTCCATTGTAGATGATATAATTAGACAACATTAAGGTCAACAGATGGCAGGCTCTCTCTGGTGACTTTCTAAAATCAGTTAAATTCACCAGAATTGTATGTGTAGAATTCATACAATCGCACCTGAAGCGGCAATTAAATAATTTTAAAAATTCATGAAATGGCAAATTGTAGCCATGTGCGGAAATCTTGAACATGGTGGATGCAAACACTAAATTTACTGTAGTGCCCGAATGGCTAATTTTTGGAAAAAAAAACTCACTGAACAAAAAATGTTTATTTTGATGTTCTTCACCTGTTACACATACTTGGCAGTTCTCAATTATTTTCCTGTGTGTTAAAAAAGGCAGTTTTAGGCTTATTTTCACTAAACAGTAACACAGATCAAAATCAGAAAACGGAATTCCGGATTTCTTTGTCCCTTTTGTATTATTAGCTCAATCGCTTAAATTGTGTATCCAAAATTGTATTTAATTCATGTAATTGGCTACGTAGCAACGACATGATCGTGAACAGTAGTTACTCTCTACAGCCAAACCGGACCCTTTGCGGACACGGGGATATGGGCAAATATGCCTTATTTGGTGTCCCCAACGAGCTAGATACCTAGAGAGCGCCTGCCTGCTTTGTACAATGTTAAGATTTTGAAGCAAAGACCAAAGTGCCGACACTATTTCCGGTTAGCTATTTATCAGCCTATTTGGCTATTTTTCATCCAGAGTGTCGAATGTGTTTTTTTCTATTATTGTACCTTTTTTATCGAAATAAAGGGTATTTTTTATCTACTAACATCGTTATGTAATTTTATCGGTATTAGTTTTTATAATGACAATCAATACCACGAAAAAAGGGTCTCTTACAAACAGTTTGGCTAGTTTTACCATGCTTTTATGCTATTTTTTCTGCTAGTAAAGCTTGCGGATGACAAATCCTCTGAGTGGCAAAATGTTGATTTTCAATCGTTTTTTACATGCTTTCCTCGGCCAACCGAGTATAATTCATGTTTTTATAATAATAAAATCCCATCACGGTGGTAAAATTTTGTGCTGCGTACAATTGTACGTAACGATATATAAAAGGCAGCGTAATTTCTTTTCATAAGTAATTTCATTTTTTATATTGACAGGATAATACTCAAATTATGAATGCTGCCAAAAATGAGACGTCAATTTAATAGTGAAAAAGATAAATGATTGCATTTAAAACAGGTTAAAAAAATTACTCACTCTAGGTGGTTAATGTTTGAACATGTTTAATTTAAGGAAACATGGGATTTTATTATAAAAAAAATATTAAAATTATTAGAAGATTAGAATTAAAATTATTGGAAAAAAATATGTATTTTTATGTAAGGATTTTGTTACATGATATTTAATGAGTTTTATTTTTAATTTCATACATATTAGCAATCGTTTAAAATAAATAACCACAGGAAAAAAAAAGATAAAACATTTGGATAAATATTAGAAAAGACCCATGGTCTCCTATAACTTTAATTACAAATGGAAATATCCAAAGAAATTTTTAAAAAAATTATGCATAAAAACGGCATCCAAACTTATACGTAACCATATTTCGCGTAAAAACCACAGCACATAAAAATCACTTAATATACACTTCTAGTGTATATTGAGAACTCTGTGGTAAAAACCTTGGTTTTGCCCTTTTTGCCACTCACATATGAGCCACGCTCACATCAACATTGCTTCATCACAGTGTTGCCACGCACACTCTAGTCATCCTAGCTCATTGGGTGTCCCCAACAACCCCTCTTATTTTGTCAGTAGAATTCAGAATAAGGATGGACACAGGGGGAAGTCACAGGGGTCATGACCTCCCAAAAATAGGTTTTTTCATTGTAAAAAACTTCAACTTTATGATAAATGGTGTTATCCCAAAACCATGGAAAATTCTGCCCTTGCCCCTCTCCTAAAATGAAAGTTTGTGTCTGCCCCTGGTTCAAGACCACTCTATATAAATATATATCTAAGGAGTCCATATGAGTACTTCTAAGGGGTGGCTGTGAAAAATTACCTTCTTCTCAAGACTGTCAAAAATTTTAGTGAATGTACAAGATACTAAAATGCTACAAAAATAATTGATACTGCTTGACAATTAGTAATGAGCTAAAAAGTACCTTATTTTAAAATGTGACTGTAAAACTTTTGAAAGTAAATGCATAGCAGTTTCGGGAAAATTTTTGAATGGCTAGTGGGGGCTCCAGCCCCCCCCCTTCCCCAAATATGGGCGCCCATGATATATATAAACTATATATTAAACAAAATAAAAGTATATATATATATATACATTAGCATAGCTGGGGGCAAGGGGGCGATCGCCCTGTGCGCCACAAGGTCAGGGGCGGCAGTGGTTTTAAAAAACAATGACAGACACAACCATTACGGAAATGACAGTCACTCGCCCTGGTGGTTAAAATATCTAGCTACGCCACTGTGTGTGTGTATATATATATCGCTTTTAAAGGCGGTTACATAGCAATATAGATAAGGAGAATGTTTTATTTAGAAGGGAAATTTTAGTCTGATATTAAACAATACGGACCTAAATACAGTAATTCCTTGGCTATTGCTTTTCCAATGCCTGTTCCACCACCAGTGACTATAGCAACTTTATTGTTAAACAAACCCCTTCGAAAAACACTATACACACTAACCCCGGACATTTTTTGTTTATATCTGGGTTTATGTTCACTTAATTAGAGATGGATCGTTCGTGACCGAACGGGTCTTTTTGAACTATTCACAAAAATGACCCGTTCGTTCAGATAACTTTTTTTGTGAACTACCGTTCTTCGTCATAGTTCATGATCATCGTTCGCGATCTTAGTTCGCAGTTCACGATTTTAGTTCGCAGTTGGCAGTCACCGTTCTTCATTCGTAGTTCGTCACTTTCGTTTATAGGTCGTGGTCTTCGTTTGCAGTTCGTTATCTTAGTTCACAGTTCACGGTCACCGCTCCTTGTTCGCAGTTCACCGTCTTCGTTCGTAGTTCGCGATCATCGTTTACAGATCGTGATCATCACCAAGCAGTCAAGGATGTATCGGGGTAGGGCTCCGGAGACCCCATCCTTTTTCTAGGCTGCTATTTGAGCTACGACTACGATATTCGATATTCAGAGAGTGTAAGGGAGGCTAGAAATGCCGCATGCTATGGCCGTATCGGGTACCCCGGAGACCCCATCCTTTTTCTAGGCTACTATTGGAGATACGACTACAATATTCCGTATTCAAAGAGTGTACGCAAGGACACTTGAAATATCGTACGTCAGGGGCGTATAGAGAGAGAGAGAAGGTCAACAATATACTTCGAACGATTGTAATCATTTTGTATTATTACGGTTACTAAAGGTGAAGTTACAATTTCACAAGCTTCAAATTTTAGATTATGATACGGAATATTATATTCGTAGCTCTAATAGCAGCCTAGAAAAGGATGGAGGTTCCGGGAATCCCGAGTTTTTAAATATACCACCTAACTTAAAAAAATTGGCAAAAATCGAACGAATTTTTTTCCAGAACAAGCTATTTCTCAGAAGAGAATAAATTGCAAGCAAAAATTCGAAGGTTAGTATTCACTGTTTTTGTTTTAATATATTTTCCTCCCTATTATGAGGTTGCTAACAGTTTCAGAGAGCTATAAAATTAACCAAAGGAAGTACGCCATTTTGCGGAGAAAATCGTCAACTGAAACAAAATTTTTGGCCAACCCAATGCTATATAGATATCGCGAATTAAAACAAAAAAGTTAAAAATATTTCATTACACATGCATTGATTATGAGTAACTAGTTCAAAAGAACGGGTCTCAAATATGAACTGTTCTTAAAAAATGAGTTCATAAATATGAACCATTTTGCCCATTCGTAGACTCAGTCAAGTAGGTGTGAAAGCAACATGAATTGGAAATACTCAATGTATATTTCCCCCCCTTTCATAAATTAAACACAAAATTCTCTCCTACACGATCCTTGTTAAAAAAATGCTGCTTGTGTTCTAAATTGTGTGGTATGTAAAAAAATTATTAATTTCTAATTTCTTTATTTTATGAAGACGAAAGTTTGTTCGTTCTTTTGTAAATGTACCTAAACTGGTTTCCTAAGGAGTTTGAAGTATTAACTTCTGTGGTACCGTTTTCTAATGAAAAGGTAATTTCAATCTCAGATCCTAAATCTTAAATAATACTAGTTTATTTTAGCTTTAATACGCTGTATCGTTACATATATTGTGAACAGTTGCTGAATTGTAGGCCTTAAATTCTTTGACTCTTTACATAGAAATATTAATATTTTATTAAATACGTTAGGAACAGGATAAAGTAGAAAGTAAAGTTTCTTACGAGAGTCTCGTCAAAATTTATGAATCTAAAAAATAAGGAGAGAAGTTGCTTTTTTTTTTTTTAATGGTGATTTTGTGTTCCATTATTATAACATTTTCTCGGAATGAATGAGCACAATTTAGTTAATATTATCTGTAATTTTAATCACTTAGAGGCTCATTTGTAAAAATTGTTCTGATTCAAAGAGTATAAAAAATTAAGTCTGCTGTTTACAATTCAGCAGCAAGATAGCTAGAATAGTTATATATTCTAACTATCTTCTTTCAGCAGAACTCTTCTGGGAATACACATATATATTGACGGCCACTTTTCCCCAAATAGCGACTGCATAATCCACAACAGCTTTTAAAAGTTAGTGGAGGTGAGTTTACGGTTAAATGTGGTGATTAAACTTCCGCGATTTCCTAGCTGGGGCGTAGTAATTTCAAAATGATCTAGGCTTATGCATCTTTAAAAGAAAAACCAAATAGTGGCGCGGTATGCGGGGGTGAAATTGGGAAAGGTGGCGCTGTAATCTCAGTTAGGGCTCTCAAACAGCACAACCAACAGCCAAAGGCAAGTTAGCGGAAGGGAGGGGGAAAAGTCGACCATGTACGGCACATAGAGATGCATACTCGCGCAGTTGTTGTCATTTAACGTCACCCGAAGCCAGAAGTTAACAGAGCCGCCACTGAGGGCGGTCCTATCTAGTGGAACCAATCTGTAACCGTAACCGATTGTAATCATTACAGTTCTGTGCATCAAGTATGAAATTGACCAGTCAGTTCAATACTCGAAGGTTCTATGAGTTTGACGAATGTCAATAGCGTTATCCAGCGACCACTAATGTTACCAAAGGGTTTCTCAGTCAGGTATAATCTCGTACGCTTCTGCTCGCTGTATAATCCACTAAATCCACCTATAATCTTACCCTAATCATGAAAATCACCTAAAATCTCACTATAATCCATTTAATCAAGATCGAATCATTAAATCTCAAACTAAATCAGTAATATCATGTTGGATAAATCCACTTATAATCTGACCCTAATCATGATAATCACCTAAAAGCTCATTATAGTCCATCTAATCACTCCCAAATCACCCAATCTTAAATTAGTTAATAGTATTTGTTGTAGATTCAAAATCGCGTGGAAGTAGGAACGTAAAAAACCCGGGAATTTTGGACACATTGGAAACTTTGATGGGAAGAAACCAAGATAGCTAGAATAAAGGAGGTATTGCCATCCGCACCTTTCTCCCTATTGGTCGATTTGTCAATTCATGTTTCAATGTATCCAAAATTCCCGGATTTTTTACATCTCTAAATGGAAGTAGTCGCTTGAAATATAGAATATGCCAATATCTGCTCTAGTGATGGCATCAGTGCCAGGAAGTAGAAGAGGAGGAGGAGTATAGAACACAGTGCTTTCCATTGATTTACTTGCATCGAATCACCACTACAAACGAGTGGACAATTAAAACAGTAAATAAATAATAACCTGCAATTTAGAATATTTTGTTCGATCGTGACATTATTATATTTGATATCTTGTTTCACACGATTTCCTCTGCACATCACTTTATGTTTGGACTATTACATATACGTATATACAGCACTTCCAAAGTCTTTGCGGGGCATAAATATTTATTAAAACAACTTTTCTATATGCAGGTTGCGCAACAAAAACACAACTCAATCCACAAAAACTTGCAGAAATTTTCCGAAGACCAATCAATTATGGTAAGTATAAGGATTTATTTCTATTACATAAACTACTAAAGTTGGGAGGGTTGCACCAAGGGCTAATACGTGGGGGATAATAATAATACATTTGCCTCTGAGAATAACAAATTTCGAACCAATTGCATAAAATACAATAGGCTTCGGGGCAAGCCCCCGCCCGGGCCGTCTTTGCACTTGATCGGGCCCGACACCAGGTTTTGTGACGTCACAATTTCAGTCTTTGGAATCGGTGGATAATGTAAGCAGAGGATGCATTTTTCTAAGCTTTTTTTTCCGTTTCAATTACGTAGAATTCAAATTTTAATTTACTTCTTTGAATGAATTTCATACACAAGCTTTATTTATTTTTCGATTATGTAGAATTTAAATTTTAAGTTAGATCTTTGAATGACGTTCATATACAATCATTATTATTTTTTTCATTGACAACTGAATATGACAAGGGAATTCTAGGGTACCAAAACGGTGTCGCGTCAATTCGTCGCGGACCAATTTGTCGTGCACAATTCGTCGTGGGACAATTCGTCATGGGACAATTCGTCCTAACGACAATTCGTCGTGTCATATTTATGTTATAATTTGCAATATATTTATTTATTGGGGCTTTCTTTGCTTGTAAATACAGTACAACTACGTTAATCCGAATTTCGCTTATCCGAAATGTCCTACAATACTATTTTTGTAATTATTTTTTAAGAAGACACTCATTCAATGTTTTACTTGTTTATAGAGAAGTATCCCGGTCATCCGATAGCATAGGTCATTTCGGTTAAGCAAAGATCGCATTACTGGTGTTCAACAGCATTTGCAAGTAAAATATTGAACGAGTGTCAACTTAAAAAAATAATAAAAAAGTAGTATTGCATAATATTTTGGATAAGCGAAATTCGGATCACCGGGGTTCTACTGTATTTGCAAATAAAGAAACCCTCAATAAGTAAATATATTGCAAATTATAATATAAGTATGACGTGGCGAATTGTTTGTACCGAATTGATGCGGAACCTCCCAAAAATAGCCTCAGAAAGATGAATGTATGCATAATACGTTTTCAACTCCCATTCTAGAAATAATCCTGCAGGCACTTACAATGTACATAATACTAAGGATATGATGTGCTTAATAACATCAGGGGTAAATATGAAATAACGAGTTAAGAAGAAAATCTGTCCTCCTAAATTGATATCCACAAGCACTTGTTTTCAACCGCTGCAGCGATAATTTCTTCGGATATTTATTTCTCTTTCCTTCATTTAAAGCAATTATTAATTGAATTTTGAATGTCATAAAACATTATTTTATAGTTTAAAGACGAAATACGTTTGTCTGTCACAAAACTTTCTCTTTAAATTAAGGCACAGTCATATACTTACAAATACGTAATAAGGTAACAAATATATATAAGATTCATACAAGTATCAATCTTATGACATAGATTACCTATACATTAAAAACTCATTTACCTCCAAATGTTTTTCAATCCACAATGTAAAGCTACAGTGATATCTAATTAATAAATTTTCAGCTCAAATTTATGACATTTCTACGAATATATTGTGTTTTTTACTTCAAATAAACCATACACAGATAGAAAACGTTCACAAATTAAGCCTCATCAAGTGACGTCATGAGGGTTTAAACTTCGACCATATAAAGAATAGACCCAGTGAGTAGGTATGTCGCTATCGTCTGGATCTCCACCCCAAGCTCTAGTCACGCGAGGAAAGGCCAGTTACAGAGTAGACTAAGCGAACTCTTTTAGAAAACAAATACACAGACGGTGATTGACTGATTTTTATCAGAAATCCGGTCATATTATATATATATATATATATATATATATATATATATATATATATATATATATATATATATATGGCCTGCAAAAGGGTTGCTGGTATCTAACTGGAAGGAGACCCACACGCTGAACGTATGTGACGATGTGTGGAACCGGCCAGGCCAGTAACCTAGTGTCCTACCCCGCCTTCAAGTGGTGCAGGCTGAGCTTTCTATTTATGTGGCAAATTAATATTTGCTACACGGATAGAAAGGCGGAAGGGGAGGGCTAATTCACCAACCCGTCTAGCCAGCGTGGTGAAATTATGGCTAATTCCTCCATTATGTTGACACACCAGAAACCATGGCCCCTAGTCTCCAGGTGCTGGAGTGCTCCTGATCAAGGCAGCGGTCAGTGTGGCATGAAAGCAGGGGGTGCTAAGAATCACTGGAATGGCCCAGGCTGCCGTTTGTTATTGACCTTGGCTACGTTTAATGGACGATCCCTTGCTTCTGAAGCAAAACTTCAGGAATTGGAAGAAGAACTTGACAAGATCAAATGGGACATTGTAGGACTCAGTGAAGTTAGAAGAAAAGGTGAAGAGTTGGTGGAACTTAAAAGTGGACATTTGTTTTATTATAGAGGAACGGAAACTGGAAGAACAAGTGGTGTTGGCTTCTTAATCAACAAAAGAATTAAAGACTGTCTTCTGGAAGTTGAAAGTACATCAGATCGAGCAGCGAGGCTTGTTGTTCAACTAACCCAGCGATACCAACTTCAAATAGTACAGGTATATGCACCAACATCAAGCCATACCGACGAAGAGGTTGAAGAATTTTATGAAGAAATCAAAGAGTTACACACCAAAGGGAAACAACATATCAAGCTCATCATGGGGGATTTCAATGCAAGAATTGGACAACAGGAACAAGGAGAGACATCGGTTGGTAAATACGGATATGGGGAAAGGAATGAACGTGGCGATCAACTCATCGAATTTGCAGAAGCTGAAAATCTTAGCATCATGAATTCATTTTTTAAGAAGAAACCGCAAAGAAAATGGACATGGAAACACCCAAATGGGGGAACTAGTGAAATTGACTATATCCTGGCAAACAAGAAATCAATTATTGAAGATTGCAGCGTACTGAACAGATTTAATACTGGAAGTGATCATCGAATGGTGAGATGTAAAGTGCACTTAAATACTAAATTAGAACGACAGAAGCTCATTAGGAAACAAGTAAGTAAGAGGGTGGATTTAAAGAAATTAAAAGAAAATACCGAGGCATTCAAGTTGGAATTAAAAAATCGCTTTTCTGCACTGGAAGGACTTATTGATGAAAGTGATATCTCAGAAGCAAATGAAAACATTGTTAAGACAATAGTTGAAACTGCTGGGGAAATTGGTGGTGTAACCTGTAAAAAGCACAATAGCAAATTATCTGAGAAGACGAAACAGCTCATGAAAAGGCGAAGAGATATGAAGGTGGACAATCAAAATACCAGTTCCAGGATTGAGTACATAGAACTTTGTAAAACTCTGCGCAAAAGCATGAAAGAAGACATAAGAAAATTCAACTGTGAGCTAGTAAGGAAAGCCATTGAAAATAACAAGAGCCTTAGGGTTGTTAAAGGAAGTTTATCTGTTGGGAAGAAACACATCATTGCATTAAAAGGAGAGGATGGCACCGTAACAAGAAATAGGGAAGAAATACTTAGAAGAGTTGAAGAATTCTACAAAAATCTATACGAAAGTAACAGTGGATTAAACGAAGACATTGAAATAGTCGAAGGAACAGCTCCTAAAATCTTAAAAGAAGAAGTTTCATTTGCAATAAAAAGTATGAAGAAAGGAAGAGCCCCTGGTGATGATGGTATTACATTAGATATCCTAAAAGAAGCTGGAGAATATGTAGAAGACATACTTGCAAAATTCTTTACCAAATGTCTTAACAGCGGTAACATACCAAACCAATGGGATTCTGCAACAGTAATTCTTTTGCATAAAAAAGGTGATAAAGAGGATTTGAAAAATTACCGACCAATTAGCTTGTTACCTGCTATTTATAAAATCTTCACAAAAGTGCTAACACATCGCCTGCAGAAAAAATTAGATGCAGCTCAACCAAGAGAACAAGCTGGATTTCGAAGTGGATTCAGTACAGTGGACCATATTCAAGTATTAAGAGAATTAATTGAAAGAACACATGAATATGAACTTCCATTGTGTGTGGCATTTATTGACTATGAGAAGGCCTTTGACTCTATTAAAACATCAGCAGTCATCAACTCTTTAAGATCAACAGACATTGAGGATGTGTACATTGACATGGTGAAACGTGTGTATAAAAATGCAAGTGCAAAATTTCGGTTACATAAAGATACCAAAACTATCAAACTTGGCAAAGGGGTGAGGCAGGGAGATACCATTTCTCCAAAACTTTTTACTTCAGCTTTACAGATGATTTTTCAGCAGATAAATTGGAATAACAAGGGAATAAAAATAAATGGTGAATATTTAAATCATTTGCGGTTTGCTGATGACATTGTTATTTTTTCAACGAACCCATCAGAACTCCAAGACATGGTACAGGAGCTCTCAACTAGAAGTAAAGAAGTTGGACTCAAGATGAACCTACAAAAAACTAAGATCATGTTCAATAATTTCGTAGAGGAAACAAAAATACAAGTTGACAACATTGAGCTAGAAATTGCTGATTCATATATTTACCTTGGCCAGCTGATTTCAATGGATGGCAACATTATGAAAGAACTCAACAGACGTATTAAACTTGGCTGGAGTGCATTTGGAAGAAACAGTTTTATCCTGAAGGGGAAATTGCCTTTGTGTCTAAAAAGAAAGGTCTTCAACCAGTGTGTATTGCCAGTCCTCTCTTATGGATCAGAGACATGGAGTCTAACAGTTGGAGCAATACGAAAGTTACAGACAACGCAAAGGAGCATGGAGAGGTGCATGCTTGGAATAACTAGGAGAGATCGAAAAAGAAACACTTGGGTGAGAGAGCAAACTAGAGTAGAGGACATCATTGTTAAAGTAAAAGGGCTGAAATGGCGATGGGCTGGGCATATTGCAAGAAGAACTGATCAACGATGGACAACAGAAATTCTGAACTGGATTCCAAGAGACCACCGAAGACCTAGAAAACGTCCTCAAACTAGATGGGTGGATGAAATAAGAAAACAGGTTGGGGTGACGTGGAAGCGAATTGCTCAGGATAGACTTGTGTGGAAAGCATTTGGAGAGACCTTCATCCAGCAGTGGATAGATAATGGTTGAATATGATGATATATATATAATTTTTTTTAATCGGATTTTATTTCTATTATTATCTTTTCTTAATTTTGATGTTTTAAGAAATTACTTACGTTAACACGAATGTAATACCGGCAAAAACAATAAACCAGTGCCCTACTTTTCCATACCATTCTTATTATGAAAACGGCTTTTCTTTTTCACACTTTACTTCGAAATGACACTGAAAGGCGTACGTGCCCTTGAATCATAAAAATCAAATCGATCAACCAGTCAATTTCAAAATTTTATAGTTGCTAGCATTACATAACTGAAATACAAAAATAATATAACGTAACTCATTATTTGTAACTAAAATCAGAGCCGTAGCCAGCCTGGGGCTGAGCCCCCCCCCCTGGAAAATAGTTTTATTTAAATTTTTAAATTTTTATTTAATAATTTTAATATATAATATAATATAAATTTAATATTTTTAAAATTCATTTAATTTTATTTTAAATATTTTTAAAATTCATTTAATTTTATTTTAAATATTTTGTTTTCTTCATGTACTCTATAATAAAGATAAGGGAAATTAAAAATTTTAGTATACCTCTCTAAATTTTCAATGCAAAATTTAGGTTAAGAAATTTATTCATTGATGTTAAATATAATAGCCTACTTAGATATTTAATATTATTAAATATATTAATAAAATACATCAAAACATTGTTGTTGTATTTAGGTTAAATTTTTAGAGCTTTTTAATTTCCTATGAAAATATTTTACATAAGTAATGCACATTAAGGGTTTGCTTCAGGGATATATACACCCCCCCAATACCCCCTCAATACCACTCTAGATATTTTGATACACCCCTTCATGAAATCTAAACACATAATGTGTTTAATGAAAATAAATTAATGAAATCTAATCCACAGCCCCTAAAAATCTTGAACAACCCACAGTTTATGAATCCTGGAAAAAACCCTGGTTTACTTACACAACAAAACATGTACCTCTTCCATCAAAATAATATGAAAATGTAATAAAGTAGTATAACAGTGTCTATATACATTAATGAGCCATTAAGGGTAAAACATAATGATTGATTGATATTCTAAAACAAACAAAAATGTATTTTGGGAATCATGGAATATTATTTCTTAGATGTGTTCGTTGATTTTCTGTAGTTATTGGGTTTTTAAACTCAATTT
>QLNU02015360.1:24645986-24658743 GCA_006491805.2 Dysdera silvatica
AGTAAAACCTCTCTACAACACTATTATATGGACCGAGAAAAATTATCGTTGTAGAGGGATTTATCGTTATATCGAATATCGTTGTAGGGAGGTTTTACTGTACTTTATTTGAAAAAGTCTACATATTTATTTAAATGGCATATAAATTTTTATTTCTTATATTATTATATTTTTTATTACATAAATAATTAAATAATGCTATTCTACGATTCACTGGCGGAGAATCTAGGCAGCATAGGCTTTGTTAGATGATAAATTCATTCCTCAAGGTGCCCAGGCAAAATATAAACAGTTAATAATTATATTTTGCAATAGATTTTTTTACGTACATTTTCATTTTACCGGAAATAAAGCTACTTGTGCAAGCATTAATCGAATACTATTTAGAACAATACATACATTACAAATATATATTCAATGATTGTGATAACATCAAGGATTTTAATATCCTTGTAAAACTACTATTTTTGTTTTTCTCTTCGATATTCAGGTATATCATTCCAAAATCTGGGTCTAATGGGGTTTATATTTTTCAGTAAATAATTGCATCTATATTATCTTGACGAAACCCGCTTTTCAGCAATGATCAACAATTCAACAATGATAATCAATTTAATTAATTGATTTAATTGGTTTATTTAATTAATTGCTTTCATTTAATTATTTGGTTTAATTTATTTAATTACTTTAACTGCTTTTATTACTTTAATTTAATTGGCTTAATTAATTACGCAACGTACCTTAATGCTCAGTATGAAATCTTAACAACGAGTACTTATTTAATATTTTTATTCAGAACGAAATATAATTTTTTGTATCCGTGAGAACTCGTTGTCGAATTATGGACTTTTATAACATACTTCAAACTGAAGGTATATTATTATGAAATATATGATGCAGTATCTTGACCTTCGAACTTTTTTATGAATTCATATCTTTTGTTTAGAAAATTTGAAAACTGCATATTAGCAATAAAGTTATAAATTTTAACATGCATCAGATGTGTATAAAAAAAAATCGGCATTTGCTTAAGTTGCCAAGAATTCGGTTCTTATTTATATGGTGCACATTTTTTAGGTTTTACATAAGGGTGAAAATTATTTTGCATTCTTTATTCCAGTTTATCAGTCAATAAAAAGTTATTACTTTGGACCATAACATTTAATTGATAACTATGCTAAATTGATCTCATAATTGCATATATTTAAGTAAGTCTTTTTTGAAAAAGGAATATCTTAAATAAAAAAACTTGAATTCAGTTTAAAGGGCCGAATTTTTTTTATAACCTTTAAAAATATTTCACCCTATTACGGCCTGTTGAATGAATATACCAATTAATTTTCAGAGAACCGGCCCATTTCAGCCCGTATTTGAAATGGAATTTTAGGCTCGCGACCCGGCCCGCGAGCGAACGAACCGTGGCCCGTGCAGGTTTCTAACTCTATACTGTATGCAATAAAGAATAGTAGTAACAATATAAATAGTATTTCTTACCGTTATGCCGAAAGGTATCAGTATATTCTTTTTCCATGTCGTCGTCTTTATTAGCTATAAATGCTACATGCTAATCAAGCAATCAGAAAGCAATTTGTACTTACTATACGAAGAACAAAATATAAAATATCCAAAGGCAAAAAGTGTCACTCGCGACTATAGAATAAGGTCTTGACCGATAGTCACTGACTAACTCGCTGATCATTGATCAGGTGGTACACCCATCACTGACGTACGTAGGGGGTTGATAGGGGTTATAACCCCCATTGGGTTTTTATTGCCTAAAAAAATTGCATGAGCAAAAATCATTTCAATTATAAAATTAATGGACAGTGCAATCACGCTTGAAACATTTATCAAATGTACAAACGCTGTTTGTTGCGTTAAAAGTTGTAAACCCACTGACTTCCTACAGGCAGGAAGAAAGTAACGAAAACAAAACATCCGAAACAGCAGAGTTCTTTTCTCGAGTTTTTTCTTTCACTCCAACGCTGAAGCTGAAATTTGACATCTCATCCTAATGTCGGTGTGTGTGAGATGGAAAATCCCCTGTCGATACGTGGTGTCAAAGCAATTGGTGGCAGCTGTATTTTCAGGGCGGAATGCGGTCTGTCACATTAATTTTCAGTCAAGTTGGAGAGGGCCTCAACAGCGAATTAACGAGGTGTTGGAAAGTTTTACGACTAAATTGCCGTTTTCTTCCCTTAAAGAAACAAAAACACGACCCCCTTTTATTGAGTTCTCAGAGGAGAGAAATGCAGAGGGTTCTCACATGTTGAACACATGATGGTTAAACGATATCTTCAAATTTCACATGTGATATAGGTAAATGAATTAAAAAAATTTCTTATAATAAAATAATATTCAGAAAAAAACTGTTTTGTCTCAAGAAGGATTAATTTTGATCGTGGCCTTGATATGATGATTAATTTGTGAACAGTGAATAAGTAGGATGAACTAACTCAGATGATATGCTGATTAATATTCAATTAATACGATTTTTTACAGATTAAAAAATGAAGCTTTTTATTTTATTGCATCCTGAAACTTTATTTAGATACATCATCGATAGATGGCGCTAGCGTATGTGTCGCCACTCTTCCATGTTAATGTTTGTGTTAAAAATTTAGTTTAAAAATCCATGATGAATACAGATGGATAAATATATATGAATATAAACCTAAGGATTGAAAAATCACATTGATTTTTTAAGCGAGGAAAATGTTGTAGGCTTAGGCAAACATTTAAAATTTATTCAGTAATTCAAAGAAATTTCACAGAATACAGAAATTGAAATACGCAATTAGAGATTTGCACCAACCTGGATTTTTTAACATACAGTCCGCGGGCTAGTCTGGCATCTCGAAAGTGTTAATCCGTATCACCTACTACTTCTTGAAATAAAAAAAAAGTTATTGGACTTAAAAACACAAATAAAAATTTTAGAAAAATTAAATTTCCATAGATCAGGAAACGGTGTAAGTAATCCTATTCACTATCAGAAGTGAATAAACAAATAGCTAGAAGAAACTTTAAAGGGTGACAATAAAGGTTTCACAGTTACAAAAAGCGTTGTTTCCTTGAGCCAATCAGGTGTCGACTATTCAACAATTTTAAGCGGTTTTTCTCTCTTTCCTTAAAGTTGCAAATCAAAGAAGCAGCTACACACCAGGTCCGGCAAATAGTGGGTAAAACATGGTGAGATTTTTGAAAAAGATTATTTTATAATAGAATAGTTACAATTTTTTTATAATTTTCGACAGAATTTCGAAAATTCTAAAAAAAATATAACTGGAAAATTAAAAAATTAATTTATCGAGGATATTTTCTAATTGAGGCAAACGTGACAAAATAAATTTTCAGCACATGAAACTGGAGAGCTTGAGCGCTCTCATACCTTTCAGAAAGCAAAGCCAAATGTTTACGATAAATGCCTTTTCAAGGTAATAGGTTACACTGATGGCTATGTATTTAATGCCTGAACATTTTTTGATGAAATTTTAATGAACATAGATACCACAAAATAAAATACAAACAAATGTAGATAATTTTTTAAGCATCTTTATATAAAGCTTATTTTGGGGATGGTTACTAATGTAAGTTTTTTTATATCATTTTTTTAGCTCATTGCAACGAAATTCAAATGGTATTATGATACGCTGCTCATTGAATTTTAAGTAAAATCAAAGCCGAATATTATTGTATGGACGTTGCATGAACATATTACGTATCACATAAGTGGTTTGAATGAATTGATATTATAGTTATTATGGTGCAATGTGACAATGACTGTACTAAAAATAATAAATAAAGGAGCATATGTTACTATACAATAAGTTTTACCAGGTCCCTACGTTTAGCCCGGTGTGTCTTAGACCGCTAGACGAAAGAGGACAGGAAACACTCCGCTAAACGGAGGGACCCTGGTTCGAATCCATGATAGAGACGGCGTCTCTTTTTCTCAAAAAACAGAAAGCTCTAGTTTGAGCTACATATACGTGGGTGGCAAAAATTATTGTATAATAAATTCCCCCACGAAAAACTCACAAAAATCTCGCCCCGGAGGCTTTTCTGTGTTGACCATTATTTGGCAATTGTGTTATCCCTGTGAAGGGTAATAATATCTTACATGAGTGTATGTTACCTAATCAGACTTTATTTTCAAAATTCAAAATTTCACATTCTAAAATGGATTTTGCGAGTGATCGGATATACAGCGAGCAATTTTATTGGTCTCAAGCTTCTTGTTATCAGACCAGTTCATTATCAATCATTATTGGTGGGAACCAGTCAGGTTTAAAATTGCCTTTTATCCCATCTCCCTCTTTACATAACTTTAAACCTTTAGTTACTTTTCTTGCTACTTTGTAATGTTATGCTAAGAAAAATAAATTGATTTGATTTAATTTAAACCCTGCTTGATTCGAGCCTAACAAGCCGTCAAGGTGCTTTTACTCACTAGGTATTCATGAAGTATTTCGGAAATCATAAACGTACGCAATACAGTCTTTTGTAAATCAATCGTGATGTATACTACTTGAATTATTGTGAAGTTTTATCATAGAATACAAAAGCTATGCTTCGTTTCATCAGTAACTAATCTTAAAAGGGATCTGATGCTTATGACTCTTGCAAAAGATGGAATGGTGACTGATTAATGATTGATCATGTATTGTATAACTCAGAGTTAATGGTTGAAGTAAAGTGGTTTGTAAGGAAATCTAATATTTTATAGTGTAATTTTTTATTGCATTTGTTATTATAAAAGTGGGTGGAGTGTGGATATGTAAATTGTATGTAGTGATAGATTACACATAGAACAGGAAAAAACTTCTATATCATTCACTAATAATAATAATGGTACAGTAACTTATACCCGTTATAATAAATAATTATAATAAATGTTATAAAAATTATTTACATACTTGTTTGTATTTTAAGGCGCAAGGAGAGTAAAGGTCGTGCTACATTAGGAATTACGACAAACAGTTTTCCGAGAGATCCGAATTTCAGTCACTAAGTGAGTCAAACCCCGGCTTCTCATACGGTAGACAAATACGTTATCCCTATGCAGTGTCGTAATTAGGAGAAGACTAGGAGGCTTACGCCTCCTAGAAAATCGAAAATTACAATTGAATGCTATGTGACGAGTATTGGATTGGTGGCTATTGCGCCCCTTAGAAGTCTATAGGCTCTTCTAGAAACTGGGTATATTTCTATTCTAGTTACGAAACTGCTCCAAGGCAATCCAGGTATAGCTTATAGGAAATTAATGTTATTGGGTCTGATGAAAAACCAGAAATTATGTATATTTTATTTGGACCAGTTTGTGTAATTTTCTTTCTGGCAAATATATGCTCTATAGAATGATGAGGTTGTGGATGCTTTCGAGAGATATTTGTAAAGATGACTTAATTTCAATTTCGGATTGACTTCGCGAGTAAGACCACATGAAGATATGTATTATATGTTTTAAATGTATAAAGAACGGAAATATGAAGCTTTTTACATAAAAAGGTTAAACACTGGTAAAATAGCAATGAAAAAGATCACTCAAGCTTTCGGACGCATCAGCAGCAGTCCTTCATCAGGAGTAATGAGCTTTTTCCTCATAAGCACACAAAAGCTATCTGAAGAATTATTATCATCAGAAGAAATTAAAAACTTGTTATGTGCAGAACCAAGTGATTTACATGTGATAAGTAGGATGTCGGCAAACACATTAACACGCGGTTGGCCCCTTTGCTTGCAGTCAATACTTCCTTCCTCCTTGTTTCTACGCACCAGATTGTTCTGTTTTCAAAATCAGGTGACGGATACCGTTAATTCCTTCTGAAACTAAACTGAACACAGTTATCGGAGATTTAGTCTCATCTGACTACAAAATAAATGCCTAAGGCTTTCTGTACAGACGCCATTTCGGATTTTTGCTGCGTTTCCTCCCTATCTGTACAACACAAAGGAACAGTGTGAACTCAACCTGGTGTCGTTAAACAAATTGCTTATTCCTATCTACAACAATTTTTTAATGTGAAGGTTCTTAATGAGGGAAAATTTGTCTACCTAAAATTTGTACAATTTTAAAGATCTTTAAAATTTTTAATAGTTACAGTATTTAAAAGTAATATTCTCCACATTGTTACAATTATATCTTTATGCTTCTTAGGTCGTTTTATCAGGGACTCTCCTAATTTACAACAAATGTTCTTAATTTTTTTGCCGTGGAACCACACTTCTATTATATTTGTAGTCATCCGTTTCTTGATCTAGCGGTCCATTTTTTCAAGATGATTTTTTAAAGTGCTCCGCGAAATTTCGACTAGGTTTAATCCCGGAGAAATTTCGAGCCATTCAAGTAGTTTTTTTTTTTTTTTTGCATGAATACTTTTACAGTTTTTAAATTTTTGCAAGGCAAAGTCATGTTGATACGTATCTTCTCCACTAGCATTTTCAAGATTTGTAACATTTGCCCAATGTCAAGCGATTTTTTCATCATAGTTGAAATTAGCATTTTTGTTTTCATTGTCTTTCTTGCCCACTATCAAGCTTTTCAATTGTCTTACAGTTCAATCATACATGTTATACCATTAGCCAATAAATTTAATTGAAGGCTCATACTGGTCTCCCGTGAATAAATTATGTTACCTTATGTAAATTTAGATCTGTTCTCTCTAAGGACAGTCGCTCTTTTACATTTCCCCTTTCGTTTTGGAGACGATGGCATGAACTCTTCTGTACTTTCACCACTTTGAAAAACATTAATACCCGCTCCTATAATAGAGGTAAAACCCCAGACAGTCGTAGATGTGTGCATTTTAAGAACACAGATTTTCGCTCATTCTCTTGGTTTATATTCATTTTCAAAAACGAAACAGTACAAAATCAGAACAACTCAAACTTGTCATAAATTCTATATGTCAAGTGAAGAATTAAAAAAAATATTTTCTCTCTTTCTCTCTTGGATAAAACTATAAAAAAGTGGTTATTTATGACCACGATAAATTTTTCTTTCCACTCTAAACATGAACAAATCGGCTAAAGGAAATCGAGCTTCTGTTTAATTTAAAATTGTAGTGAAATACGAGATTATCCCTACCAGTTTTTATACTACTGTATACTAAATATAATGCAAAGTCTAACATAAAGTTATAGTTATTAAATACATATATTAAAAGATTTACTGTAAGGCTATAATTATTAAATATGTTAGAAGATTTACTAGAGTTATATGTAACAAGTGAAAATAAACAATTTATATATACACTGAAGAGTCAAAATATTAAAACCACTTACCTAATGACGTATAGGTCTATCTTTGGAGCGCAAAAGAGCCTGAAGGCGGCGTGCCATGCCTTCAATTAGATGCTGATAGGTTACACGTGGGATATCACATCATAATTGCAACAGAAGTTGGCCAAACTTTTGTAAATTCCGTGGTTGTGATGTTAATGCTCTGATACGTTGTTCTAAGTGAAACCACAGGTGCTCAGTAGGTTTCATGTCGGGAGAATGTGGGGGCCATGACAACAAAGAAAATTCATGCTCCTCGAACCATTCCAGAGCCGTACGAGCTTTGTGACAGGGAGAATTATCCTGTTGTGCGATGCCATTGCCGTCTGGAAAGATGGTGGAAATGAAAGGGTGTAACTGGTCCCACAGGATGTTTAAATACACGGAAGCATTGAGATTGCGTTGAACAATGACAATGGAACTAAGCTGGTTCCATGAAAAACTCGCCTACACTATAACACTCCCGCCATCACCTTGCTTCCTTCCAGCAGTGCAGCCAAGTAACAGTGTTTCCCCCGTTAAATGTCGCACACGAACGCGTCCATCCACTTGATGTAAACAAAAACGATGTAGCGACCGCCATAGTCGCGTTCAGATAGGAGACGCACGCCTCTTACCCACAAGGTAAAAGTCCCGGTTGAAACAGAACGGAGAAGAAGGGATTAGTGGACGAGAACGGTAGCTGGACACTTCGAGCGTGATAGTCAGACTGTAAACATGTTAACGAGAACGCTGGTGCTGTAGTTTATTCATCATGTAAATATATTTTAATAGTTAATGTTATAAATAAATGTGTTAAGGATTAATTAGTGTCATTCGGTGTGATCAATGGATCAATGTATATATCTGTAAATATCATTCAGTGACACGCACACTCCACCGCCAAAACGAGATTCATCAACCTATGTGACCCTCCTCCACACTTCAGCCGCCCAATGGGCATGGCTACGTGCCCACAGCATGCGTTTATGGCGAAGAGTTGCAGTGAGCATAGGCACACGAATGGGGGATGACTTCGTAGTTCCATAGATAACAATGTACGGTGAACAGTGTGTTTTGACACATTCCGTGCATCACCACTATTAAATTCCTTGCTAATTTTTGCCATGGTAGCACGTCTATCCGCGCGAACAAGCCGATGAATTCTCCATTCCCCTCTGTCATCGATGGCCCTTGGCCGGACAACACTTTGTCTTTGGTTGGATGTTTCACCTGTTTGCAATCATCTCTGATACGTACTAACTACTGCATACCCCGAACAGCTGACTAAATGTGTAGTTTCCGAAATGCTCTTATTCAGCCGTCTCAATCTGTCCTTTGTCAAGGTCCGATAAATCCTCACCTTTACCCGTCTTGCAGCCATACGTATTATTGATCGACAGAGCACAGTCCCACGCTTTTATATACCAACCCCAAACCCTCTCCTTCCATTTCACTGGTACTGTAGATAACTTCATCTGCATAACGCACAGGTGGTTTTAATGTTTTGGCTCTTCGGTGTATAATCTTTATTTCCAACAAGTGTATACGTTCTTTTACAGTTTGGACAGTACAACATGTTTAATAATACATCGCAGTACAGTATGTTTAATAATAGACTGCAGTACAGCATGTTTAATAATACATTGCAGTACAGCATGTTTAATAATACATTGCAGTACAGCATGTTTAATAATACATTGCATATGAAATATTGTTAAATCAATACTTTAGATTCATTGAGTTTTAATGGTTTGTTCAATGTTGGGGGTCCTGAGTAAATACCTGTGTGTATAACCTGCTCCAGACTCTGTTTTGTAGCCAATAGTAAGTCCCTAGTTTTACAAGACCCTATTTATGAGTGCACTACGCATCCTCTTCTTAAATAACTTTACATTGCTTGGGCCCTGAGGTGGCGCAGTGTGGTAACGCGTTCGCCTAGTGCGCCGTCAACTCGGGTTCGACTTCCAACGGTGTAAAGAATGCTTACTCAGAGATCTCATAAAGGTCGTACAGCTCGTTGCAGTCAAGTGTTTGTTTCCCTAGGCCTTAAGTGGTTCGGATTCTTCAGAAAACAGTAAATCCCGGCGCAGTATGACCACTGTAGTCCCTTAGCCGCAAACAGGCTTTACTTTGTTTATTCTTTTTATTTCATCGGGAAAATTATTCCGGTAATTTGGTCCTTTATAGCTAATCTGGTCCCGACTTTTTCTGTCCTTATTCGTGGTAAATATAGGTCACTTTCCATTCTTAATTTATTTACACCATTTTGTTTATGCAATTCAATTATGTCGGAATGTTTGTTTTCTATTATTCGCTTATACATTCCGCTTAATGCACAATATTCACGTCTTATTTCCACTGGTAATATACCATAACTGGTGCATATTTTTTCCCAATCAATTTTATTGTTCTTATTCAGTAGTCTTAGGTACCTTTTCTGAAACAGCTTAAGCATTTTTAAGTTATTTTTACCCAGATTTCCCCAAATACTGTTAAAATAAACTACTTGGCAGAAGATGAAAGTAAAGTATAATCCGAATATAAGTTATTGTTCGGTATGGAGTATGAACTTCACTTGATCATGCATGAAGTAAGGCACAAAACCTACAAGTAGATTATTTGTAATAAATTTGAAAATTCAATGTATGTTATTGTCATGCTGTTGTGATGACATTTTGCTATCACTATGTTATTTCATGGTTTTGCCATTATGTCAGTGTTACGGTTTTGTGCTATTATCATGATATTGTCATGTTCCTTGCTATTGTATTCTTTGCTATTGTCATATTCTTTGATATTGTCATGATATTTACTATGTATTCAAGATGCGGCCATTATAAGTCAGTTTCTAGTTTTAGAAAGGAAACATTTTCTTTTATTACGTTATAAGTACTAAATTAAGCATATTTTCCCTTTGTACTTTATTACAATTTATAGCAGATTAGAAAAATTTGTATTAAATTTACACCAATTACGGCAATGGGATAATTGAATAGCTTTCTGAAGAATCATCGAAGTTCTGAGCCTATAAATATAATTATCATAAAATGCCGAATTGCTTAAAAGAGCAAAACATAAAAATCCTCAACCATATCTCTAGATGTTAGATTTAGAAAAATGATATTTTACTTTAAAAAAGCAGGCCAGTATTATAAGATATAATTTACGGTAGGCCTATGCATGTGAATAAACTATTAACATCAAAGGTAAGTGCAAATTATATTTTTCGTATGAAGAGATTTATTAAACTACAGTGGAAAATATTTACAATGACCTTCAAAGGTCATGCAAATCTGGTCGTTATAACCGATAGTTGTTATCAAGGCATTTTTTAAATCATGGTACGGTAATATATTTTTATATTTATTTATTTTATAAACTTACATTTGGAACTATCTATACTTCTTTTAGTCTACAATGTTTTGAACCAGAATCATACGATTCAAGTATTGTTTTGAAGGCTTGTACTCACTTAATTCTGATGAGCTGTCAAACTACAATATTCGTGTACTCAATCCATTAGACAGAAAACTATCGTCGTTAGAAAAGATACTTGCGTTATAGACGGTATAATAAATTATTATAAACGACATGTTTAACGTATAAAAGAGAAGGCAACCAAACATCTTGTACTGACTGCGTCGCTATATGCAGTTGGTCATAATTACCGGCGTCGTTATAAACGATTTCCTGTGTATTTTACTTTGAGCTTCTTTTATTGCAACGCCAATCATCCCGATAATACTCTCTTGGTAAATCACAATATTTCTATCTCTGTTGGTAAATACTCTTATTATCCTGATAACCCGCTGTTGGTAAACCACAACATTTCTATAGACATATTCCCGTTTTTTTTAAGAAAAGGATCAGGAAATATGATTGAAATATTAATTTCATTTATTTACATCCTCACCCGCTTCTTGTTGAAACATAAAAATTCAAACGAAAAGTTTTTGCTTTCCTCTTTCATTGTATTACAATAAACTGGATATGGTAAAAATTTCTAAAATTATTATTGTCTCTTTCAAGTTAGTAGAAAATGGCTAGAGGAGAACTTTATGCCAATTTTCTTGTCAGTTTCCCTTAGGAATAAATGCATCCAAGTAGGGTTGCTAAGATGACCGCGAATATATTTCTTACCCCACAAAAAGAAGGGCATTAATCAACCGAACGTTTCTCTTCATAAAAAGATATATGACATTGAAACAGTCAGAAATTTCAAATTTATCACGGTATTTTTTTATTACAGTTGAAAGGCGTGAACGCATTTTTTGCTTTGGAAACTTTTTGTCCATTTCTCAAATTGCGGGAGTTTCTATTAATTATGAACTATTTGAAAACGTTACAAAGGGGGAAATCGCTTTGGAAAAAGAAGGGAAATGGAATATCTAATAAGTAAAGCTATATTCTTTTGTTCTATATGAATGTTTACGGAATATAGTGTTTTAGGCATAGACAGTAAAGAGAGAGAGATTTCATTCAGATTTTGTCTACGTGCACGTAAGTTTGACCGTTTGGACAGTTATATACGATTGACCAAAGTGCAGGTGTCCAAATAATAATAATAATGTTTATTTTACAGACAATCAAGAAAAAAAAATTGAATACAAATACAAAAAATAATATGAGTCAGGAAGGTGCCTAACGGTTGACCGGAAAAAAAGCAAACTAAAAGTCTGCTTGACGAGCTCCGGCCACCCTTCAGATAATAAATTAGTTAAATACATAAAAACATTAGAAAAAACCACGAATAAGGGAAAACATCAACATGTTATACAAAATAAATTATGTATTGACAAACAGAACATAAAGAAATAAATTAAGCGTTGACATTTAAAGTGCTATAAAATAAATATTGAACTGTAAAAGAAAAAAAAATACAATAGAAGATAAGAAGTATTGATATGAAAGACACAGAAAATGGAATTAAATATTAGCATGTGGATAATAAGTATTTGTTTAGAAAAGACTTAAACTTATGCTCGCTGTTAATATTAGTTAGACTTTTTGGGAGAAGATTCCAAACTATGGGACCTTGGGAGTCGATATGATCATATAAGTAATGAGAGGTGGATTGTAATGGGGGTAAGGCTTCTGCCGGATCTGGAAGGATAGCGATCATTACGCGGACGAATCTGAATGATATTTGAGTGAAAGCCTTTGTGAATACGTTTGACCATGAGAAGGGCCATTCGGGACTGAGCAATTAGAGAAAAGGGTAATAGGGCAAAAGAAGCCCATAGGTTGGCTTTGTTATCGATAATCTTTGAAGTCATAATTTTTAATATATGTAATTGAATTTGTTCAAGTTTATGGATATTAGATTGAGTTGTTTTTGACCGAACGTTACAGCAATAGGTGAGGTGGGATTGTACTAGGGAAAAATAAACGGAACGGATAGCTCTGATAGGAAGGTATTCGTGAATTCTTCTAAGAAGCCCAAGAACCCTCGCTGCCTTAGATATAACACTTTCACTGTGAGGGGTCCAGG
>QLNU02015360.1:24674345-24703569 GCA_006491805.2 Dysdera silvatica
AAAAAGTTGTCTCCAAATGCGATCGATGGTTGCGGCACCAACTTGCTTTCGTGCCGCAATACGGCGCAAGAACTAACCGATGGTACGAGGACCTGAGATGAAACCTCTCGTAAACTCATTCATTTACTGAAATAACAAACAATGGCATCTTAAAGGCATTAGCACTCCTTATTCGTTCTTCAAATACAGTAACAGAAAAGCCATTCACTTCTCGCAGACGTGACGATGTCTTGAATGACGGCTTCACGTTCTGGTTGTCCACTTATATCACGCGCGCTATTTCTATAATTAGCCAGAAATTTTAATCCGTTGCATAAATTGCATACACAAACGTATATGTGTGTAAATTTTAAATAAAATGTAAGTAGGGGACGAAGGTTAAAATAAGAAACGGTTAAGGTAGAATAAAAACATTGGCAGGAAATATAAATATGGTAGCAATAACAGTAATATAGACAATAAAATAACATAATATTAACATAATAACTAGCTGAGTTTTTTTTTTTTGGAATCCACGGAATTTTATAGGTACTTCCTAATTTACGAAAATGAGAAGAGGAACAGAAAAATGGAGTAGATTTGGAAGAACTGAAAAATGGATTTAGGGCACCACGCGGGGGAAATTTTCCAAGGGAGGCTCCCGCCACGTGGGCCATAGGCATCGAAATGTTTCTATACGGAAATAATGAGCTGAGTAAAAATGGTGTCTCCTTGCCTCACACCTTTACCAATTTTGCTACTTTTGTTGTCATTATGTAATGGATGGATGCATGCATATTTCAAGAAGAACTGATGAATGATGGACAACTGAAATTCTCAACTGGATCCCAAAAGATCACCGAAGACCTTGGAAACTTTCAACGAAACAAAAGCGAAAACGAGAAAGTAGGCATTAAATAAAATAATAGCTATAAAAATGTAGTTGTACATGTAAACAGATTTCATAATTACATATCATTATGTTCAACTATTATCTATTCATTGCAAACCTCTCCAAAGGTTCCTTCTATTCATAACTATCCAGAAGACGTATATGTATCACTTATTCTTCTTTCGAGTTTTACGACTGTAATTACTGAGATAAGAGTTAGTGGTAGTCGCATTTGAAAAGCCGTTTGTGAACATACGCCTATTAAAGTAGTTTCTAAATTAGAAGTAGTATTGGGATAAAATAAGTTAAAGATACAATGAGTTTCTATCTAAATACAATACATCAGCTTGTAAATATATAATGGCGTAAGTTAAGATTGATGTGTCGTTACTTATATAAATGCTATATTAAAAACTTCTATAATGTTTCAATAGTGTGCTTATATACTGAGTGGATAAATTATTATGACCATTGGGTTAATATTTCGCGTTGGGCCACCTTTTGCCCTTAATACCTTTTGAATTCTTCTAGGCATGGATGTTACTAACTCATAGTTCATTATGAGAGAAATATTAGCTCTGATGCGATGAATTGCATCTTCCAGTTCCTTAAAATATTTTATGGTAATTGAACCATTTGGCTGATGCTCTTTTCGTTCTTATCTTATAGATGTTCATTGCAATTGAGAGCTGGAGTTGAGGAAGCCCATTGCAATAGAGAAAATTTTTCGCCACGTTCCTCAAATATTTTGCGTACAATGTAAGCAGTATGACATGGAGCATTGTCTTTGGTGTGTATCCATCTTCCTTTGCATAAACTATCAACATCACTGGGCGGACGATCGGCAACGGTATATAAATAACTTGGTCAGTCAGACGTTTGCTTTACATAAATTAGAGGACCTAGACATACACATCCATGAAATACACTCCAGGCCATAATGTTGCTTGCGCCAATCTGTACAATAATGAGGATGCAAGAAGGATCCACACTTTCATGCAGTTGTCTCCATATCCCCACATTACCATCCACATAGTGTAATTGTAAACGTGATTTATCAAACATGACCCATTTCCAATCATTTGGTGTCCAATTTCTGTGTTCCTGACTCAGCAAACTGGAGGAGTGCCACCATGTTTGCAACGGGTAGCAATGGCATACTGACAGGTCTTCTGCTCTTGTAGCCTATAAGGTGTAATATGAGGTATATCGTTCGTTGAGTGGTTATCGGAATTCTTCTCTGATTCAGATCGTCAGTAATTTAAAGCACTGTCGCCTCTTGATTGGACGGGACAGTCATTCAACTCTTCGTTCCGCTCGCGTATCGTTAAATGACCATACCTATGTTAGCGTGCATCTTTGTATGTTGTGTATGGTCGACTCTCAAATATCCCCTTTTCTTTTCCAGCCGCCCCGGCGGCTGGTTATGTTGTTTTAGCGTCCTGTCTGAGATTACAGCGCCGCCTCCTGGGGCCACCCTTCCCAATTCTTCCTCCTCTTCTGCTCGCGTATCCAATAGCCATTTACGACTACAAGCTTTGAACTCACACTCAGGTTTTTATCTGTTAGTCCATTCTATGTATGGGAGACGGGGACAAGTTGATACATTTCCGTTATTTTAATCTTTTTTTCTTTTTTATTTGAACGAGTAACTTAATTACAAATATACTAAAATATTACCTAATTCTTCCTCTTTAGATATTGTAAATGAGACTTTGAAGAATTATAATGCACTATGAGGAAAAAAATACTATTCTGACGAAGTCAAAGCGTATCAATTAACCCCAGTACGGGGCAAGTTGATACTGCCCGTGAGGCATGTTGATACATTTATCTGAACTAAAATTTATGTTTATCCGCCTCCTCATAACTATTTTTTCGAACAAAAATATTCATTAAGTCTTATTGATATTATAATTGCAATTTAACTTGTTTTGCAGAAATCGTTTCATAATACCATATCTTAAATTAAGAAAAAAAAGCCCATGTAGCTACGTTAAATAATATAATTATTTTGAACATAATAAATGCAACTTCTTATTGCAAATTGTTTAGCTACCGCCAAAACTTTTACGTAATTTAACTTGATACGTATGTTTTTTGAAATTAGACATAAGGGGTTTAAGTATTACATAAGCATCTTGGGGAGGTGAAATGGCCAAAATATTGCTTACGTAATACTTGAACACTTCCTAAAACGAAAAAAATTAATAATTTTCATCGTTAGGAGAAATTAAGACACAATTAATGCACTTGAATTTAGAAATATCTTTACCGCATTCTATGTGAGCCCATTTCATACAAGATATATATATATTTTGGAACCATTCCTCACCTGGCTTATATTGCGAGAATTGTTTGAGACATATTAAGCACAAGGTGCCCTCAGGTTCCGATTTTGATTCATCTTCATTATTTGCAGTTTTTTTTATTAATTTTTTGCTTTGATTTGTTTTTTCATAAATTTACCTACAGTTTTTATAGCCCTACTTTATCTCCTGAATCAAAGATTTACACAATTTCTTCCGTCTTCTTTCCTCTTTTGCACGCTTGTTTTCGTCCCTTTCTTTCGCTTCATTTTCCAATCTTGCTCTTACTGGACTGGCAGTACGGGACAACGAGGACATTCTTTTCTTGCCTCTTGATCTTTTTTCGTTCTCCAGCTTTTGGATGAGGACGAAATTGTTCCGAAGTTAGACCTACTGGATTTTCTCTATTACCACTGCTTGTGGAAGGAGTCCAATATTATCCGGGCCTACCGTTGTTTCACAAAAGGGTTGTGTTGATATTGATGATTCTTATGTAAGTCCTAGTTGTGTCTTTAATCAGAGTACGGTCAGTAACTGAAGAAGACAAAAAATACACTTCTGTGAATATGTCAGGGTTAACTGGCATTATCCCTGTAGTTTGATATGATATTATTTTGAGTTAACGCCATAGGAAATGATTTTTTAACGATTTCAGGGGTGTCGTATGTGGATAAGGTTTTCCCGGGATTATTGGTCATACAGCTGTCAACTGCAGAAATAATATTTCTTAAAGGGTCCGAAAACTGATGTATTTAGCGGTTGAAGACAGTGAGACGTGTGATGCGGGAATGATAACAAAATTATGCCATTGTCTTCAGAAAAATTCAGTACAGCTATTGATAAATGGAACTCGTGGTTATCGAGAAGAAGTAAACAAGATTGTGTTTTTGTATATTTTACATGGACATGGAAATGTTGAATAAACTTTAAAAACAAAGTCCCAGTCATCCATCCTGTTGGATATGACGTGCCAATGCAATCAGGGGGCCCATCCCTAATAAAATTATTTTTAAAATGTGCCCTTGGAAAGATAAACAAAGGGGCACGTAATTGTCAATTGCATTTACATCAGTACCCATTGTCAATGTAGATCCCCTTTCAGCTGATGTAACATTGCACAATTGACGTGTCCCTTTTTCAGCAACGATTTCACCGACCACATATTTATCTATAACGGTTTTTAAAGCTGTAAAAAATGCGTTGACGGCGGTTTTGTTAAAACTTGTTGCACGACTCAAACTTGTTGATTCAGGACACCTTAAAGAAAGTGTAGGGTGCCTTTTCATGTAGCCACTGTTGAAGCAATTTTAGAATTTGTCCAATTGTCTGGAATAGTAATAGTGTTCGCAACAGCTGATTCATATGACAGATTTCGTACATCTTGAGGAGTCAAGCCATAAGAGATTTTGGCATATTGCAGAATATATTTTTCAGTTGAAGTTTCAGGTTGTCGTTTAGGATTTGAAGATGTTTAGAGTAACCTATTTTTATTTCAGATGCTGAATCCTTTTTCTTCATATATATCGCAGCAGAGTCATTTTATCAATTTCGAACATATTTGCAGTTTGCCTCAAGGACATTGATCCACATTTCGCCACGGTATAGGCTTTTCAAACTCATCTTACGATATTTCACCACGTTTGGTTTTTTCCTTATAATTTCTAACCATTTTCCTGAAAGAGAGCTCAGTAAAGGGCGTCATAGCCATATATTTACAGGGTATCTATAATTAAAATGAAATTTTGAAATGGCTGTAAAAGAATGAGCTGTTTATCGAACTGACGCCAATTTTGGTAGGACGACTTCTTCGGTAGGGGATTTTGTTTGGAAAAAAAAAATGCCGCTAGGGGTTAAAATGGCGCTTTCGAACAGTAGAGAAGATGAAAATTGAAAACGGCAAACAAGAAAACGCTTTACTGATATGTCATAAAATTCAATAGAGTATTTTTTGGCAATTTTCCCTAAAATTTTAGTAGGATGGCAATTTTCTTGAAAATTTCATTAAATTTGGCAAAAGAAAATACCTAAAAGTCCGCTGAAAAATGAAAGATTCTTATACTTGTGCCAAAAAGCATCCATTTTTGGCACAGGTATAAAGCACCAGACTCCTTACAGTTATTCGGGGCTAGTTGATACACCGTAGCAACATGCCCCACAAAAAACGTATCAATTTGCCCCACATGGGGCTATTTGACAAAACAACATTGCAAAAAAAAAGTGAAGCACATAAATAGTGCAAAAAAAAAAAAGTGGTTAATTTACCTGTAAACGACGTAACACGATGATCAAATCATACATCAATCCATACATCGTCGCTAGATACTTCCAAAACCATTCAGAAATATTTACTTTAGACCGTACAAAACACAAATATTTCAATAACTTAGTGTAATGATTTGGTTGATATGTTTGTACTTGCTGGTACTGAAGATTTAAGCAAGCAGCTACTTGCATCCTGGTTGGGCTGAGCATACTCAGTGCTGCAAAAAAGCTCTTCGTACCAACTAGCCCCAGTCCCTACACTTTGAAAACTGCAATCCTGGAAAAACTCACCAGTGAAGCCGTTTAGCTATTTCTGGGAACATTCACAATCATTTCGCTTGTTAAAATCCCCCAGATCGCTCCATTTACTCATTATTTCATGAGCGATGCACTCCATTAGTCTCCGCATACATTCGCTTTCCTGTACTTTTACTGATTCAGATATATTGCGCCAGGATTCTGTAAGAAAAAACTACTTTGCTTGAATTTACTTGGTGGGCATAATAATGCTCCCTGCGGTGGCGCAGTGTGGTAACGCGTTCTCCTAGTGCGCCGCTAATCCGGGTTCGACTCCCAGCAGTGCAAAAAGAACGCTTACTCAGAGATCTCATAAAGATCGCACTGCTCACTGTAGTCCGGGGTTTGGTTCCCTAGGCCTTAAGAGGTTCGGATTCCTCGGAAAACAGTAGGTCCCGGCGCAGCATGACCACTGTAGTCTTTGAGCCGTAAAACCACAAACAAACAATTTAGCCATAAAAATTTGGCCACTCAGTATATATTAATACAGTGTTTCTCAATCTGTGCTCAGCAAAACCTTTTCCAAGTGTTCCGCGTGATCCAATGCTCAAAAATTAGAAAAAATATCGCTAGATTTCCTACTAAAAAAAGGCCAGATTTATAAAACATTCCCGCTGGTCGCTGAATTGAAAATTTTACAGCTAAAGGAAGGCCAAATTCGCAAGATTGGCAACACTGCTTACGTTCACACGAAATATCGAAAATGTCGGCGAAGCTCACAGGTTGTACCCGGTTAAACCACACAAAGAAAGAGACTAGATGACACCGTGTTAACCCTATCACCTCTGTTTCCTTTGTTTCTGTTTATGTAGTCAAGTATGATCTCCATTTCTTTGAAATTTGTGAGATATATTATAACATTTCGAATAAAATAAAACTTGACGTTTTACGCGCCCAAATGCTTCAAAAATACCTTCCATCGTTAATACTGCTGTCATTGGGTTTAGGACCTATGTTGGTGAAAATATTTTCGGCCGTATGAGAAAAGAAAAGTATAAAAAAATAAGAGCATATAAGGAAGTATATGCATAATTGATGATTTTAGAAAGCGATATTTAAAGTTCCAGTTTTTAATGACCTTACTTGGGAAAATTAAGATTACATTTAAATTTAAGCAATTTAAAATTTCGAAACAAATTTGTGCTTTTACTATTTTATACAATAAAATATCGACTAACAACTTGAAAAATGAAGTTAGGTAAAAGCAGTCAAAAATGCACGTACACGCCTTTGGTATAAGGGCGACCATAGTGTCCCGTAAATAATTTTTTTCTTGAAAAGTGCTCAGTGCCACAGAAAAGTTAAGAACCCCTGTATTAATATATTGCTAAAATAAAACATATACAACCTTTTTTTTTAAACTGTCTGATAATTCTTAACAACACATTTCCAGTTTCTAATTCTTATGCGTTTGTTTGTTTGGACTTTTTATGGCGCAAGAGCATCTGGGCTATACTGCGCCAAACATGGTAAAATCAAAGACTGTTGTAATTCTTATGTGTCTTTATTAAAAAGTAAATATTTTTTCATTTATTAGTATATTCTAGCTAGAAAACGATATCGAGAATTATAGATTTCTAGATATCACTGCAGATTTCTAAACATCAGCATAGAGTTTTTAAAATTATTAGGGCACGCACATATTATACACATTTATACATGACAATATATGTAAAATTGCAGTTTATTTTATCGGGGGGTTGGGACTCATATAAATCTATATAAGGTAAATATATATAAGGTATATAATTATAAACCTTACGATATATCTATAACATCTAGGTCAAGTATGTTATTATATAAATTAAGTCCTTTTTTACTACTACTACCGTGACTAATTAATTTGTATTTAAAATCAAATCATTAAGTACTGGATTAAATAATTAAATACTATCATCTGGTACAACTTTTGGGTTAAAAATACAAATTTTTTTTTATAAAAAAAATTTGTAGAATCTTCTGAATGCAATGGTGTTTTTAATTTTTTTTCTGGAGCACTTAAATCCCCCAAAATGGCAATTATTGCAAAGTTGTAACTATGTTATACTCGACAAACTTTAAATGTGTTTTTCTCAAATTGAATTTTTGTGAAATGTTACGATTTCAATTAGACATATTTTCAAAACAACTTAATGTAAATGTCAGAAACTTTTAAGTTAGAGGTTTGTTTATATAGTTTTCTTTAATGTGTTTTCACTTAAATTTTATACTCTGTGTTAAACCTGGTATACAAATCTTAATAACAACAACTGCAGTGCCAAAGTTAAGAAAATATCAATTTTGAAATTTTTATATTTTTTATGTTTTTCTAAACAATTTATAAAAATTTTGTGAAGACGATTTCTACTTTATATTCTTATTTATAAAGAAAGAGTTTTATTTTATTAATAATATCTTGAGTTACCTAAAAATGTTTGACGTTAGTTTTTCAAGTTTTTTCACATATTTTGAATTTGAACAAACAAACAAATTGTCAAAGAATTGTTTTGATTACATATTATGACTACGATCATTCCGTAATTGATATAGAAAAAAAAATGGAAAGCATATCTTCCAAAATATTTTTTTTGAAAGTGCAACAGAATCCTCTTAAATTTATATAATGCATCTGGGATTTTCGACTCCTTTTGTGTCACCTACTCTTCAAATTTGCAGTATTGTTTACTAAATCGCTCTGAAACTTCGATAAACTTTTGTGGTTTACTATTTAAACGCGACTGTGGCTTCCATATCTCATAGACACCCACTACTGGCCGATTCACATCTACATATAGTAATCCTTTATAATATTTTATAAAGCAGATAGAAAATACGAAGAAGGGAAGGGGTATAGGGTTGCGCGTATTTGATAAATGATGAATGGGTTAGATAGCTCAACGAACAAAGCATTTTTGCTATCAAAACTATCATACGATTTTGAAGTCGCCACATTTTTCTCTGTAGGCACTTTCACTGGGTAATATATAGTCACACATTCCCACTACGAGTCACGCTTGCTTAAGTATAAGCAGAGAACAAAAAGATAGCCCAAATGCTATGAGAACCAGTCTCTTTGAAGAATGCGGACAACAAAGGGGCAACTCGGAGAGTGAAGACCGTTTTTTTTCTTCACTAGTGAACCGCTAATCAATGGAGTGTCGTTGCTTTTAGAATTCGTCGTTCCTATATTCTGGAAAACAGTTACTTCTTGCGCGTATGAGCCGCGGGCAGCAAAATCGTCCTAAATACAAACGCTACTAACTGCGGAAACTAGGGTATCGGGCGTCAGCAGTCGGTCTTGGAGAAACCCCTTCGTATATAAGGCATTTCTGCGGTGAGGCCCGCTGTTTGCCGGCCTCGGCAGCTACCGACTTCCCACCTGTAAAAACGGAGATTGAAAAAAAGTGAATGTGACTCGTTGTCAAGGAGTTTTACTTGTGCATTTGTGATTATTGGGATTTCATTTGGTGTTTTGATCGATTTTTTTCTCGAAATACACTGTTAGAGAACGTACTTGTTACTCTTGTTACTTTAATTCGTGCCTCAAAATTTGTGTAACTCTCACCGAATTTCGTGCTACTGAATCGGTATGAACGGAAGTACGTTCAGGTATGTATACAGTTATATTTTTGAACGATAGGATTAAGCAGTGCTTTAAATAAAATGTCGGTATTTTTTAGGGTAATAGAACAAGTTACTTTGAATTATTTATGAACCACATGTATGCAGTAATTAGTAATGAATATATATTAAATAAACTAAAATCAATGTTCGACATAAGTTGCTTCCGCACAGGGCTTTCTCATTTTTGGTCTGATTTTCTCATTACACGCTTTTGATCTAGGTTATTTGTGCTATGATAGTGTAGCTACAGTATTCACGATGTCGTGCAAATACATTTTTTTTCTCTCAAGAAACGGCTGGTACTAGCCGATAGAAAGGTGGTTTATTAATTAAAAAAACAAAAAAAAAACAAAAAAAAAAACCACTTTTGAAATAACGATTATGTTTTAGTTTTATTTTCCAAACGTTCTTTTTTTCTTTAGGTCAAATCCATATTTGTTTAACTTGTTTCAATCTGCAAACTTTTTATGAAAAATTTTTGATAATACTTCAACTCACACATATAACCCTTTCAAATTCGAGGCAACAATTAGTCAAAATGGTCTGCTTACATCTTTATATTAGTAACTATGGCGATATATTGCTAAAAACGAATCGTCAGTTATAATATTTGAATTTTTTAATTTGGCATTTTTTAGAATTCATGTTACCATAAAATATGAATTGTAAATTTGACTTATTTTTGACTTATTACAAAAGAATAGCATATGTGAAATTGCAGAAGATATGAAACGGAGCAGTAAAGAACATGACAAAATAGTTAGAAACTGACCGGCCGAAAGGAGCAAATATATGTTAACATATATTTAAACTATAATTTCGTAAATTTTTAAAATTACTCATAGAAAAGTTTTGTGTGACGACGCTTTTTATAAAAACTGCCGTTTACTTTAATATATTTGTTTATACTTTAAAGAAGTATATATATTTTAAGAGAGTCACTTTCATAAAATATAACATATATTTATTAGTCAGGATACACATTTATACATTTACAGATACCGTGACTATAATATAAATAATATTGTGACAAATATAAGATAAGACTGTGATAATGGATTTTAAATGAACTTTGCATGATAGGTTAAATTTTGGAACTGCCAATATAATGTCAAGAAATATATCTCTTTAAAGTATTCAAATATAGAAGAAGAAATAAAGGTACCTTAACTCCAAGAGTGCGCAGCTTGTTTACAGATTTTGTATAGATACCGGAGACAGCATCTTGAGAATTTGGGTTTTGTACACCCTCCCACCTTTTCAATAAATATATTTTATTTATATTTAGTAAATAAAATGATTTTGTTGCTGTTCTAGAACATTAAATTAGTATTCAGTACCATCGCATTTCCTTTCGTAGTAATGCTCTTAATGTATTTATTGAACTATTTTTCATACATATAATGTTTGGAACGAGATCCAGAATAATATTATATAGACTATAATTTTCTGACACCCACGCTTGAGCTCGAATTAGAGATTGCCACGTATAGGAGAAAAAGAGACATCGCCCGAATCTAGAGTCGAACTAGGACTCTTACCTTAGATCCGGAATGAGGGTCGTTTTTCACGTTGGGTGCCCCGGAAGTCATGGAAAACTAGGCAAGGCTAGGAATGACTTAACCACTAGGCAACAAAGACACAAAAAGTGCCTTTGTGGCCTAGCGGTTAAAGCATTCCGGATATAACGGAGGGACCCTAGTTCGACTTCAGGCCAGAGCGATGTCTCGTTTTCTCTTATAGATTGAAAGCTCCAGTTTGGGAGCAAGCGTGGGTGTCAGAAAATTAATATTTATAAAATTTTTTTACGAAAAATTACAAAAAACTTGCCGCGTTTGCTTTTGTGTCGATCATTTGGCAATGGCGTCAACCCTGAGAAGGATAATAATATCTTACAAAATACACTTATACTTACTTTGCAGATAAGTACTGCAACTTTCCAATGTATCATGATACAGGTCATTCAAACATCTCTCTTATTTTGCTTTACAAAGGAAACTCTACAAAGGAAACAATCTGGTTTCTTGTGTATATTGAAACCATTAACGAAAATGGAAGGAACAAAATGTAAAAAATAATTCCATTACTGGCAAAATTATCGCTTGCTCATGAAGCGTAAAATCTGAATTGAAAGGGAATCGCAAGTTCGAAAGTGCTGCTCTATTTTATCTTCCTGGTGTCATTTCGTGGCATGCCCTTAATAAGGTAGCAATGGTGATGTTTAGAGCTGGAACGATAACCAAGGATACGATATCGTCAAGAAATCTTTTGCATCTTGGCACTTTGGATTAAATGCTCATATATTGGACAAACACACTATACGTCCAAAATCGGCATTTTTTAAAGTATCTAGGCTTTACTTTCAACCTTGATATATTTTCCTTGCTTAAGAAATCCGTGTGAATTATCTGGCCGAAACATAAATCTTGTTGAGATTATACGTTTCTTCAGTCCTCGCGTATGCATTAGTTCCTTTATATAATATTGACAATATGCAACATAAATTGTAGGAAATTTTAGTAAAAGTTCATGAAATTATACAAGGAAATATAGAATAACCATTTTTATCGTTGTTCGTACACAGCTAAATACGAAAATGAAGTTCACAGTGGAATTGAAAATATCATGATTGGACAATTAATCAATGAGAAGAGTATTCAGACGCGTTAAGGTGTTTAGTACTAACACTCGTCACAGTTCTAGCTTTTCGCTCAGGCTGTAAGCACGTATTCGTTCTGAAGAAGACGGATATATCTTTCGAAACAATTGTAAACGTAGTTCGAATATATAACTGTGATTGATTATGTTTTACTTACTAATAGTCGTTTCTACATTGTTCGATGATCGAATAAAAGAATGTGTCTGCTTGTTCAGAACAAAGGGGAAATCTTTTATTTAGTTGTTTATTGAACACTTCGGCATATCTGTATTTTATACTTATGAGTAGTTAGTATGTCTAGTGCGAACCTTATGAAGAAATGAATCCTGCATCCCTTTTAAATATTGCCTGAGTATCTAGATGTGGTATCATAATATTGGAATGTTTTCTCTGTACAAGTTTAACCCGATGATATCGATAGCTCACTTAGTGACATCCAAGGGATACCTAAGTGTGGCACTGAGCATGATCCATTTAATGATGGGGGGGGGGGATTCACCGAATAATGATACACTTTCGTGTCTCCGTGGCTTACGATTGAAATTCAACGGATGACAATACACTGCCACATCATGTCAACACAGAAGGAGTAGTTTAATGAGTGTGAGGAAGAATTTCATGGTATCTCCTAATCTCAATTCGTTGGAAAATATATTGGGCGAGCTAGAAAGCGCTATTAGGCGTCGGCATCGTCATTAGTCCACATTGACAAAGTTGCGTGATATTTTGTTACAAAGGTATCCTTGGACCAAAACCATTTCAGATGTCTCAAAATCTACACAACATCGACTATTCTATTTTAGTTGAATAAAAATATTTTTTCGCATAGGGAAATATGTAAGACATATCACCTCTATAATGCAATTCGAAACGTTAATAGTATATTTAACACTTTTAAGAGATGATTTTTTTATAGAAATTAATTACTTTTCCCTTTCCCTTGTTGCTGATTCTAAAATGGGATAATGTTGTGAACAAATTCTGTTGTTGATTTAAAGAAAAATCGCACTTCACACGATGAAATAGTTAATAAAAAAAAGGAGAAACCACCCACGATTGACATAAATTTAAAATCCTGTTAAAGTTCTTCAATAAAATTATGTGCTTATTTAATAGATTATCCTTATTTATTTAATTTATAGTTAGAAAATTTGGTGGTCTTAAGATTATTCAGAAATATTATGTGGAGATTTTTATTTGATAATTGTATGACGCTTGGATGAGAGCCTGATTTGGCCAATCAATCTAATCGCCAAAACCTATAAGTTATTAGCAACGTCTCAGATCAATCCACGAATCTTCAGTCTGCCAACTTCTTTCAGTTGATGAAGTTATAAAAATAAATAATGTAAAATTTTAACAACTTCACAACGAAAGCTAGTTCTGTATTTTATTATTATTATATTTATAATTTCCTATCAGAGTTCATCGATTAAAAGTGATACCGTCTTTCTCATGAGATGCACACACAACTTAAGGTTACTCTAAATATTAAGGATGTAGATGTCGTCTTCATTATAGCAGTAAACCTAATCCAAGATTATTTGGAAAACGTTCTTTCCCAGATTTTCACGTTCAGCTATTACCAAAATCAAGGAGAAATGCCAGCGGTATCCTCATTGGAGTTAGACAGGACCTGTTTTCCACCTTTGAGATTATTAGTGAACTCGGCGGCAATTGTGGTGCTGAAGTGGTGAAAGTGGATGTTTGGGAAAAGTCCAACCACTTTAAAATTTATGCCTTCTATAGCTCAACAAGCAACACCAAATTAAATTTTGATAATATTTCTGTTTCTAATAAAACTATTCTACTGGGAGATTTCAATGCTCACGATTCAAAATGGGACTATGGTGATAGTAACAGTGCTGGCAAAGTTTTGGATCACCTTTTAAATTCAGAAAAAATTGAACTTATCTACAACGTTACAGATACTCCAACTTATCTTCATTATAATGGAACAAGTACCACGCCTGATATAACTTTTCCTTTGTGCTTCTTAGGACCTTCCTTTCTGCTTCTGAGGACATTGCGGAGGATTCTAATAGGGAAATCCTTTATGACACAGGTTCGGGTCACACAGCCGTGATATCTTCTTTTGCATTAACTCAAGCTCAGGGAAGAGCTATGCTGACATTACAAACAGATGGAATTTTAAAAAGGCTGATTGGAAGAACTTCAGTGCTGAACTAGAAAATAATTTGAATCATATTGACTTTTCTAAATTGAGCAGCACTTATGCTGCTTTTTCACCTTTTTTGCCAAGAAATATTAAAAGCTGCTAAGAAATGGATTCCTAGAGGGGAAACAATTCAAATATAAACTTTTTGGTCTTCCTCACTCGATCTTTTGAAACGGCAGAAGAGTAAGGCAAAGAGGGACTGTTTTGATAATTTCGTTAGAAATATTGACTATCGCAAAGACAACAAAAAAGTTTTTGAACTTGTTAACAAACTTCGTAACGGAGGCTCTAATAAAAATAAAGCTCTATAGTCCTTTGTTATCAATGGTAAAGAGATTATGGATGACAGAGATATAGTTAATGTTTTTGTATCCTTTTATTCAAGATCACAGCGCGCGCCTTGGCATAAAGCAAAAACGTTTGCAAAGACAAATTAAGAGGGATTTGAGTGATTTGCCCAAGGGGTCGCAACTGGACCACACGAATTTTAATTCAGATTTTAGTATGTAGGAATTAAAAAAGACAATTCGCCGTCTTGATAAAGGCAAAAGTCCGGGCCAAGATTTTATTCACGGAGAATTCTTAATGAATTTGGGTTCAAAATGTACTCATATTCTCCTTGATTTGTTTAACAGAAGTTGGAATACAACTGTCCCAGCCATGTGGAAACAAAGCTTCTATTATTCCAATTTTAAAGAAAGGAAAGCCTCCTAATAACTTAGATAGGTATAGACCAATTTCGTTGACAAGCGTTCCGGCCAAGACTAGGGAAGCGAATGGTTGCCTTAAGGCTTGAATGGTTTTAGAAAGCGAGAATTTGATAGTACCGGCACAAGCTGGTTTTAGACAGCATCAGTTCAACGTCCAGCAAGTGGCTCATAAGCCAAGAAATTAAGGATGTTTTGGATATGCGAAGATCCGTCTTGTCGGGTTTTGTTGATTTTAAATCAGCTTATGACAAGGTATGGCGTATGAGGCTTATCCAAAAATTAAAAAACATCGGAGTTGTTGGTAAAATGCTTTCTTTGATTAAGAACATTATTACTCAAAGGTTTTTTTCGGTGAGGTATGGTAACACATCTTCAATATTCAAACAAACTGAAACTGGGTTACCCCAGGGATCTGTCATCAGCCCTATTCTCTTTAATATGTCCATTAATGATCTCCGAAGATTTTATCTAATGATGGTCAAGTAAAAACCGCATTGTTTGCAGTTGATTTTGCAATGTGGACAGATGCTCCCAAAAAGCACCATAATAACCTCAACACCGACTTAAATAAAGCCCTGCTGGTCCTTAAAACTTAGTGCGAAGAGAATGGCATGACAGTAAACCAAGATAAAACGACTTGCCAATTGTTTCTAACGGACAAAACTTTTGTCCTAAGTTACAATACGAAGGTTCTGATATTCGATGCATAGGGTACAACCTACCTGGGAGTATATTGGACTCCCATCTGACCTGGAGGGAACATGTGAAAAAAGTAAAGAACAGAGCAGAAAAAAGAATGCCCATATTAAAATGGCTGGCTGGTGCGACTTCGGGATACGCTCGGAGTACTCTGACTACAACTTATAAGATGTTTATAAAAACATTTTTTAGCTATTGTAATGAAATCCTGGTATCGGTCGCGAATGGCATAATACAAGAACTTGAGCTTTTAGAGAATTAGGCGCTGCGGCTCATCACTGGAGCAGTTAGAACTACCCTATTGCTGCAATGCAACTTCTTGTGGGCATTGTTCCCGTCGAAAATGAAATCAAGAAAAATGCAGTTACATTGTTTGAGAAATTGAGAAAACTTCCTAATAAAAACTACTGGAAGGACTATGACGTTAAACGCATTAGAAATTTAAAAACACAGTCCGGTTTTATACAATATGGGGCCAGAATTGCAGATAAGCTAAATCTAAATCACAATTTTTCGGTTATCGAAGGCTCTGTTTGCCCTTTTGACTATATTGTCGCTGATATCATTTTGAACTTAGTCACAGAGATCGATAAAAAGCGGATGCCTTGCTCACAGATCCATGCTATTGCGCTGGAAACTATCCACAGCAGATAACCTGAGGAAAATTGGTTTCACATTTATACAGACGGGTCTCTGTTTGATAGAGCTTGTGGTGCTGGTGCTGGAGTTTTCTGTAATCTTTTCTCATTTTATATTCCTGTAGGATTTTTACTTATCTCTTTGATAGCGAAGTTGAAGCTATATTTGTTGCACTTCATCAACTGCTTTTCTATAAGAACGTCTTCAATAATGCTGTCATTCTCTCCGATTCTAAAGCGGCACTTTAAGCCATTTCCAACAATAAAAACACTTTTGCAATCGCATTTATGTCTGTAGGTCCTTATTGCAAGATTTGAAGGACAAAATCAGCCTACAGTGGATCCCTGCACATATTGGGTTGGAAAGAAACGAAATTGCTGATCAGCTGACCAAGAAAGGCACATACATCTTGCAGAGATCACAGGAGACCATGATATTTCACTCATCGAAACTATTTATACGACACCAATTTAGTAAAAGCAACGATCTGAAGATTTCAAACAAAGCTTTAAATAAACCCTTGGACGTACTATTCCATCCTAAATCAATTATCTTGGATACTCCCAGAACTGCTGCCGTGGCAAATTTTCGCATGTTAACTGGACATGACTGTTTGCAGGCATACTTGGTGGCTGCAAACCCTAATTGCAAGCTGTGCAACAGCAACCAACCAATGATATCGGATCATCTTAACGTGTGCAGTGCAATAAAAACTTCTCACGACATCGTTAGCAAATATTGGAATATATCTTATAGTTTTTAGAATGTATTTTTTAATTTACTAAACAATTACTTTGTGTAATTAATTGATCACTCAGGGAACGTTCAGAAATCAACGTTGATTGTGGAATTAAATGGAATATATATAAGTGAAATAATTTTTTTTAATGTATATAAAATAAAATAACTGCAAAATAAAACGTAAACTTAAATACTGAATACTCCCAAATTGCATTATACTATGACTGTTTCGAAATCGACAAAGAGGAGAGGAACGACAATGTTTGAGATAGGGGTCAAGGTAAACAGGTTCTTTAAGCACATTGTTACTTGCACGTATTTGTCAACAATACAGCAATTACTCGTTTTTGCAAAATATCAGACTTTCGCTTCTTGATTTTTTATTTTTGAATTTTTTTCTATAAAACCAAGGATTTTAAAAGCGCAAATTCACTTTTAAAAAAAAAATTAGAAGAATCAACTTTATATTAACACGACAACAGTAAAACCTCTGAACAGTCGAGACTTTGGGACTTGAGAATTTGCCTGCTATTCGGGATTTTTAGGGCATATCAAACATTGGGAATTGGAAAAGTGTTCGCTAAATAGAGGTGTCCACCAATCGAGAGTGTCCGTTATGGAGGTTTTTTGTATTAAGTTTCTTATAATACTTGTAACTGGATTTATGTTTTAAGATGTATGTAGATAGGCTTTAATTATTACTTTTCCTATTTTGATTATACATTTTTGTTTTCTGTATCATTTTTAATTAATTAGGTCACAAACACAGGTTATACTCAAATATTTATTCGTGACCTGCTTTCCGCATTGATGTAAGTACATATAAGATATACGTATGTATTACATATGTATATCATAAGCGAATGTGCGTATAAACAAAAAGAAATACGTACGCAGTTTGGCCTAAATGCATAAAAATTGGATTTGAATGTTCACGTTCACGAATAAAATTGATTAAAATTGTAATTCGTTTTAACACTTTACCTACCGGAAGCCTATTAATAGGCTACATATGTAGTTGCAAGTGGTAGGTGAAGTGTTAATCATGGAAATAAACACCGAAATCCAGAACAGCTTTTGTGACTTCTCTTGCAGATAGTTCAATGCCTCTTTCAAGCTTAGTATTGCTTATTATAAAAATGTGATCCGCTTTGTTGTGAAGAAAAATTCTTACATTGAACTTGATAACATTTTATATTTTTACTGGAACAACCCGAATTCTGTAAAGGTCCATGCGCTGGAAAATATTCCCCATAACAGAGATTTCTTTTCCAAAAATATTAACTTTTTATTGAGTCTGCAATTTTTTTTAACATTTTAAAGAATGCTCTTACTTTTATGTGTATGCGTGTATAGAAAGATTTTTATTTTTTTGCTGTGTCTATGGGAAAATAAGTGACTTTTCCCATCTTGGGGGCTGTCCATAAATAATGTCACACTTTTTTTTGAATATTTCTGACCCCCCCCTCCCTCCCCTCTGTTACAAAATATCACACTTTACCAATCACCCCCCTGTCACATGTCACACAATGCACCACCTAAAGGGAGCCATGTTATCCCAGAAAAATATATATATGCTTATTCGGCACGTTAGCATGACGTCATAATCTTGCGAACCTTCTACTTTCAGCTCTCATAGATGCAAACAACACGCACTGAGCTATATTACTCATAATATAGCTGTTGTAAAATAGCTCAGTGGCAGCATGAGGGATTTCTTCCCTTTCTCTCAAGCCGATTCTAACGAGTGGTAATAACTCGCACACAGTCCCATAGAACCGAAGTTATATAAGTTAGTGCGTTTTATTTTCTTTTTTTAAGCCAACGCTTGGCGAGTCAATTAAAAATAATTGTTTAAAAAAATCTAAAAATGTATTTTAAAACCTACAGTGTTTGTGACATCACAGTTCTATTAACTCACCCCTTCCCCTTGTCACAAAGTGTCACAACCTTTTGAACTCCCTCCCCCCTTTAGGCGTGACATCATTTATGGACAGCCCCTTATCATTATCCTCTCTTTTGTATTACTTGGCTAAATATTTTTCTACCTTGTTAAAGCATTAAGTTTTTTTCTTCATCAGAAAGATGAAATTAATCTACACTAGTCAACCTACGGAGATAATGAAACAGATTACCATCATTCACGTATATCGTAGTTTATATATTTATATTAGCTGAAACATATGTAAAATATTTTTATTGGAAATAACATTTCTTGCAAATGTCCTAATTAAAAATCTGTTTCTGAATAACTGAGAGATAAGAATAAACAAAGACATTTTAGTTTGATTTTTAAGAACATTTTTTGGCATAACTGATTTCTAATTCTAACATTTTACGTGTTCAGGGGAACTTGGTATGGACTACGGTTCTACGAATGATTAATTTTTTAATTGATAATTACAAAATTTATGTAAATTGACAATTAATTGTCAAGAGGCGGAATTACATAAAATAATAAAAAAAATAATATGTTTTGGATTCAGCTAGCCATCTTATTTGTTTTGCATTTATTATCTCAAATTATTTATTTTCAACTAAAATAAATAACTTGAATCTATATTTGTATTTAGGGATTGCATTTGTATAATTTTTTTTTCATCAAATAGCCGTCATTTATTTTGTTGATAAAAATTTCGACGTTTATTTTTTGCATTGTTTACATGATGATATATTTCATAGAGTTTTTATAACAGATGGTATATCTGATCTTTGTCTGTATCAACTGTTTATCTTATATCTGTATCACCATTATGTATCCACTACAAGGTAAATGTTTCTCCAATTGCCCTTTACACAAGTCTATTCTGGGTATTTCGTCTCTATGTCAGTCTAACTTGTTTTTGTTTATTTTGATAATATTTTATAAACTTCAACTGCTTGTTGGGATCACCTGTATCTAGGGAATTGCAGAGGTTGATTAGGGGTAGCCTCCGTTAGACCCAAAACAGGACACAACTTTCTAGAATATCATGTTCATTTAGATTTAATATTATTGTTCTCCAAGTCACTAAATCTATAAAAAAATGTGAAATCGTGATAACCGAATTGGAATCTATGATTTATGAAATACATTACCAAACTCGGAGAGAGCCTCGTAACAAGCTCTTTTTATTCTCCTTTATTTCTAACCTAACCATGTTAACATTCTTTTAATCTCAGAAATAATCGACTGTATCATTAGAATTTTATTAAAATAGCTGTATCACTGGTAATTGTATATAGATTGAATACAATTTCTCTTCTCTTTCATGACTGAGACTCAACGATATGCCCTTAATATGGACTTGGTCAAACGATACTGCACCACCTCCGTTATGCGCTAGTCTACAAGATGTTGTGAATCTTAACTGTGCTAAAAGCTCCATTACTATTAACTTACGTCAAAATACGTATAAATACGTCAAATTATTATTGGGTTTTAGAAATTTAATAGCCAAAAGGCTAAAAGTTGGGATTGTATAAAAAATTTTATATTGTTTTTGTCTCAAGGCAGCAAGGCTGTTTATGTGAGATGAAAATGAGGGCATAACGTGGCCATTGAAAAATGAGAGAGAGAGAGAGAGAGAGAGAGCGAGAGAAAACCTTTATTGTACACTGTACACTAGTAGTTCACAATACCATTCAACATAAACATACAAAAAATACAGTTACAATACGTGACATCAAAATTTATCCATCAATAATAATAATAAAATTATAATATCTAGCAAAACCAAAGTTAAACCTGTGCACATTCTAAGCAATGTCACAGGAGAACCATTTAGGACATAATATAATTGCTGTTTTACAGTGGTGTAATCCTAAAACAAAAAGTGGCCTAGCGCTCTTCTAAATCAGGGTGGATCTACGGGGTGGGGGGATCAGGGAACCCCCTAACCAGTCAACAGCCCATTAATCTGATAGGGGCAGAAATTATTATTATGTATATGATGTTGAGCCAGCATTGCAAGACCCCCCATGCCCCTCTGGATCCCACACTGCCAACGGCATATAGCTTCGAGGTATATAAGCGTAAAATAATAATGTATAATGATAATAATAATGATACAAGCGCATGAGCCCAAGCCGAACTAAACCAGGAATGACCTCTGAAGTGAGATAATAAAATAAAGAAAAAAATTGAACAAGATAGCCAAAAGTCCTCCTTTTCGCCCTTGTCGCCTCCGTTATGTTAACCAACACATTGTGGCTTTTATTATTCGGAACGCAGTTTATGACACGTGTTCCAAGCTGTAATTTCGTTTAAATTCCCACGATTCTTAGTTGATTTATTCAAAATTTTAGGGTCATTGCTCTAAAAAAGTTATCTTAATAAAATTGTAGAGCCGCATATTTTTTATTTACAACTTGAACAGAATTTTGTTTGTAAAATGTATGATTTCCTAAAATTTTCCTTAGCGCCGCTAGGCTGCTCTAGACCTCGACTACACACCTGCTGTTTTAATAAATAGAGTTTTCTTTTTGCTCCATCTTTCGAATGCTAAAAACTGTCCTTTGAAAAAAAACATTATTATGTATAAACTCTTTTACCCCGACTTTAAATGTGCCCGCTCTCTCCCCTTTCTAGATTTTTGAGGGCATCTCCATAAGCACCCTTTTCGCAAAGTGTTTGAAATGGTTATGAAAAATCTCCCTCTTAAATCTATTTTCCCTATATTTTGCCTTTCTTCTCAAATGCTTTTCTGTACTTCTTCCCTCGAACATATAACCTTGTTTAAATATACGGCAATGAGCATCGATACATAAATTGTTCTCTCAAACTCAAACAAAACCTACCCACCTCCAAATTACCAAGTTTTAATTTTAATCCAATTTTCTGACAAATTTGATTAATTCCTGTCATATTAGTTTTATAACATCCCCCTCAATCAATAAACCTTAATTAATCACCGACATTAACAACGAATTATAAAGTATCCAGCCTACATTTTGTTTAGAATTTTTTTCATATGATAACAGCTAAGGTTGACAAACCTCAACTTCTTCAGCAAATCCTCATTATGTTTTCTCAACCTTAAATCTCTACTAAAATTCAAACCTAAGTGCTTAGAATTTGACACCTTCTCAACTTCCTTGCATTCACATTCTCTGTAATCAAGGCATGTCCTATCATGTAGTTTAATTTGTATCTGATTTTCATTTCCATCATTCTTAAGTTGAAATAAAATATACTTTTTTTTTTTTTTCTATACTAACTCTCAAATCATTTTCATAATATCTTTAATTTATCAATTGTAAATTTCTATTCATTTTATTCTCAAGATTTCACACGTTACATACTATTAAGCTTAGTGTTAATCGGATCCAATAAACTACATGTCAATAAATGCACCTCATTTTAGTTTTAATTTAAAAATCACGCTATTGGGCATTCTAAGGCGAACTACTCTTAATTACTTGCATGTGATAACGAAAAATATAATGAGTATAGCAATATTATCCCATCCTCAAAATATATTTATTAACAAATGCAGCTCGATTGAATTCTTAAGTTCAAACAAATGTAATTTAAAAATTTTTCCTTAAATTTTAAAAATCCAGTAATAGTATTGAACCATGAAGAACACTACGATGTCAAAGTTAAATTCACGTGTGATCATATACATTTTACGGAATTTATAATTTCTCCATCCCTTTGCTAAACAGATATCCCATTTTAAATCTATTATAAGAAAAATATACTCCGTACCCATTCCCCCCGTAACAAATGGAAATAGAAAAAATACTGATATAGAAGAAAAGAATAATTCACAGTGAGTATGTCTGAATCCGCAGATTTATCAAATTCCAACTAAAAGAATTTAAACTAGATTGTCGGGTATTTCTTGGCTAAAAATCACGATTATACCATGCCGAATGTCCTTAAACAGTGAACGTCGTAATAGTTTTTCTTTATTGAGTGCGTCTGGGCGCATTAAATAAAAATTATTTTCTTCAATACAGAAAAGAAATGTGAAATTGACTTGCTTGAAAGCATGTCATAGTTATTCCTTGAAGCAAATCTGAAGGTTATCATGAAGATCCTGTATTAAAAGCATATTTTTCTGCACCACTGAATACACGTCTTCATATTAAAATGAAAGACAGAAAATTTTACATTATAAAAATACTTAAATATCTAATGTACGCGAGTATAAGGTACATATTTTTATCAATTGGTTATTTCCTAAGATCCATACTTAGGAGCATTGAATAGTGTTTAAAGAATAAAACAGTTTAATACATAATAATGAATAATATGAAATAACTGAAATATTGGACATTAAGTAATAACTGAAAACAAAAAAACGAAAAAAGAAACACGTTAAAAACATTGACTGTTCATAAATTAATAATAAACTGTTCATAAAATAGATGCCTTGTAAGTCTAAAATGACGTAAAAGAATCTTCAGAATATTACCACTATAGGAATATTTATTAAAAGGACAGCCAGAGGATTCTTCTTGCATTTTCTACGAGTTTTAACTTGTCAGTTACGATGAAACTCGCGTATTGCATGCTCTTTGTAAAAGAATACCTGATGCATGTGAAATTAATTACTACGATAAGTGCAACAGTATTTTTAAAGAATACTTTTCTTAAAACCTATTAATGATACAATTAGTAAAACATATAAGGAATAACTCATCTCACACGCAAAGGCTTTTTCTAGTACAAAGAAGGTATATGATGTTTTAATTCCATTCATGTGAAAGTCTTACGTAAATTTACAAATATGAAAAGCATAAATTTTAAACAGGAAGAAATCACGTAGTAAGAACTGTAATAAAATACCAGCATATAAGGAAATTGAGGATAATTAGAGGAAAGTTAAATTTAGGAAAATAAGGGATAATGAAGCAAAATAAATGTTTGTAAAAAATGCAAAATGCAAGAAACATTTTTTACATTTCTTCAGCAGACGAAGTGAAGGCTATGTCGAAATTGGAGCAAATAGTTTTATAAATTTTTAGAAACAGCAACATTTTGGGACATAAATTTAAAAATTTCGAAAACCGCTAAAAGTACAAGTTTGTACAAGTATGTACAAGTACAGCATCATTCTCGAATGAGGAGCTCCGAAAATTAAAATTACGCGTGTTCTAGAACGAGAAAGTTTTAAACTGGATTGCATTAATAACAGTAATTTTGATGTGTGTATAAAGACATTTATTTATAATATTTCGGTGGGTCAAAACCAGCAAGAAATGCGCCCATCCTTTCTTTTACCCTTCTTTTCTGACGGTTACAGACAAATAAAACTCTAATTTGACCCTGAACATGCGGAGTGACGAAATTAATTTCTTTGAATAAGTTTTAGATAAGCAGTAATTGATGAATATTCCTCTTATCTTTGAGCGACGTCATACCGATGGGGAATCCTGGAGGATGGTGCTGCAGCTGTGTTAAATGTTGGAATCCATTGCATAAGAACAAGTTGTGTTTTCTAACGGAGCTGAATGCTACAGGAAAAAGATACGTTTATACATTCTGTAATTCGGTCAAGTATATTCCAAGGGGGAAAACCTGCAGTGGAGTACCCGAATATAAATTTCAGCAAGGTGTCTAGAATGGGTCATGTAGTCCAAGCGTGACCTAGTTGAACCCACGTCGTTGTCTTCTGACTCGAAATATACCTGTATCAAATGAGTGGCGTGTTCTTCTTAACATACTGTCAACCACAATTTTTGAAAATTGCAAATATCCAGTAATTCGTGAAAAGGAAGTCACGCTTAGTCGATAAGTGTTTCCATCTCAACTGCCTTACTGAACAAATTTTGGACGCAAATATCGAATTCAGTCGATAGTCTGACAAGTTCTAAGCTTGTTACACCAAGCATAATATAAGCTCATATTTTAAAAATTATTCTAAAAAAAATTATTTAATTTCAAATTAATACTTTGCCTATAAAGTGAAAAAATACACCCGGCCGATATGCTAACCAAATTCAATAATGATTTTTATTGTGGATAAATGTTAGATTATTAATAGCTAAGAACAAGCTAAATCAGTAAAGTTAATGAGAAAGACATACAGATATAAAAATATGCGGTTAAATAAAAATTGTTTCTATATATGATTTTTGATGAAAAAAGTGCATTAAAATATCCCCTTAATATGCGCTGTATTAAGGATTTGATGGGTGAACCAATCATTTTGATGATTAGTATGCACCAATTATTTTGATGATTAATATGCAACAATTATTTATTTGATGATTGGTAAATCAACTAAGGATATGCAAATATAAAATATACGAGAGTTTCGGGACTAAAATTAAGATTAAAATAACGCTTAAAAGCGATTTAAGAAAACATAGGAATGACTTTAATTAAATCCGTTACTTCCCTTTATCATATTTAAATTGATATTTTTTTCTTCAACATGCTATATATAAATATATATACAATATATATGCTGTATACAATATTAGTTGCATTTTTTGTATTTACAAATTAATAATTATTGCTTTCACTGCACACTTGAATGTCAATTTGGAAAAAGCATTTTAATTATTTTTATTACTTTAGTATTTCACGTTACGCTATACATTTCCTTTTAGATTTCTATTTTTATTTACAGGTTAAAATATTCAACTATAACAATTTATATAATATTCACGTTTTTGTATCATCATTTTATGTTATTTTATAAAATTTGACGTGTAGAAAAGAAAAACTATAGACGCAGACCTGCTCTTCGAATTTGGAAACGAAGCTTTTGGGAAATAGATTTGGAAACTTTTTCCTCGTTTTCAAATTACGTAATTGTTGATTTATTGTTCACAAAATTGTCACGTGATGTAACTGGATCCGAATCAATGCATTTTTACGACAAGTTCTGATGCCTTCACGTCACTATAGTAAAATTCAAACGAGTTCCTATTATTAGACGTGCTGTGTGAAATAGACGCGTTGCAGTAGTACTCGTACATTCTTGCGACTCAACGGTTCGCTAGTTACTAATGTATAGTACATACGTTGAGCATATATTTCGAATGAACTAGGAATTACCATGTCGATTTTATGAGATTTTCTTGATGGAATATTTTCTTCCAATTTTGCTAATTCTTATTTTGCATTAAGGAAATGCAGAAAAGGATTGGTTTCAGAATCTATTTTAGACAGAAATATCAGTATATTAAGGATAACAATGCCATAAGTGGCATAAGCAAAAATATGATTATACATAATCTAGATATTATGTTGAATTCCTATCTGTATATATACATATATATATATATAGTTTGTCCCCTATAAGAATTTTTTACCATTTTTTTCCGAATTGAACCAATTCATTCAGAATCTGAGACTATCACAAGGACCAAAGGCCTTATGAAATAGGAGGCCTCAAATATCTCACAAGTAAATAGGGGAGTAACAAAGGGGGGCCCCCACACACAATCCTAGAATACATTGTATAAAATAGGTGTTATTTGTGACGTTAAAATATTCTCATTACCCTTGGATTATGCGTAACGAATGCACGTTCTCAAACATTCAATTGCAAATATACTTTGTGTTAAACAAGACATTCTCGGGTAGAAATTAAAGATTTCACTTATAAGCGGTTTGTGATAAGAAATGCAAGGTGTTTAATCTTAACATGTTAGCTTTTAATTGCGATATTAGAAATCGAATAATTTTTTTTGCGCAATTTTTCAGTATTCTATGCGCATGTATCTTTTGGTAATAAATAAGCACTCTTTGTATGTACGCATAATAATACTACAAAATATAAAATATCCTAATTTTTAAAGTTTCTATATGCTTAATATATACTTAATATGCCAAGATTTAATTTTGTGGGTGTGTGATACCGGCGTGTGTGATGTTTAAAAAAATACCATTCCATCGCCTTAATTATAAAACCTCGTAACCCCACTTTTTGTTGTTTTTGAGGTAATATTTGTTTTTGATTGATATAATTTTTGATCGAATGCTTGGTGTTTCATGATTGAATACCAAAGAAAATACCTCAGAAACAAAAGTAATATTTAGACAAAAAAAAAAATTGCACAGAAATTGATTTTGTCTATGCCTCTCCTGTAGAATTTAGTCATTTGGAGTTACGATGTTTTATAATTAGGGCGAATATTTGTGGTTTGGTTTTTTGATGAATGTTTATTTAGATACATGTCTAATTGCATCGGTGGAGGTCACTCCGTAGTGGGGAGGGGTGACACAACGAGTCTCGCATTTACGCAGAATTTTGGCTGGGGTGACCAAAGTTCTGATTCGTCCGTGTTTGCCATCACGTCATGATGGAAACACCGACCAACAGCACGGACATAAACAGAAGCCGCCATTCGCTCTGACGACGGTAGCTTTTTAGCGCTATTGAAACAGCTAATAGTGACGTAATAACGATTTTAAAATAACTGCACCATAAAAATTTGTATTTTTTGCTTCTATTGATTAGTGCAGTGTGTCGCCATTAAACCATAAATATTATAGTAATTGCACCACGAACCTGTGCTAATTGCAGCTAGAATTTGCAATTGTAAATTCTATAAATTTGGAAATAGCATATAAATAAGGGAGAAAAGAGTTATCGTTTTTCTTTTATTTTTAATATGTAGCGTTTGTTCTATATGTAGTGTTTTTTCACACAAAACAACCTTGATAAATTCGTTTTCATATCGTTTCATCTTTTTTTCTTATTTCATTTATCCATCTAACATGAGGACGTTTCCTACGTCTTCGATGACCTTTCGGAATCCAGTTGAGAAGTTCATTTGTTCATTGTTGATCAATTCTTCTCCGATATGCGCAGCTCATTGCTATGTCATCATGTTTCTTTACTTTAGCAAAGATGCTCTCTTCTATCCTTGTTTGTTTCCCCATGCAAATATTTCTTTATATATATATGTGTGTGTATATATAAACTCGCACATTATCGTGTATATATATACACACATTACTTACCTTTATATTTTTACATAGAAGTATTGAGAAAGCTTTTTGTTATTCTTTTTACCAGGTAACTAAGTAAGTGTATCAGGGGGTCATGCAGGAAGAGGCGGAGGTGGTACAGGGTAGTGAGGAAAAATGGATCGGCGACCGAAAATGACCTTAATATTCCTGATTCCTTTTATCTAAAGTTACTGATCGCGATTAGTTTTAATCAGATCAACAAACTATTACTTAAGATGGTTTAACAGGAAGGATTTGTGTAGAATAAAAATTTCCAAACACGTATTAATTCGCCTTGCAGACATGTTTCTGAAAGATCACTTTTTTTTTACAAGAAAAAATTGTGGTAATGCCCCTGAATACTGAATCTCCTTGTACTTGATAACTACGGAACTTGGTTCAAAATGTCATATGAAATCATCTAAATATCCTATTTTTGCAATTTCAATAAAACTCGATAAAATACTGCAGCAAAATTAAAAACTTGAGCAAAAATGTAATAAAATCGCTCTACTTATCTCTTAAAATTGCAGATTAAAGTTAATTTTAAAAAGTAATGTACACTCTCATAATATAAATGATTTAAAAAGAAAGAAAAGTTTGTTATTTAACATCTCCGTCATACTTATAATACAAATGCTCATGGGATGAGATGGGACAAAATTTACTTTGCCGTTATCATCGTTGCAGGAAGTAGGACGTTTTATTTTTTTTAATATGAGTTGGTGGTGCGTTTATATTAATTTATTTACAACTGCCTACTGTTGTATGTAAATTCAGAGTAAGTAACGAAATCTGAACGGATAATATATTTCAAAATAAAGTTTTCATTCGTAAAATAGGTCTATACGTTTAAAGTTATTGTAAAATATGTCTGTACGTTTAAAATTATTGTAAAATATGCAAGTTTTTGTAAATACTCCTGGATATTATAAAATATGGAAATCTCTGCAAATGTATGCAAGTATCCCCAAAATATGCAAATCTATGCAAATAGTTCTAAAATATTATAGAATATATAAATCTATGCAAATCATTCTAAAATATTATAAAGTATGCAAATCTATGCAAATAGACCTAAAATATTGTAAAGTACGCAAATCTATGCAAATAGACCTAAAATATTGTAAAATATGCAAATCTATGCAAATAGCTCTAAAACATTGTAAAATATGCGAATCTATGCAAATAGCTCTAAAATATTGTAAAATATGGCAAATATATGCAAATAGCTCTAAAACATTGTAAAATATGCGAATCTATGCAAATAGCTCTAAAATATTGTAAAATATGTAAATCTATGCAAATAACTCTAAAACATAGTAAAATATGCAAATCTATGCATATAGCTCGAA
>QLNU02015360.1:24715228-24730276 GCA_006491805.2 Dysdera silvatica
GATCTTGGGGACTAAAATTTTTATTTTGGGGAATTAAATTTGCGACCCGGTCGGCAACAGCTAACTTTTCAGGACATTTGTAAACTAAGAAGACATAATTATATTACTAATTAATAATTACTAGACATAATTATATTATATTACTGAATAATTCTTGTTATCTCTTTGAAAAATTCTTCGGATATTAAAGCACCGAAGTTAGCGGTCTTGATATAGGCTTTCAAAAAGGAAAGGGGATTTTACTCAAAAAAGGGAGGATGGGTAAAATTTTTTTTCTCTCAAAAGGGAGTTGGTAATAATATTATTCAAATGTTTGTGTTAAATTCCTTAGACCAAACCTTGTGTACGGAAGGTAGGCTGATAAGTAGGTTGAAGAGCAGGCAGAAAAATAGACAGACAAGCACACAGAAAATACTCATTTTTCTCTTTTAGCATTCACTTGTTTATTTATTCTACTGAAAACGCCATAATGATTCGGAAGGCGTCAGTATTATATTTTGCTATCAAACGTCGACGTTTAGATGAGGGGCGTTTTCGTTTTCCCGTATGTCAAGTAACTCGGAAAATAAATTGACATATTTTTTGGGAAATGTCACCATGTCAAGAAAGACGATGAAAATGGCCAACCTACTTCAGGGCATGTCAAGTTCCAGTGACGGTTGTCTTCGAAGTTTTCGAATCAACTGCCTTTACACTTTGTTAGTGATTTTAACTATGTACAAAATACATATATCAGTTTCCAACAAGTAATGAGTCCAATAGACTTGACTTTAAAAATTAATTGCTCTATTAATTTCAAAAAAATGTATTAAATCCACCGATTCTTACATTAAAGCTGTTTTTTACGGTGCTGGCCTCTCATTATGATGATCATAGGGCAAAATCGCCTGGTTTTAACCGCTTTACTGCCATGCATATGGTGTGATGTTGTTTTGCCGTTCACTACCAGGCACATTACGTAGGGTGTGACGTTGTTTTGCCGTTCATTACCATGCACGCCACGTATGGTGTCATGTTGTTTTGCCGTTCGCTGACAGGCAAATGCCATATGGTGTGTGACGCGGACTTTGCTTTGCTATGAGAAAGCTTTTAGCTTAGTGTTGGCTCCTATAGTTCCACATCAGTATTGTGTTTCCTTTCTTTTAGAAGGATCATCCAACTTTCTCTAGGAAAAAAATTATGTCGCCTTTACGGATTAATTCTCTCGTAAACAGTCATGAATGCATGAGAAATATCTTCCTTACACGATAACTTCCCCTGTATATATATATATAGGGTTTATATAATATGGCGGAAAAGAAGTTCACTACACGATTCCTTGTGAAAAAAGGAATAAAAAATGTCCAGTGCAATTTTTGCTTAAAATCAATATTTAATAAGTTATTTCAAATCATAGTTGAACCAATAATAAGGCAAAGCCAACCCATTTAACATCGCTTTAATACAACTACATATGCGTTCGCGAATGTACGCCCCTTGCCACGAAGAGAGATAGGAAACGAAGATTTCACTGGTTTTTAAAAACTTGCTTAGGTCACGTGTTACTTGAACTTTGGGATATCGAAACTTCACTAAAGAGTTAGTTTAGTTACGTTATAATTAACAGCAAACTCCAGATTTGGTGATTTATCGTACCAAATCACTCATACCAGGGATGGGATGTATACGGATCGGAATGGGCTGTTTGCCACTAGATTCAACCACTTTTCTTCTTTGTTGTGGGAAAAAATTATAATTAATAGTATTTTTCTCTTATTTTGTAAGTAGCCGCGTCCCAGCGACATTTCTTCGCGTGCCAGTCTGACAGGCTTGCGATGTATTTGCTATCAACAGTATAGTAAAGTGAACTCCAGACCCGCGCCTCTGCCCTTGAAATACATAATCCGCCACTGCCAGGGACGAACACATATTCCAATATTTTAAACAGAACGTAGTACATCTATGAAGCAACGTTTTCCACAGGAGGGTCCAACAGCAGGGCCAGCGCAAATCACATATCATATAACTTCGAAACTAGTTCATAATTTACAATCCTTGGGTATTCAGTTTCAAAGGAAATGAAATGAAATAAAGCAGATACTTGTTGATTCGGCTTTAATAGTAGTATTTTAGCTCGATGTTCATAACTATGAAAGATTTGCACAAGGCAGATGTTGTGGGTTTGGGAAATCTTATCTGAATAGAATCAATTTCCTATTAAAATCAAGTGTTCACAAAAAATAAGTGAAAGTCATTTGGTTTACCAAGTTCATTGGCGGTACCGAGTTGTTAATGACCTTCCCACCCCCTTTTGAAGTAGGTTCATGCTGCTTCTGAGTTTGCCATAGGCTATTTCCTTCTATTTGGAAACTGATGATTTTTATTTCATTTTTAAAGAAAATTTCATACGATTAATTTTTGCCTCATTAATTGTAAAATAATAGATATTTTTTTTTTTCTCAAAGTACTTACTATAAGTTTTGTGGAAAATGAACAATGACGAACTGGGTCCTTTTCCTCTCGGGCTTTCCTTACTGCAGAGGTAATCAGTACGCCACTGCTGTCATATGATATGCGAATACAAAAACAACAGGATTAAATGCCGGGAAAAGGGGCAGATGGCTTCAAAATGGCTATTCCCCTTCCTTATTGCCGTAGTTTTGCTCAATTTCCATAAAGAAATTAACCCTGCACCCCCTCCCCATTATAGCGTCTAGGGGGGGGGGTCAAGTATTACGTAAGCAATATTTTGGACGTTTTCTACACCCCCCTCTGGTGAGTGAAAATTAAGAAAAGCCGCCACCCCCTCCCCTCAAAGGTGCTTACATAATACTTGAATGCTCCCTATGCCAAAAGATACATTTTTTATAAAGTTACCAGATTTAGAAAAAAGATTGGTATTCCGTTGGCTTTCTTTGGTGATGAAAAAACTTTCACTAAGTTGCCATACTTCGGAATTCCAATGACGTATTTGGACACGCAACTAAATTTTCAGGTTTGAAGTTAACCAATCAGATTCTCTTGTGCTTAGCCATGCCTCTCTAAGAATTTCTTTGGTTTACTTTTCTAATCATGTGCGTGTCTGGCGCGTGATTCGTTCATCTTTGGCCTTAATTATCTTATTAAATATTGATTTTAAGCAAAAATTGCACTGGACATTTTTTATTCCTTTTTTCACAAGGAATCGTAGTGAACTTTTTTTTTCGTCATTTTGTATACACCCCGTATATACATATATACACCTACAGTAGATACCTATCAAAAAAAGTGTGATATCATAAAATGTCCTATTAAAAATATTCCTATAGGAACGTTCAAGTATTACGTAAGCAATATTTTGGCCATTTACCCTCCAGTAAGCAAAATTAGCATTGACTAACATTGAAATAAGCAAAACAGTAACTGCCTCCCCCTCTTTGTAATTAATATTATCTAGAGAACCTTTCTCTACGCATAATACATATAAACAATTTAATTTTAACTGGCTTAAGGAATTTCGTAGATAATTTTTTACCCGTGGTAGCACCAAAAACGATCTTTCCCCCAATTGCAATGGAAATACGCAGATAAATGCGCAACGCAGTTTCAGCACTAGGGAAAGTAGATATAATTGTCATTTTCTTTATGAACTGAAACGATATGTAACGATGAATTCAAATTTTCGCCTTTGCAAAGTAATAAAATCTGGAAACGATTTTAAAGTTGCGTTTAGTCTTCACAGCGCCGGGCCCTCAAAAAAAGACATTTGTCTTGTTAGTCTATGCAATAATCCGGGCCTGGCAAGACTATCAGTTGGAGCCAAGCCCACCCTACATGCACACAGGTAGTTAGTTCCTTTAAAACTTTAACAATTTGCGAATTCGTCTTTGAACTGTTTTTGACTAAAAATAGCCCAGCAGAAAATAAATTTCCAGAGCTTCCGTATTTTAGCTACTTTTGCCAATAATAGCTACACGGTGAACTAGAAAATAGCGAGTTTGAACGATCCCTCACATATAAACGGACACTGTTCGTTAAAGACGTTTTAGGGAAAAGTGGATTTTTTCAAAGGATGATTCAATACTATAATTTTGGTAATTCAAATTGTTGATATTTCAAGTTTTCTTTTAAATTCCTTCCACATGGTATTATGAAGTCAGTCGTAAAGTTTTAGCCCACTTCTACATCATAAACAATACAGTAATTTCTCCTAATAACACCCTTTAAAAAAGGGGTAAAAAAACGTCGTCCAATAGAAATGGTTGCTAATCAAAAACCTTTATTGTTAGGGGATATATTATAGCTCAAACTAGAGCTTTATTAATTTTGGAGAAAAAGAGACGCTTTCCCCATCCTGGATTCGAACCAGGGTCCCTCCGTAATAAATATCTATTATATATCTCCGTGCCTACATATATTAAAGACTTAACTTTATACTTTCACTGCATCCTTCCGTTACAGCTGTGTGACTTTGTGCAGATAACTACTGGCAGGCCTTGAACTAGGCCATGCAAAATTTGAAAATGGGTGCATATAATCTGTTTTGGGTGTAACACATGACACTGGTCAAAGTAATTTGAAAGGGACAAATAGACTACACATTCTAAACACCAAGAAATGAGTCTGTGTATAATTTTAAAAACTTATACACTTACGAATTATAGGTTTCAATGTGTTTTATTGTAGAGAACTTGTTTGAGAGTTAAATGAAGAGAAAGTTTATTAGAAAATTCTAAATTATTTTATTTTTATTTATTTTATTAAAGGACGTGACTCAAACACATTTTTTATATTGATCCAAAACTTATTCACATTATCTTGCTTTGTTCTGCAGAAGGAGTGTTTTTCACCAATCTCATTCTCACCTAAGACTCAAAGGGGTAACTAGGAGAGAAATTTCGACTTAGAGCTTGAAAAAACTACGCATAAACGAAGCTAATAAGAATTGAGCCATATAAAAGAAATATTTTACTATTAAAATATATAGGAATGAATCGGGGCATAAGCAAAACGACGTATATCTTTTTGGGTCTAACGTTCGCATTATTCTGCTAGGCTTAACCCTCGCATTTTACTGCTTGGTGTAAGGCCCAACTCCCGCTTGCCTATTGCATTTTGTTAGGCCTAACGCTGGCACTATAATCACGATTGCACTATTGTTTCACATGCATCCGATCTTTCCGCGGCCCTTCTTTCCGTAGCCCATTTTTCCATCGGCGCATTTTTCTGTTTACCATCCCATTCAGGGGCGGCTTAAGGGACGGGCGGCCGCCCGGGGTCCTGTTTAGATAAGGGCGCCAAACTGAAGTCGTTTAAAATGTTTTAATCGACCCAATAGTAGAAAATCTCTTTAAAAGGACAAGTTTAGAGAAATTTTAGAGATACCTTTAGAGAAATTTTAGAGACATCTTTAGAGACATCTTTAGAGAAATTCTTTCAGAGACTTTTGGCCACTGTTGTAGGGTATATGCATACATGGGCGCCCCGAGGGTGTGCAAGGTTGTATCCCCTTGGTTTATGAAAAAAGGGGGAAAAAGGACTGAATCCACAAGAAACTATAGTCCAACAACATTATTCAATTGGAATTTTTCCTGGATGCACCCCCCTGCATATAATTCTGAGGGCGCCTATGGTATATGGCTCACTGTGCATCTGTGAAAATCTTCTGTTTTCGCCGGAGGGGGCGCCAAAAAGCAATCCTTGAGGGCCACCGTGTTCAAAATCAACCTCGAGCCGCCCCTGATACCATTAGAGAAATTAATTTTCACGAAAGACTTTGCCGGTTGCTCGAAGTGAATACCCCCCCACCGAAAAACATGCATTTACTACGTTTAATTACATAAAGGATTTTGGACGGACACAAACTTCATAAAATTACATTATTTCGCGAATCATCAGCTCACCGGACAAAAAATTATTCGCACTGGCTCACAAGCATGGAGTAGTCGTTAAACAGGAACAAATGGCGCAGCGGTCGAATTAGGTGCTTAACTATGCGCGCACTGCCTCTATGTGATCATAAGGCAGTAACGTTGAATAAGACATTATTGTTACAAGCGGGAATTGTGCATTAAGATGGGGGAAATGCAAGGATGTGACAGATCGGCAAAAAGGGACAATTGTGTTTGGCCGTACCCATGGCCATTCGGAGAGTGAAGTCGCCAGATTTCTTGAGGTTTCGGAGAGGACTGTTCAGTTTGTCTACAAGCAGTGGTGTAACACGCGAGCCATGAAACACGACGCCAGAATTGTGGTCGGGAAAACATCCTAACCGAGAAGGACCAGAGAAGAGTTTCACGGTTTATGAATCAAAATCGCTTTCAAACTCAACAGAAATTGTTGCAGTCCATTAATGAAGGTCCATCCCAACCTGTTAGTGAGAGAACATTGCGACGAGAGGAGCTGCATGCAACGCAAATTTGAAGTCAAAGTTACACGACATTAACACGATTTCTCAAGGGGTGAATAATTTGTTGTCCGGTGTGCTTATTTGATTCTAATTTCAACTGGCTCTTCAAGTGCATTGAGTGTGTACTTAGCAATGCAATGAAATCCTCTTATGAATACTTACTTAAAGATAATATATTCGTAAGAAAAAGTGCAGTCACAGCAACCGAAAAATTGTTTCGATATTTCTCGCTTTCATTGTAGAATACATATAGGGCTTTTTGGCGGGAAAATTGAAGATTCCCTAAATTTCGTTTGTAACTGGGTTTTTATTACAAACCTTTAACTTAGGGAGAGTCAAGTATTACGTAAGAAATATTTTGGCCATTTTATACTCCCCACAGCCCGGTAAGCAAAAATTAACATTAGCTAACGTAGGAAAATAAGCACAACAGCAACAACCCCACCCCAAAGGTGCTTACGTAATACTCGAACAATCCCTTACAAACAGGATATAAATTACTTATTAGGCTGAGTGGCTAGTTTTTCGTACTGGCAAATATCTAAACAGAATGAGCCAGGTGCATAACAACGGAGTTTTCAAAACTATGGAGGGGGGGCACGGGCCCATAAATCTATCTCTAAGCCTGTGCAGGGACCCCAACTCTATGGGGCCCAAGGTCCCTTCGCCCACCCTCTAAAAAATTATCTGCGGACAATAAAAATAATAGTTAACTGTAAAAGATATAACATATAAAACATGTTAATTATTATTACCAATGTTTTTCTTGTTGTTGTATAGATGCAACTGAATTTCGTATAAGAGGTGAAACAGGCTTATACTTTATTACATCAACTATAATGTTACAATAATTATCAAATAATTGAAGTTGTGGCAAAATAATGTATTGTCTGTTAAGGTTTTTAAATAAAATTATGGGGGAGCAGGTATAGCAGAAAGTTTATAGGGGAGGTAACAGGCTTAATGAGAGAGGTTATAGAACTACAAGACAACTCATATATTCCTATGTTAAATATACAAAATTTCATTGCAATGGGAGGTTACAATACCCAAAACTGCCCCCTGGCTACGCCTCTAGGGGTGAGGGCAAAGATTCCACACGGCTTGAAACTAAAAGCCAAGCATAAAAGTGTACGGGATTGAGGCTTATCTGGGTCTCTCCCTCCCCCATAGCTCCAATATTTTGTTGAAGTTGAAGTCCGAAGAATGAGCTATATCTTATTGTTGAAATAAAACCATCATCCTGAACACATATACAAACGTGAATATTTCTTGCAAGGGTTGTGCGCCATTTCTTTCTTAACACATGAGTTAATATCACTAACGATATTGATTAATAAGAATAAATGGGGAGCAAGTGGTTTGCCCTTGAAACTATCTCGTTAGCTTATCGTCGAGTGATTCAAGATCACGGAATGTTCGGAGAAAGCCACAAGAGCTTTAACTCCTGCGAGGAAAATAAACACAAAACAGATGGCCCTTGAGAGCGATAAGCCCCATTTCGCAAAACTCAACAAGAATTTATGGCAGCGAGAGAAGTCTGAAACCACTATTTCAATGCCATGTGTTTTCCACAAGATCTACAACGAAAGAAGGGACAGCAATGATCTCCCAATCTTAACGGGAATGATGGTGTATAGTGGTATAGGTTACAGCCAATGAGAAGTGGAGGGGGGGTTAGACGGTCGAAACTCCTAGTTCCTCCCCTTATTTTAGGAATACTTTAGGGGAAAAGTTAACTTTCTCACAAAAACATATCAACGCCCGAGTGGTTTGTATATCCTAGAAGAGGAAGGGGGTGTCAAACGATCCCAAAGACGGGGCTACACACGCTGGAGGACACTATAGGCTGTTTATCCCTGAAGATACTGAAGTTTGCCAAGGAATTGGCGTTCCTCAACTGTGCGTGGAGCATTCTGTCCTTGAGCTTTTTAATGTAGATATATAGACGACAAGTTAACACTGCAGTGGTGGTGTTTACAGTTCATAACTGTGAGATGCTATTTTTCGCCCTTGGGAGCATGCAAGAACGCTGACCCTCATTTCGAAGGTAACGACGCTCTTGGACATTGTTTGCACAGAGGAATTTTCGGTTTGTTGAACACGTAAACTGGCAAAATGCAAATACCTCAGCGCTTCCGGAACAAGTTCGAAATAATTAGTCTTAAGACGCATTCAGCAACCTTCGTAACGATCGAAAATAAAAGCTAGACATGTACTAAGCGTTTAAAATAATTGAAATCGCTAGATGCGAAACCAGCATTCCCTATGCATACGCAAATTCCCAAGTAGCAATTAAAAATAAGCAAATGTTTGTATTTGGAACATAGGGAAAGCGTTTTGTTTCAATAGGTAAAAGTAATCAATATGGTATAATGAAACCCCGATTTTACGTTCCCGTAACACACGTTTTTCCTGCTTCGAAAGTCCTTTTTTCCCAAATATGAAATGAATTATTAGCTTAATGATTTTCCCGCTGGAGGGGGTGACTCCACCCACTCTCAGAAAAACGCAAAATCGGGTATTCATTGTAGTATAATTTCCACAAAAGCTACGTGTTTTTAATTTTATAAATGTACATTTGCTTAGTATATTTAAAAAAATAATAATAACACAATCTATAGGCACTTTCTCATTTAAAAAGAAATCGGCTCAGTCGATTCAATTCAAAGAAATTGAATAACTGCATGTATTACAACCAAAACGACCCTCTGTAGTTTTAATGGAACATTATCACTTAAAACACATAATGTCATCATCCCACCTCTTTAATATACATACCTATAAACAAAAGTCAACAAATTCTGTGGCCACTGGTGGATAAATTTTCGCAGACAGCGAGTAGGAAACCTTTTCCCGAAAATCCCTTTTTGAGGCTGGCTAATATTGTCTGGCGACTACGATTGGGCGCGATTAGTCGAACCCTGCGTATAAGCAATATCACATGTGTGTTATACATGCATTTGCGTTTATTTGTTTGGATGTTTTATGGCGCAAGAGCATCTGGGCTATACTGCGTCAAGTGTTATACATGTATTTGCGTAACCTCAGCGACTTGCAGTAGCATAGCAGTTCAAAACCCATGGGAGTGTGGGTGGGGGTCTTCGAGGGCTTCAAAGATGATTATGTGATGCAGCCTTAAAGAAAATAGTGTGTTTTGGCATCAATGGGAGGGGGGCTTTGAACCCCTACCTTTCCTGCGCCATTTTGGCAACTTGGGAAGGGTAGCACTAACAGGCCTTAAGAAATGAACCGCATCATTTTTATATAGCACTATTCTAGTTAGAAAATCAACTATTCTTTTTAATATATCAATCACTGAATTATAAAAAATAAATATGCTATAGTTGCATTTGGTAAAAGTAAATAAGTACTTAGATGTACTTAATGATGAACCTTAATAATATTAATAAATAAGTACTTAATCTAATATATTTATAGCAATCATTACTTTTTTTCTATTTCAAGTTTCAATAATATACAGTTTGCAGGGAAAAATATAAGAGATTATGGAATTCACTAGCACAGATATATGCACAGTATAAGTCTATACTATTATAAATTAACGGTCGCCAACCTTTCGGACCTCACGGACCACTAAATTCATGATTTTAAATCCCGCGGTCCATTAATATGAATTTTTTAAAAAGGTAAATACAGGGCTTCTCCTCTTATCCGCATTGAGGCAAATGAGGGTTTTTTCACTAATTGCCGATAATTATCTCAAGTACATTATAGATATAAAAATTTACAATTAATTATTTTAACAGAAAGTTGGCAGTAATTAAACGTTTAGGGTCCTATCAAGCGCATTTCGTGAATTTAGTGCAATATAAAGGCAAAAATTGTCATTCAGAATATGAGAATTTCTTAGAATATTATTTTTGTTTTATTATGCAATTAGTGTCCAGATTTTTCTGTGGACCACCGGTTGGCGACCGCTGCTATAAATAGTACCATATACTATAAAACGAGTGACATTTTCAACGTACCTGTACAGCACTATTAAGAAAGCAATTATTTTGTCCTGGCATGTTCAGCAGGCCTTTGGTGTTGGTGATGGATACACTGTTTCTGGAGTTAGCCGTTATGGTGCGGAGTAACGGTAGATCCTGTAAAGGATGGTCCCTCCCATCGCTCGTCCCACCCGGAGAGGGGCATTTAGTTCCCGGAAGATGAACCTGAGAGGAGGGGGACGAAGATTCCAGAGGGCCAGGCGCCATCCTGGAAGTGGAATCGTTCCTCAGCATTCCATGGTGGTGTTTTCAACTGTAAAGTAAAAAAAATATCGTGTAGAGATATACATGATAATGAAATAAAATGCACATACGTGTATTAAGGTATAAATGCATTAGTAGATCCACGTTACCATAGTTCCTTCAACTATTCGGCTCTACTAGCAACCTTTTACAGTGATGTCTAAATTCCGAGCACTACATGAAGACGCGAAAACATCCTCTGGTCCAGTGCTTCCTGTTTCCGTTTGTTATAGCCCGCAAGGTATGCCATTTTTCTACTTACGGTTTTTCGTTGATGTCTACGAGCCTTTAAAGGAGCTAGAGATTTAAACGGTCAACTCAAAAAGCGAGAAAATGCTAAGACGAGAAATAATAATCCTAGCCGTAATTTCAAACAAAGAAAAGGAGATATTAAAAACCTACGTTTTCAAATACTATGGAAGCTTGACGAGAACATACTTGTAGTATGTGGGGAGGGTTTTAATCTTTAAAGCTTCATGAGAGGGCAACGACAGCAAGGTGAAGAAGGGTGGCATTTTGCTCAAATACAAGTGGACTAATTATTACAGAAGAATTAAAGTACCGAATCAGGAAATGAAACGCAGAAATAAGACAGATGAAGCGAAACGGGTTCAAAAAGGTCTGATCTCTATGCGATCTAACAAGAATTTTAGTTGCTAATCCTTCAGTTTAGTTGCTTTTACCACATGGTGAAGCTGGTACAAAAGCTTATGTGCTTAGCGTTACCTAATCTGGAATTATTGCTATACTTGGACAGAAAAGTTGCATTCGAAACGTTTCAATTTAAATGTAGCGAATTTGGTTAACAGCAAAAGAAGTTGCTATAATTATTAGTAGCCTTCGGACACGCTGCAGTTTCCAAACTGAACCATTAGACAGCACTCTTAATCATTATTTACAACACCAACATTGCGGAGGTTCATCTGATTTGTTTTGTGAGCGTTTCCACCGTCTACATGGCGTAAACTTACGCATTTTTCTGTTGCTGGGTCTCTCCTGATACAGGACTGTTCAATGGCTGGCAATCGAAAATCTAAAGTAGTGTTGCATTTCCTCCTCACCCATACATTGTGCGATCACACTATCCAGCAAAACATGTCCGACTCTCGCCAGGACTGTACCCCAATACAACGGCGTCCCTTTTCGGCAACTAAAAATGGCCACCCATGTTTTGAAAGTACGTATGTTAGAACAGAGAAAACTCGGGAAAGTAAACCAAGCTTTATATATCACAGAATAGAATCAAACGTGGCAGCATGCCATTTTTCAAAAACAAAAACCTCTCATAAGACTGTAAAGGAGCGGGTTTTTTAAGAGGCAATTATATCAACATACCGTTATAGCGACAACAGTAGACCTAGGTTTCGGCTCAGTGCCGACCAAAAATAAGAACAAGTTCTTTTATATTTAACACAACCCACAAAGGAAACTCTCTTGTGTGGAAATGCGTATCCCACTCCTATCCTTAAACTTCACTCGAAGCACTTGAACGCTGACAACTCCTTCAAAGCCAACATGATCAATTGAAGATTTGCTGACCCGAATATGGTAATAATGCACGCTGTAAGAAAATTCTTCGCCATTTCCATAAACATTCGAATTTCAGAAATTGCAATTGGGATGTTCTTTTTCAGAAATTGCAATTGGGATGTTCTTTTTCAGAAAAGAAGGGGAGCATTCCAGGAAGTATAATGGAATGGGAGGGTTAAAAATAATCCATCATTATGATATGCGTATACGTATATATAATAAATGGATGAATGCAAATGTGATGAAAGCCCCAAAGGATGAAAATGTAAGATAGCTTAGATCTCTTGATGAAAGAACTAGACGTAAAAAATGTATAAAGTTAAAAGGTAAAGATGTCCAGTTCGATATTGGTCCCACTAGCACGCAATAGGAATAACAAAACAATACCAATAATTATAATTAGCGTGCGTAATTATAGTATTTATGCCTTGGGTAATATAGCATTGTTTGTTTAATTGGACCCTCCCAAATCGTCTAGTAAGTTCCCAACCCCGGGCTTTCGAATTCTATTTACATAATGCATTGGAGGACCCGGGATCACGCGAAAAAAAAAAACCGATTTCGCACCATTTCTCAAAAAGCACAGTAATTGTATTTAGACGCTTTCTACGGGGGGTCAGAAGGAGACTTAATATTCCGTGTGTGATGTATTTTGTTAATATATTTATAATACTAAATATCTGAGTAGACTAATATATTTAGCATTAATGAACAAATTGCTTGGCATGTATGCTTCATTTAAAACTTAGAGGGGTATACTAAAATTTATAATTTCCTTTATCCGTACTATAGAGCAGATGGAGACCCAAACCTCTGATAAACGAACATGATGTATAGCCAATGGGAAACAAAAATTTGAACACCCGTTGTCATTTGCACAATAATTGTGCTTCAGAAAATTAAAAGGTGCCAATCGGTAGTGAACAGTGAAAGCTACCAATTTATGTGCACAAAATTTTCATAAGGGACCGTCTCCGCATGTACATTATCATAAATTTTGAAAATTCAAATGGAACACCTAAATTTGATATCATAATCGGGTTTTAGACCATTTAATTAGGCTCGTTTAAAATTTTAGCGTCACTTTGACCATTAAAATTACAGACATTCCGTGAAATGTATACGGGGCTCCACCGTGATAAAAAAAAGGAATTTGTATAAGTCGGGAATTCAATTTTCTGATCAAACCTATTGAAATCTAAAAGTTGTATGTAATACTAGTTAACATTTCTTCTTTTCTTTTTCTCACTGATTAAATTTGCTGATAAAAAACGTTAGGTCGTACAGAGCGTAAATGATATTTCTGTGAAATTTCATTTCCACGATTCCTTTATACTTCTATTTATATTTATCATATTCAAGATGCTTATTATGATTAATATTATTACTATTATATTTAAAAAATTTTAGATTTATTAATTATTATAAAAGATATAATTTATTTATTATTTTCTTTTTACTTTTTGTAATTATGCAATGCCCCTTAAACCGTTGCTTTAACTAATATCAAGCAAAAAAAAAAAAAACTATTGATCGGATTGCGCTGAAATTTCTACGTAGTAGGTAAAAATCGCAAGGCTAATTCCCATCAGAAAATTAATGTTTTTATTCATATTTTTATCAAATATGATTTTCATAATTTATAATTCATATTAGTTTGACGAATATTTCGGAGGACACTCATAAAAATACCCTGAAATATTTTAACATTATAAGCTCAATATTTCTAATATTTAAAACTCATAAACTCTTGAACGAAATATTTAGTCAAAATTAGGTGTTGCTATTGGAATTTTCAAAGTTGTTGCAAGTTTTAATATGAAAACGGTCCCTTAGGGGCCGTTCAAGTATTACTTAATCACATTTCTAGCCCTTTTATACCCACCTCCCCCTTGTAAGAAAAAATAAGCAAATGCCCGACCCCCTTAATGCTTACGTAAGATTTTGTCTCCCTAATTTTTTTCTTATTATTATTATAAAACTATATATTATTATAAAACATTTGAAATATCTGTCCGCATCAGTGACAGGCTAAACTTGGCGTTCAGAAACTCAATAACCGTTTAATCACAATCTCATCCTCGGTCGTCAAAAGCCCATAGATAACCAGATTAGGTCTTTTATAATTTTGATCGTTACAATCCATTCCATCTTCGAGGATGGATTGAGCACGCTCAACATCCGTAAGTCTATCACCCAAATTATTAAGGTTTTTCTCCAATTTTGATTCAATTCAACCGCTGATAATCTTAATTTGACAAGCTCTGTTATCATACTACGAAAAGACTCACTCTTGATTACGCCAGCATCCTCAACACCTCCAGGATCCCTCTTGCACAGTCCAGTTTCAATCATAGCTTTCAGATCACATGCAACGGCAGATATCTCAGCCTTAAAAGAACTCCTAATCTCAGAAAATTCACTTGTACGTGAGACGATCGGCGTCGCACCAAGAGCCGCATTTGCCTCGATGATCTTGTAGTAATTTGCCTGCTCATAATACCGCCGACGTAAAGGAAAATTATTAGCAAGTCACAAATCACAACTCGAAATGGGCTGAGAAATGCTCAAAAACCAAACAAACACGCACTGAATAGGCTTTTTTTAGTGTTAAATAATATATGGGGTGAATTTGAAATAAGAGAGAAAAAGCACGTATTTGTACTTTTTCCCATACTCTCCACGTAACTCTATGAAATTCTCCATGGCATTGAAAGATGGCGCATTCAAAAATCTATAAAAATTAGATATTAAAGAACTTTCTCCGTTGAGAAGACCTTTAGTTAATATGAGTGGTACGGCTATTCGGGACACCCTGTATATGTATATATATAAAGTAAATCATGAGTATGTAAGCTCATAATATACATATATCTCCTGCAGAACATTTTC
>QLNU02015360.1:24730376-24768251 GCA_006491805.2 Dysdera silvatica
TGAGACAATTAGATTTCTTCGAAAAATGCAAACTTTTCTTTCCAAACTTTCATTGTTGTTATGATTGCTTATTGAAAATGTTTAAAAATGTACACTGCTATCAATTTTGTGAATTCTTCCACAATCTGCTGCTTCATGAATTCCTGGTCCTACTGCGATATACGGTATGCTCTAATTATATGAAAAATCCAGTTATTTTTCTAAAACAACTAATTATAGGAATACTTATTATATGAGTCTAATTATATGAAAAGTTCAGTTCAAATTATGTAAAAAGTTCAGTCCTAATTATCTGAAAAATACAGTATGAATTACCGGTTCACCAGTGCCTGATTTACGCAGGGGCACGTGAGACAGCTGTCCCGGGCCCCCGATTAGGAGGGGCCCCTAAATTCTAAATTTAGTTCAAGATACTCGTAAAAAGTACACCACGGAAGCAATGACATTTTTTTTTTAGTTAGTCAATTGATGACCTTTTCTGCGTTTTTGTATTTTAATATTTATTTTGTGGGGGAAGTCCAGACTATTCAGGGTTTTAAAAAAGTCTTCAATTCAATTCGATCTGAACGGTTCTGGCAGGAGAACAAAATTATCTAGCTACGGTGCTGGTTGGGAGTGAAAAGGTTCTGTGCATAAAATTGCATAGATAAATTAAATAAACAGTTTATTTACTTTTACTGTTTAGTTTAAATAGTCTCGAAGGCTTTGTTGACGTGGTTATTTTCACAGAATAGAAGAAAATTTTTAAATTCGAATTTATCGTTAATCAATTACTACACTTGAAATTTATTAACTAGCTAACAATAAACTTCTAACTTGGTCATCAGACTACGAACTACTACAACTAAAACTACTGGCTACTTTATTAACTAAAACTACTAACTACTTTACTAACTAACTAACAGTAACTTAACTAGTTAAACATGAAGTTACAGACGTATATATTTTAACTCTTATTTTATGTCGAGAAAATGCAAGAGATATCGGAATCGTTTTTGGCACTTTTATCTTATACAGTGAAGCCTGTCTGTAGGGATCGGGGAAAGATACCGTTATACCAACTCATGTTTGTAAAAATTGCAACACCATGAAGGTAGCATGTGATTGAGCTGAAACTTTCAGGAAATGCAAATTAGGGTATGCTATTCAAATGATTAGAATTTCAGAGTCATCACGCATGCGTGGGCTGAGCAGCGCCCTCTGAACTGCTGATGGATCCGTATAAATAGAGGGCTGTAGCGGGGCGTGTATGGCTATCTGCTAGTGGTAAACGTTACATGAGACGTCACTATGCCTCTACGACGAAAGAGGGCGACATTTCAGCAAGTTACGGAGTTTGAACGGGGACGAATGATCGGCCTTCGTGAAGGAGGGTTTTCTTATCGTGCAATAGCAGCTCGTATGGGGCGTAACAGCAGCACAGTGATGCGAGTGTGGAAGCAGTGGGTTCAAGAGAACCAGACAACTCAGAAATCCGGGAGTGGACGCCGAAAGGTGACGTCAGCACGGGATGATAGACACCTGGTCCGCATGGCGGTGACGGACCGTTTTGCTTCATCTGGACAGTTGGCAGAACGTTGGTGCACTGCTACAGGTGTATCATTGTGTGCTTCATCAATTCGTCGGCGTCTACTGCACCGTGGACTGCGTGCAAGAGTTCCTTTATACAGGATCCTCCTGACGCAAAACCATCGGCGCCTGCGGCTACAATGGGCTCATGGACATAGAGACTGGCGTGCTGATTGGCAACAAGTGGTGTTTTCTGATGAATCCCGCTTTAATTTGGGGTACAGTGATGGCCGCATCCGTGTTAGACGCTATACCGGTGAACGCCACCTTCCGGAGTGCGTTATCCAACGTCATAGTGGACGATACCCCAGAGTTATAGTCTGGGGTTCGATTGCGTATCATCGACGATCTCAGCTGCTACGAATTGTGGGTAATCTTAACAGCAACCGGTACATCAATGAAGTTCTGGAGCCCGAAGTTGTTCCCTTCCTTCAAGGCATTCCCGGAGCTGTATTTCAACAGGACAATGCCCGCCCACATATTGCCAGGAATGTTCAAGACTTCTTTTCATCACAACAGATAAACCAATTGAAACGCCAATTGAACATGTGTGGGATTTCGTTGGTCGGCGTCTCGCTCGTGATCCTCGTCCCATAGCTACTACAGATGAACTTTGGGGTCGCATACAAGCAATCTGGAATGCTCTTCCTCAGGCACACATTCAACATCTGTTTGATTCCATGCCACGTCGTATAGCATCACTTATTGCAGCGCGTGGTGGCTTCACCAAATACTGATTTTCGACATGTAATATTGTTTTTTTGCTTTGTAATTTTAATCGTTTATTTGTATCAACACAGGTCGTTTGTACATTAAATTTCATTCAATTCGGACGAGTCCTTCATGGTGTTGCAATTTTTAGAAACATGAGTTCATAATTTATCGCTAGGATCTATTCAAGTATTACGTAAGCACATTTCTGGCCATTTTGTACTCCCTTATAAGAAAAAAATAAACAAATGTCTGCCCCAGCTTAACTAAAATTTCGGTTCTGTAATTTTTGGGTGAGTTTTTGAAATAAGAATGCAACGTGTGATGCAAATTATAATACTTATTTACATTTTTATTGTAATATTGAGCATTTATTTATAAGTTTGTTATAATATTAAATGCTTATTAATAAATAGAGAGTAATCACAACAAATTATCGCATTTAAAAAGTTTTAATAAGCTGTTAATAGATATTTTGGTGGAACATTTGCCACACTCATTGAAACAGTACATCGAATGTTAACGGTGTATTAAAACTTATTTAACTGCGATAATTTGTTAGGATTGCTCTCTATACATTTATTAAAAATAAGACATTGATTAGAATTTCAAAATTTCGGGGGAAGGGCAAGGGGAGATTAGAAGAAGGTCCCAGGAGATAAAAGGTTAAGAGACACTGGTTTAAATAATTAAGTATTTAACTGCGATTTCATGCATCTTATATTTTACATCGTTCACTCGTAGTTTGTCGTACATTCAAGTATTGCAGTTCTGCCAGGGCGGTTGTCAATTTGTGATTATGTGTTAGTACTATTATTTTCTGTGTCTCATGGAGGAAGTGTTCAAGTAATGCAAGCAATATTTTGGCCATTTCACCCCCACCTCAGAAAGCAAAAATTAACATTGGCTAACATAGGAAAATAAGACCAACGGCAACCCCCTTGCCCACGTAATACTTGAATTGACCCTAAGCATTTTTCAGATCCCCTCCATGTTGTCAGAAAAAAATAAGCAAATGTCAATCCCCAAAAACTTCCAAAAGTGCTTACGTGGTACTTGAACGGCCCCTTATAGACAATGTGGAATATAGTATACTTTGTATGTGTCGGGATCGGGTAAAAAAAATATTATACACAAACTTCACTGTATCTGTAATTCTGATAAAAAATAAATATGATGTTCTCATTTTTAGACTTTTTTTTTTTTATCTTACCTGATATTCATAAAACAGTCAATTATATGAACTTTTGGAAGCGAGATTATTCCTAATAAATTCCAATACAATCGACATTTAATTGATCATACTTAGTACATGATATAATAGCGCAAAATATATATTTTTGTCTTTTCTTTAATTGTTAGAATAGTTGAATCAAACACAAATAAAAGTAATAAGTGTGAGAAGAAGACCGTGCACTGATGACTTCAGTAGCTTAGGAAGCTTTCAATTATTGCGTGAGCAATATTTTGACCATTTTAACCCCCACTCCACGGTAAGCAAAAATTAACATTGGCTAACATAGGAAAATAAGACCAATGGCAACCCACCCCAAGATGCTTACGTAATACTTGAAAACTTCCTTAGTGGTTAGAGCATGGTAATTCAAAGGCAACTCGATTTCACCCATAAGACATGACTTTTTATTTTTTTTAGAGAGAAAGAGAGAGAGAGAGAGAGAGAGAGAGAGAGAAAGAAAGAAAGAGAGAGAGAGAGAAAGAAAGAAAGAGAGAGAGAGTTCATAAACCAAAGACAGGTTCTAATTTAAGTAGTTTAAACTTAAAAAATAAATAAATAAAACATCTTTATGTCATATTGACTGTTCATTAATACTTAATCTATTTATTCTAGGAGTCATTTCATGTTATTCGATGTGAAATGGTATGGTGATTTTATGATTTTATAAATAATTTTCAGCCGTAAAACTTCTAATGAATATCCTCTTATTCACGAATATATCCACACTGCAAATAATACTTGGGCGCTAGTGCACATTTCGAACAGGTCGCCAATTTTTTTTCTCCTGCTCTCGTTTCATCGACGAATTGTGCACCTTCGCCATATTTTGTAAGGTATTATATACCCAGGTGTGTTTCCATAGGCGTACGCAGAAAGTTCATACGGGAGTATTCAAGTATTACGTAAGCACCTTTGTGGGGAGGGGGTTTGATGTTGTGCTTATTTTTCCATGTTAGCCAATGTTAATTTTTATTTACGCGGGGTGGAGATGGGTATAAAATGTGAAATATTGCTTACGTAATATTTCATTGCTAGGTGGGGTTACAGAGGTACAATATGTAACATATTCCTATGTTAAATACAAAAAATTTCATTGCAATTGAGGGTTACAACTCTCATCAACAGCCCTGCGTACGCCAATGTGTGTTTCTATATATGAGGCCAGATAACACTGGCAATATATACTTGTTGTTATTTTGTTGTTTTGTTGTATGCTTATTGTTGTATACTTATTTAAATGCTATCGCCATACTTGCTTCACGGTCACCGATTCCAGGAAGTCAGGATAAACATTTCGATATCTGAAGGTAAGATAATTTCTATTGATATTCTTGTTCTTAGACATATTTCAATCAACATCTTGCATGTTAATCTGTTTTTCACCCTTATCACAACGGAAATCTTTAAAGTGAAGTGTGTCTGGCAATCAGAGTTATTCGCACATCATCATTCAATCTTTAAATTAATATCATTATATTAATATTACGGTTCCCGGCCAAATTTAGTTTCAAACTTCCCTGACTTTTCCAGACCAAATCTTAATCGATTTCCAGTCACTAATTATACTAGTAGCAACCAACACATTACAATGCACTAAAATTTCAAAATCAAAATAAGTTTCAAGACCATGAAATCGATTAACAAAAACCAAAGCCGTTTAGAATTTGATTATAGTGAATTCATAAATGCAAAAATTGCGTTTAAAAAGGTATTTCTTTAGCTTAAAAACACACATTAATTAAATATTAATGACATTTTCATTCGGCCCCTTCAAATTCGTTAAAAACGCTTTCAACCATATAATCGCATAGTTAGAATTTCATTTCTTATTCCATTTAATGAAAAGTATATATGACAATATTATGCAAGGGAAAAAAGACTGCTGATATCAGAATCCCTTATAAATAAGATAATTTATCCAAAAACGTTTTCTTTTTCAAAGTTTATTTTAGTTATTCAGATATTCTTTCCTGAGAAATATATGCTTAATATATATATATATACCTTTTTATGTACTAAATTTTTTTTAGTAATTTATTACTTTCAGCAGATTTCAAAAATACTGTTTTACAACACGATGTGATACAACAACATTACCACAGTTTCAAATTTATGATTTACAGATATTCATTGTACACTGTATTTGTTACACAGAACATGTATATATATGTATATTTAAAACCCATCTAAGATTCTCCGACGACATCATGCTTTCTGCAAAAGATCCAGAAGAGCTCCAAAGACTCATTGAAGATCTCAGAATGAAAGGAGAAACATCTGGCTTAAAAATCAACTTGAAGAAAAGCATGATCATGTTTAATAAGTTTATACAAACTAAGAAAATCTTTATTTCGAGAGAAGAAATACAGCAAGCTGAAAATTATATTTACCTTGGTCAACGAATTACGATGAAAGGCGACATAAATCAAGAGATCGAACGTCGTATCAAGCTTAGCTGGCAAGCATTCTACCGGCTACAAATAATTTTTAAAAAAAAGCTCCCTATTTCTTTACAGAGGAAAGTTTTCGATCAATGCATCCTACCTGTTCTGACTTATGGTAGTGAGACATGGACATTGACTGCCAAAGGTATCCAAAAGTTACGAGTGGTACAAAGGAACCTGGAGCAGCAGATGCTTGGTATCACGCGACGAGATCGAAAGACCTTCAGTTGGATAAGAGATCAAACAAAAGTTTGTGATATCATTGCGAAGGTAAAAAGTTTGAAATGGAAGTGGGCAGCCCATATTGCTAGAAGAACTGACAACAGATGGACCAAAAACATCCTAGAATGGATCCCACTGGACACCACACGCCCAAGGAAAAGGCCAAAGACGAGATGGGTGGATGAAATAATTAAATATATTGGGCACAAGTGGCAGCAAAATGCACAAGATCGACTTCGTTGGAAAGATGCAGAGGAGGCCTTTATCCTGCAGTGGATTGACAACGGCTGAAATGATGATATATATATATATGAGCTTATGATAACATGGTTAAAGGTTATGTTCAGTTTTGATATCATGATTAGTATTATGACAAACCCAGGCTCCCCACCCCCACCCCACCCCAAACACAAAGTTCTATTCATGTAAACATCATCCAAATACTAGTCCAATACGCAAATCAATATTCATTGGATACCCGACAACATAAAAGATTTTAATTTTCTTGTAAAATCATTAATTTCGTTTTCATGTCTTAAATATTTAAGAATTTTATTCCAAAGATTGGATCTAATTATATATTTTTCGGCGGAGAATTACATCTAGCGGTTTCAGGGTTAAGACTATTTCTAAAACGTGCATTATAGTTAGGCTGGAGATATGTCAACTTGCAATATCAGCAAATTTATCATTTTTATCCTTTGAAACATAATCATAAATATTCTGTAAATTGTATTGCCTTTGAACGTGAGAATATTATAATAATTATTACAATTGGCATTTTTTTGCTCAAATGTTTTCTGCAAAAAAATTTCACTTTCATTAATATTATGGTTTGCCATAATCTCCCATGCAGTGATACAATAAATCAAGTGGGAATTAATCATTGTTTTATACATTCCAGTTTATGTTCTTGTTAAATATTCAGATAATCTCTATTCCTCAAATATTAATTTTCGGAAGGCGTTTGATCAAATATATAAGCTTTTTAAAATTTTCAATATGCAATGTAGTACGAAGAGTACAGTTCAAGAAAATATTTTAATAGGCTATTTATTGTAACGCTGGATTTTAAATTTCCCTGGTTTATGCCTTTGCACTGCAAATTTCCCTGACCTTTCCAGGTTTTCCATACGGCCAGAGATACCCTGTAATATCACTACACTGGCGCTCAGTAGCGGATTTCTAAGTAAGCATACGAGGCACATACTAAAGTCGGTCTGTAGCCACCAACTGGGTCCTTCACCACGGTAGCTCCGATGCTACCGTCTTCTATGACTCTCAGGCTGCTTTGCTTGGCCTCCAGGCCGATCCTGCTGTTTGGCCGGTCTGCCCCATTGTCCAGGACATTGTGGTCGCGGCGGCTAGATGTGCGGATGAGGGGAGGTCTGTGATATACTGTTGGTTTCCTGGCCACACCGGTAATCGTGGTAACGAAATTGCGGACACTTGGGCGCGTCGAGCCCTAGAGGACGTAAACGGTTCCTGCAGTAACAGACCCTCCCCGCACAACCCCTCCCTTTCCTGCCGTATCAGGAGTCTGAAGGACACCTATCGAAGTGACATGGTGAACCTCTTGATAAGAGACATTACGGGGCACTTCCGATCAAAGTTCGAGGTGCGAAAGTCGCCATACTTTCTTTCCGATTGTCTCCCAAGGGGGGCACAGACCAGGCTGCATCGTTTCAGAATTGGCTGTGCATTCACCAACAAGTACCTCCACCGCATTAGGCAACTCCCGTCGCCTGTGTGTCTCCAGTGTCAGGAAGGTGCTGACGAAACACTGGAACACATTCTTTTGCGGTGTCCGGCCTACGGCTACCTCAGGGAGGAGCTCCTTCTCGCCCGCCGCCGTTTAGGCCTCGCCTCGCCACCAGGTCTGTCCGACCTCCTGGATCCCACCGGATCCCCCCGCCTTCGCGCTGCCTCCGTGGCTGTGCTAAACACCTTCCTTTCCGGTCTTGGCCGGTTCCTGTAGGTTACTCGGCTGGCCCATGGGGGTGTCTCCGGTCCTGCTGCCTGGGCCGTGGCCGTTCCCCGTGGCGGCCCCCCGGCAGCTGGTTTCGGTGTGCGTTGAATGACGACTTTACGTGAACGTGCATCTATGAATGCCGTGTTGATTGGCAATCCATCTCCCCCTCAGCCGCCTCGGCGGCTGATTACGCTGTTCAAGCGTCCTGTCTGGGATCACAGCGCCGCCACCTTCGGCGGCCACCATTCCCACCCACCTAAATAATACACTCACTCATACTAAAAGTACTACTTAAAATATACGTAGGGAATCCAAAAATAATGTACTGGTTGTTATATAAAAACATTAATTAAGCATAGTTTTGTCATTATTTGAAAAAATCGCCTTCACGTATAAAAGTTAAGCGAGTATGATGGTCGATTTTTATTTTTAAAGTGTAATTTTCTTTATAGAGTGAAAGATGTAAGAAATACAGTATCTATGGCACATTTCTACGTCACTACTGCTGACGCTGAATTACGTCAATGAAGCCTTTGAGTAATAAAATGTACATATTTAAGATGCTTTCGATGATGTCCAAGACCTGCTTTATTCGAGGTGAAAGCGTAACAATTCAAAACTTCAAGGGGCTGAGTATATGGTGTGTGCTCGCGGGACCTTAAAAAGATTGTTTGATGCGGCCTTAGAAAATAATATGTTTTGTTATCCAATGGGGGGGGGGGGTTTAAGGCCCCCGAACCCATCTTTTTCCTACATCACTGCGAGGCAATGCCCACACACACACGACCCTGTAGGGAGAAGACGTTGTTCTGAGTTAACGGATACTCAGTTTGAGCGATGCCTGCATCCAGAGGGGGGGATTTTATGGACCGCCCCCCCCGAAAAAAATGTAATAGAACCGCAAAAATACCTAGGGCCTATATGTATTTACTTGTCAAACTTGAAAAAAGTTATTAAAAAAAACTCAAATCTTGAATTATAAAATTCTGACCACAAGATCTTGTTTTGCAGACCATTAATTTGAAGAATACTTTAAAAAAGAAAAACAAAATATAAACCATTTTCTTTAAAAGGGGGGATGGCATTCTGTAAAATTAAGTTTTGATGGCAAAACTGCAAGTAAAAAATTACAGTGAGGTCCTGAGGCAAAATTGGTGTTTTCTTATTTATTTTTGTATGATCTATTTCAGTCGCGTAGCAACTTGAAACTCATGGGGGCTCAAGTGGCTTCAAAGAAGATTATATGATGCGGTCTTAGAGAAAATAATGTTTTGATACCCAATGGGGTGGGTGGGGGCTTGAGCATCCAGAGCCCCTCCCTTTCCTATACCACTGATCTATTTATATTTCTTCTTTACAATGAAGGTGACACAACTTTATTTGCTATTTTGTAATTTTTTTTTAACTCCCTCCCCACTTCCGAAATTAAGTCCTGGCTACGGCCTTAGTTTGAGTACTGTGCTGAGTTTCTTTGCTGTAACAAAAGAAATCGTTTAAAAAAAAAAAAAAAAATGCTGCGTGTACTGTAAACCACAGAATAATAAACTAGTAATAAGTAACGCGTTGTATTTGTAAATTGAATGATGTAATTGTAAATAGTTTACAAATAATGCACATATGTGGCTCCTGAAAAATGTTGTTAAGCCATTACATCTGCCTACAAGTAAGAAAAAGAAGATGTTTGTTTGGCTTTTTTATGGCGCAAGAGCATCTGGGCTATACTGCGCCAAGAGAAGAGCGATTCGCTATGCAGCGAGATTCGTTTTAAGTCGACGACCTAAAACCTAAGGCGTCACTAAACTGTTTACACTTACATTTGAAAAAAAAAAATATTCAATAATCAATTCTCACCCGATATATGCACGGGCACGTTTTCGATACATCTTACCTCAGCATGAGGCTGCAATTTTAAGAGTGACTGCAAATGAATTACGTTTGAAAAATAAAATAAAAATTAGTTAAGCTAGATAGTTTAAGCTGAAATCAGAGCTAAAACGGATAAATTGTGGGCATCGTTGCATTTTCAGTGCTAGGGTGGCTTCACAGGGTCGGTTCTTTGTACCCTTACTCTTATCCATATTTATCAGACCTAAGACACACAACAACTCCACCCTCTACATATCTCGCAAAGTGGGGGGTCTCTAAGCAAAGCATAGAAACTAAAAATCTCTTAAATACGCGTTGTGGGGCTGCAAGCAAAAGCAGGGGCTTTATTTTAACAAACAACTGCTAATCTGTGCGACTTAATAGTGAAAGGGGTCACCCACAAAAAAAATATTTTGTATACTTTTCTTCTCGAAATTTCAAGTTGGTTTTTTCTTTTTCCCTTTCGGAGGTTTTCTACCTTTCAAAATTACACCAAAGACTTGAAATCTAACGGAAACGTTTGGCGCTTCGTTGCCTAATACTCGGAGAACAGTTTGTATGTGCTCATCACACCATCACCTTTTCATCAGCTTCAAAATTCCTCGGTGCATAAACGCAGCGAAATTCTCGTAGGAAAATGAAAATCGCAAAAGCTTCAGTCAATGGCGGACGCAGATTTTCATTTTGAGATCATGGACAGAATTTGCCATGGTCTCAGAATAAAACCCTTCATTTATCATGAAAGTTGGAATTTTTTACAGTGAAAAAATATATTTTGGGGGTCATGACCCCTGTGACCTCCCCCTGTGTCCGCCCTTGCTTTCAATAATCCGTGTGTCTTCCTACGATGATTAAAACGAATAATTTTCCCTTTCTATAAACTTGGTTCCCAAGAATGGAAGAATATTGCCTATTTCCATGGCGATTATGCCAAAATAAATGAATAAGCTGCCAATTCTGGCAACGTTAATTCCTGGATTTTGACGTAAGAGCGCATGCGTGCGTAAAGAGCATCTGTCTTGGAAATATGCCAATAACCACCGAAACCGGTTTTCAAGGAACGCAAACCTTGGTGGTTGCTCTTCCCGCCAAAACTTTTTTTTTTCCCCGAAATCCCTAACTCACCGAGGGGTGGCAACTGATAAAAGAACAAAATAATAACAATCCATACATAAACATAAGATTCGCGCGTTTTAGTCATAGTTTTTTCTTATCGTATAGAATAGACAGACAAGGAAAATAAATAAACAAAATAGAAATTTTGATTGAAAATTTATGACAGACGGATCGCCAGACAAACGATGTGGATCAGAGATGGCCGACTTCTGTATATGCATGAGGTCTAATTATGATGTGTTGGCGTCACGTGTCGCCCAAATGTTTTGTCTGGTCAGTGTTTAGGCGAATGTATTTCCTGAAATATTACACACTGGTTATTTGAAGACAGTACAGTGAAAATCGGTTATAACGACCTTCAAGGGACCGTGAAAATTCGGTCATCAAAACCAATAGTCTTTATAAATGATATCTTTTTAAAATCATGTAGTTTATAGTAATGTAATCTAGAGTTTTATATATTATTTTGACATCAAAACAAAATGACATTTTGGTTTCAAAATAAATAAAAATATATTGAATTATAATGAATTTAGTTTCCGTTTAAATTATATTTATAGCCACACTAAATACATAGTACTTTCTTAGTTTTTTAAATTAAAAAATTGTAGAAAATACTACCAAAGTATATAATGTAGAAAACAAGTGTAATGAATAATATTTATTATATTATACTAATGACTTCAGAACAGTGCCGGTTTAAGAGTTTTGTGGGCTTTACACTGAAAAAATAGAATGGACTCCTAAAGAATATGACCCTCGTGATATTCAATTAATAAATCACCTTTTTTTAAGTTCATTATCTTTAATATCCAGGTTTAGCAGTAATAACAATTTCTCGACATTCGTAAATAAACAAGATTAGAATAACACATTTTGGTAACTAACTTTAAATTTTAATAACTAGCCCACGTGGTTCTGATTTATGACTGTCAAGTCGCGTCGTTATATCCGATACGAATTTCCCTATTTAGAATCTATGTAGACTACAAAATCGCCGTCGTTACAGCAAGTGTCGTCGTTACAGCAAGTGTCGTCGTTATAACCGATATATTTAGTATGGAGTAGAATAGCAAACCAAACTTCTTGTAAAAATTCCGTCATTATATGCGGTTGGTCGTTATAACCGGCGTCGTTATAAACGATTTTCACTGTAGTTATATACAGTGAAAACTGTCTTAGGCGGAACCTACATAAAGCGGAAACTTGCTCAACACGGAATTTCTTTGCCGTCCCTTCAGAAGTCAATGGTAGTTAACATTAGCTACGGAAACTGTCTAACGCGGAAACGGAAAGCACTATTTAGTCCCGTCAAAGAGAAAAACCTTCATAAAGCGGAAAATCGTTAGTAGGAAGGAAATTTTCTCAGCAGAAAAAGGAAAGAGGGTTGTAATACAATGCAAATAGCAAAGTGGGGGATGACGAACAAAAGACATTTTACAGATATAGAATGCCCTTGTCCGCATAGGCGTAGACAAGGGCTGGTTTTGGGGGTTGTAACCCCCCATTGCAATGAAATTTTGTATATTTAACATAGGAATATATGAGTTGTAGCTCTGTAACCCCACCTCATTAAGCCTATAACCCCCTTTATGAACTTTCTGCCTACGCACATGCTTGTATGACCACCATTTTGCACACCATCCACCCACCATAGGCATACCTAGAAAGTTCATAAGGGGAGGGTTACAGGCTTACAATGGGGGGGGGAGGGGTTACAGAGCTACAACTCCATTGCAGCATGTATACTATATACAATTTCATCGCAATGGGGTTACAATCATAATCGACCCCTCTTACGTATGCCAGTGCCACCCACTTCTTAAATAAAAACGTTCATTATTAACCAGAACGAAAAGTCACTCACATCGACTTTATCAATTCATGGATAAACCTACCGCAAGGGAGAGTATCTTTATACAAAGGAAACATTATTTTTACAAGGGAATCATTATCTTTACAAGGGAGGTACTTTATCGTTACAATTTAAGCTTACGTAATAGATTTTTGTTATGGTATAAGCAAGTATAGTTAGCATGAAATTTTGCACCATATTGATCGTAACTACTAAAACCACAAAATAGTGCAAAAATTAAAATTAATAAAAATAAAATGCAGTGATAAAATAAATATAGTCTTAAAGTTCGCAAGATAAGACAAATAAAAACAATTAGCATATGCAGTCATCTCTTACCACTGAATTTAACTATGTATGTATTTATTTTGCATGTAACCTACATAAGACGGAAACCTGCATACTACGGAATTTTTTTCCGGTCCCGTGAGTTTCTGCCTTAGACAGGTTTCACTGTACATATATTTTAAATTATCTTGGTGAACCGTTTCACAATTTGGACAACAACGAGACCAAGTGTGCAAGACTGCATTCAAAAGAAATTCAAATTGCTATTTTGAACACAGTTTTAAGCAAATTGCTGATGATTTTAACATGTAATACTTTGAGTTCCCATGCGAAGTAACTAGTCGATCAAAATCAATTTTCAGTGCTGTTATTGGTATTTTTACCAAATCCTGGAGGTAGTCATCAGTGAATTAGTTTTTTCATAATAATTTTTCAATGCTTTCACAATAGAAAAACGGCCATTCACAGAAACACGTACTTCCAAACATAGATGCAATTCTACTAAATCCACCCAATTCACTGTACTAACATGTTCCTCCTCCTCCGCCATTTTTCACCTGTACAGAATAGATCAGTGGTTCCCAACCTGGGATTCGCTGCAACTAGTTTTATCTGCAAATATTTTTTTTAAGGAATTAATTTCATGCCAAATGTTTCCAAGGCTTTTATATTTCAACATGGCTACACACATTGCAATATTCTACTAATCGTTGTTAACTTTATATCTATAATATACATTAATATATACAGGGACAGCTCGAGGTTGATTTTGAACCTGGGCGGGCTGGCACGGATTGCTTTTTTTTGGCGCCCCCTCCACTGAAAACAGAAGATATTCATTCACTGATGCACAGTGAACCATATACCTTATAAAAGTGGCCAAAAGTCCGAAAGAATTTCTCTAAAGATGTCTCTAAAAAATTCTCTAACTTGGTCTCTTTTTAAAGAGATTTTCTACTATTGGGTCAATTAAAAACTTAAACTTGACTTCAATTTGGCGCTTTCATCCAAACGGGGCCCTGGGCGGCCGCCCGGTTCGCCTTTCCCTTCAGCCGCTCCTGAATATATATATAATTAATATAATATAATTTTATATTTAATGTGTTTCCTTTACTCTGTTAAAAATGCTTTTATTATGCAAATGTGACGATGGACGGGGGTCGCCGATCTTTTGGTTACTATAAAAGGGTCGCGGATTACTTAGCTACTAATGGTAGGTTTTAAAGCGAAAAAGTTTGAGAATTTTCTAGAATAGATAAACATGAATCGAGTAATCTGCTTGGTGCAAGTTTAAGAATATTAAACTTACACCAAGTAAATGAACTGCATGTTTAAGAATGTGCACTAAGATGTACCTTATTCGGAAAAGTAAGAAAATAGGTATGCGTCAATAAATCAGTGGTTAAAACCACCAATAAATATTTAATTTTGTTATCCTTGCCGCTGATCACCAGTTCGACATCTTTGGTGTAAATAATGTTTTAATGATTTTTTGGCGATAAACAAATCGACTTGGCGAGTTCGAGAACTTAATTTGAACAAATATGAAGTGTTAAACATGCGTACTACAAGAATTCTGACCTAGGCAAAATTGAAAAATTGCCCCTTTTACTTAAAATATTGTGTCATAGGTAACCAGGTCCTTTGAAGACCTCTGCGAGGGCCCCAAAATAGCGGGCCCTAGCCCGGGCCAACTTGGCCTATGCGCAAAACCGGCACTGGTCCTAGGCGACCGTCTAAGTTTCCTTAATGTAGTAGTTTTCTAACTTTTATAGTTCTCTGCGTACTGTGAAGCATATAAATATTTTCCAGAGAGCAAAATAAAAGAAGCATTAATAGATTTTAAATTAATAATAATATTTAATGTAATTAATTGATCATAGCTGCACATAACCTCTACACGTGTAAGTTCATTCTCGTTATAAAAATATACTTTTGGAATAAATCACAAAGTACCAGGGAAGAAATTTACATACAAAAGTTAAACCCTTGTAAAATAGCAAACGAAAAAGATCACCCCAAGATTTCGAACGTGTCAGCAGTAGTCTTTCATCAGGATCATCTATTTTACCAGTGCTTAACGTTTTGTGTGCAAAATGTACTTTTATAATATTCACGGCACACCGTTTGGGAAGCACTATCCCCACGGGTGGGCCAGCCTTGTACTTGTACTGCATTTAATACTACGGCATGTACTAAATATGTACGCTTTTGTACAGCATATATATAGCGCTCCTTCATTTTTGATGCTTCCTATAAAAGAAGTTCATGTTTGTACCTGTGCACCTTATTAGTGTAGACTAGAGGTCAGAGGCGGCCCTAGAATTTGTCAGGCCCACGGCAGGGTATATTACACGAGGCCCTATACAAGAGGACCCGCATATAACGAGGAACTTGGGACCAAAGAAAATGCTCGCTATATCCGACCTGCAAAAATCTTGCTCGCTAAAAAACGATTGAATTCTATTGATCATCATACCAAATAACATTTACATTTTCTTCGCTATAGCTATATCTGGAAACTCGCTAAATGTGTGCTCGTTATAAGTGGGCACTACTGTATTTGCAAGCGTTTCCAAATGATTTTGATTGAGAGGGAAGAACGAAGAGAGGGAGAAGCAAATTAAGAAAAAAAAAATGAAATATACATTTAAATACTGATCATATTTTCAATGACTCAAGTGTTTGTAACAGCATATACAGTCAAACCTCGTTAAAACGAACACGCTTAAGACGAATTACTTTTAATACGAACCGTTTTCTGAAGTCCCGTCAAATTGTATAGGAATTTCCATGCTATTTTTACCTTTAATACGAACACTGATAAGACGAAATATCGTTTACTACGAAATGTTAATCAATGGCCCTTGGAAAATTTCCTCCGCTTAATACGAACGAAACGTGCTTTATAAGATTAGAGCTTCTCATTGATAATTTCAATAGATTGTAGTTGCCAGACTAAACATGTGGGATTAGCGAATTTTATATATACAGTCAAACCCAATTAAAACGAATTACTTTTAATATGAATTGTTTTCTGAGGTCCTGTCAAATTATATAGCATACTATCCTCTCCGGATAAGACGAATTACTGTTAATACGAGCAAATTTTCTGTTTTCCTTGGTGTCCGTCTTAAAGAGGTTTGACTGTAATTGCTTTACAAATACTTCCTGTTGGCGTTTACATACCAGTGGATCCTCCAGTGGATCTTTGCGATTAAATCTGGCACTCCCAATTTTGATCGTTAAAAAAAATCGCAAAGTACAGTAACTGCATTCATTTCTATACTCAAATGAAGTTGTTTCCTCCAAGACAAATTGAATAAATGTACACCCATCTACCTACCTTACACTCTTTCTGGATTCTATAGCTTCGGAACTTCCAGAGTTGAATTTGCTGCTAAAGCATTGTTTACACAAACGTGAAGAAACTCAACCGGCAAAAGCAAATCTTGTAGAGAAAGAGTTGCCGCAATTCCGAACGTGTGACTTTACACACCATTTGCTACTACGTTCTTCATGCTATGGAGCTATTGAGCTTGAGAATATTGTGGAGCTTCCATCCTTGAGAAGCGTTATAATTTCCCCAAAAAGGCATTTTCAACGTTTGAACGATTTGAAAAGGAATTTACCATAACCTAGCAGCTAACCATCGCTTGACATGCCAATAAACACTCTTGCTATCAACTCTAAATTTATTAGTTTTTAACAAGCACTGATTTCACTCATTGAAATGTTTTGCTGGACAACTTCTTAACCAAAGAATCTTTAAATTCAGTTCATAATTGTATAATATCTAGGAAATTGCATCATTCACATTGCACATATGTAATAAAACCATTGGTGTCCGCAGGGGGCTGTTGATAGGAGTTGTAACACCCCATTGCAATGAAATTTTGCATATTTAGCATAGGAATATGTGAGTTGCAGCTCTGTAACCCCATTACGAACTTTCTGCGTACGCCTATGAATAAAACGTTCTTTTGTAATGAAAATGTAACCACTTCTTTGTCTTTACACTCCCATTATGTGTGTCAAGATTCCATCGGCGCCGATGGCATGAAAATATTGGGGTGACAATATAGCCTTAAAAGGCATTTTGTTTGAAATTGAAGGGGGATATGGAACCCTAATGCCAACATTGGGGGGACGGGCCCCCGCTTTCGGATTCATAACGATGAGATGGCTCACTTTCTTCAGATACGTATTTTTTGAAACCAAAATTAATATTTGTCTGTGTCCTTACGGCGCGAGGACAGCAAAGGCAATGATGGGTAGGAACCTTTAGGTTTCCGAGGAATCAGAACCTCAGCTGAAAAAAGGAACCAAACCCCAGACTACGGTGGGCAGAAAAACAACACGTGGTCTACACACTGGCGTACGCAGGAAAGTGTTGATGGGGGTCATAACCTCCCCATTGCGATGCAAGTTTGCATATATACATATAAATATATGGAGTTGTAGCTCCGTAACCACCCCTCCCCTTTATGAACTTTCTGGGTTCTATCACTATTCGTTGAACCCAAGCTAATGGGCACGATAGTCTAAGGCTCCAAAAAAGGAGAACTGGTACATCCGCCATTTTGATGCCATCGTATCACGTGATCTCATTCACATGCAGATGAGTGATTTACGAACGTGTTATTTTTAATAAAATGAGGTGAAATTGGTGGGTGTTCCGCTGAGAATTGTTCTAATCATTCAAGGAATAAATATAGAATGTTGAGATTTGCAACAGATCCTGTAGGTGGAAAATGGACTATTGTGTTATGCATTGCATTTATCATGTTGTACACCGGAAGTGTACCACAAAATGGCGGCTGAAGCGTTGGCCTATAATTTTAGGGGCTCTAATAGACGAATGAGTAATCACTACGCCACTGTAGACGAGTGGACCTATATATATTTTCTCGGGAATCGGAACCTATAGAACTGTGTTTCTGGAACCGTTGTCATTGACGGACCTCTTCAAACATTCCTGTGCTTATTGCGGACCACCTGAGGGAAGGAGGTCTAGGGTCCCTCTGTAGAAGAAAGGTGAAAAACATATTGCCCGAAACCAAAATGAACTTTGCTTAATGATACTACGCTCTATTGACTACTATCCATTTTAAGCTAAATATTTTTGTCCTCTGCATCATTAATAAAACATTAAAATCATCAGGCATTAGATTTTTACTTCCCAATATGGGTTTTTTGCGAGTAATTGCTAGCTGCGTCATATTTAGAATCTTTATTATCAGTGTCGAATACTTAGTCTACTTGTCCCGCGGACGAGTACTTTTTAAAGCCGTGATGTTATATAATATATATATATATTATTTCATTACGTTTAGTTAAAAAATTACACGAAGATTTTGCGGACCACTAATAGGAGACCACGAGCCACGTTTTGAGAAACACTGCTCTAGAAGCTAGAAATCCAATGCCTGTACTACGGTAAACAGTTAGTCGATAAGACTAATGCCTGTACTACGGTAAGCAGTTAGTCGATAAGAGTAACTGCTTACCGTAGTACAGGCATTGGATTACGGTAAGCAGTTAGTCGATAAGACTGTTTTGTTTTATTGTTGTTTTTGTTGTGTGTGTGTGTGTGGTGGTTGGGGGAGGCGCTTAAAGTCGAACCCGGATTAGTAGCACGTTGGGTAAAAGTATTACCAAAGCTCCTTTAAGGGAAAGTTCAAGTATTACGTAAGCACCTTGGGGAGAGGTGGGGGGTTGCCGTTGGTCTTATTTTCCTATGTTAGCCAATGTTAATTTTTGCTTACTAGGGGGGTGGAACGGCCAATATATTGCTTACGTAGTACTTGAACCCTCCCAAAGGATAATAACGAGAAAAGAGAAAGATGCGCATTACATAAGGGTTATTGTGGTAGCATTGACTTTGATTTACGGTTCAAAAATACGGTGTCAAACTTATTTTCGAATGAAAAAAAAATAAGGAGAGGTTTGGAAGTTATAAGTAGAAGTATTGAATATATATATTTATTTTCTATAGTTTTTTAACTGCCTCGAAAACTTTTGAACGTTGACTTTGAAGTAGCATGTCGCTGCTATGCCTTTTATTGAGACATTGAGTGAAACAGTATAGCCGCAGCTTGTGCAGATTTTAAATTTCCTTCTGCAAATATCAAGGTTTAGTTTTTATTCAAATAATAACTGAAATAAAAATGAAAACCTTCAAAAAATTAATGTGAATGTTATGCAAAATCTTCGTTATTTCTTTAAAGAGCTAATTAAAGGAGAAAATATTACACTTTTGAATAATAAAGTAAGCCAGTGGATAGGCAAACGAATGTTTGAAAATATCATGGGCAACATCTAAAGGATTCAATATAAAGCTAGTGCCTATATTGCAGGTACATCCATTAAAATACATTAATTTACAGGAAAACACAGATTTGTAGCTTCATAAATAAAAATGGTGTAGTACAGCTCAGATGCTCTTGCGCCATAAAAAATTCAAACAAGCAAACAAACATAAATAAAAAAGAGATAAAGAGAGAGAGAGATTTGTACTTCTTTGTTTACAATTATTATGAGAGTTAGCATCTGTTAAAATTTCATTCGATCTTTCAAACTCCTATGCTTCACGCGGAGCTATTTGTTAAAAATTATTTTGAAAATTCCAGGAAATACAGGTATACCTTGGTATTGCGAAAACACACCTACACTCATTCGTATTTCTTCTCATAAATCTTCTGCACGACCTAAAAAAATTTTTTTAAACAGTCTACATATTTTTAGCTTTGCACAAATTCTAGGTAAAAAGGAATCTAAACTAGACTCTTAAAATGGAAAATTAAAGAACCCGAGGAAAACAAAACTAACGTGAAAGAAAGAAAGAATCCAGCAGCGCGCTCTTGAATAGCCTGGTGTCAAACAAACTTAACCTTGAAAAGGCAGAATTATATATTCTCAGCACGGAATAAGGGCGGGGCTGCCGGACGAAGTGTCAGGGGTTCACCAACAGCAGAAGCGTACTACCTTCATTCCATCGAACTCCAAGGTAATCAGCATACTGCAAACATTTTCTCTTAGCATCCTCTTTCCTTAGGCATGATACCTATTCCATCGTCTGCACTTCAAGAAGACGAGGGGAACCTGCGTACACAGTTTGAATTCAACTTCTTTGGTTACTATGCAAATTCGTATAACTATCCCACTTTCTTATTTGCTTCACTGGACGAATTAAAAGTTCCTGCAATTGCAGATACGGGTGTGCAGCATGTACAGGAGAACGTTCTCTTAGTAGCCTTGCGAAAAAATCGTCAACGGAGTCATGCGATTCTTCAATAATGGCTGCGAGCTTCTTCGGTGCCTTTGTTGTGCACAGCGTGTAAATCGCATTGCGTGCCGGGATAGGGGACTCGGGGTATTTGCTGCGAGAACTCCGACTCGTCGAAGTATCACGCCATCTTTCATTTAGGGTTTATTTGTTCACATTAAAGTTGAAATATGTTTGCTGTACATTGTCATCGTAATGAAGTTCTCATGTAGGCTTCAGGGTGAGTAAACGGTTTTGTACAAGGCATTGGAGGAAGATTCTCTGAAGGAAAGGCATGTCTTCCCACTTTGTGCACCTACAGAGACATCTTTTCCTAAGATGGGGCCATCTCGTTGGACTCCAGTTGTCCAAAGAGAGCTATTAGTTTTTCCCTTACCCTACTTTCTCCAACCTCCGATAAACGAGACAACGTAAACTTAAAAGCAGTATAAAAAGAAAAGAAGGTAACATTAAGTGGGTTGGGAAGCTTCATGAGTCATATAAGTAGGGAACAAGGGACAGAAAGGAAAGTGGTGATGAGATGGTAATGGTATGGACGATCCTTTCGTTGCAGAAAACCGCTAATTCCCTCACAAGGGGCTTGTTTATACGCTTTTCAACGAGACGTTTCTTAATCATCGCTTTCGTAATCATTTCTAATATACCTTAGTCGCAACCATGTCGCGTTCATCAGCATTAAGTATATTCATTTCCTTTCTTTGATTGGATGTCCCAGTTATGGAAATTTTGCATCATTTACGCTGAACTCACTCATTTGGGAAAGCAACTCTTAATAAATTGGTTCTAAACGCCAGCTTAAAGTGCTTCGGGATAACCTATAATTCCTTTAGCTTCAACGTTGAATTATAATACGCCCGCGAATCTATAGTCTTTATCTACACGTAAAAGACAATAAGGTTAAGAGTACTGATACAATTTTTGTTGAATATAGATTTATGAAGAATAGGATATACCAGTACGAATGTAATTCATGTTAATCAAAGAGATCTTCTTAAGTAATTTAAGCAGGTTGTGGCGAAAAGCAGCATCAGCTAAGTAAAATACTCGGACAGCACCTTTGAGGTCGTTGTTTCGATACTAGCATATCTGGAAAATTCTCTTTTCTCTATCTGTCATGAGCCAATAATAAAAAGGTCCAAAATATAAATGACTTTCTGGAAAGTCAAACTTATTCATATTGTAGTACAGTAAAACCCCTTTTAATGGACACCCCGTTTTTACGGTCAGTTAAAACTTACCCGGCAAGAAATTCCTTCACAGTAATACTTCTCTTTTAAAGTCACCCTTCTTTTACAGACAGCATTTTCCGTTCGTAGAGTATCCAATAACGAGGGGTTATACCAGGGACGGCTTAAGGGACGGACGATCCGGGCGGCCGCCCGGGGCCCCGTTTGGATGGGGGAGCCAAACTGAAGTCAAGTTAAAATTTTTTTAATGGACCCAATAGTAAAAAATCTCTCTAAAAAGAGACAAGTTTAAAGAAATTTTTAGAGACATCTTTAGAGAAATTCTTTCAGAGACTGTTGGCCACTTTTATCGCGTAGGCTATATGGCTCACTGTGCATCTGTGAAAATCTCCTGTTTTCGCCGGAGAAGGGGGTGCCAAAAAGCAATCCGCGCCAGGCTGCCCGGGTTCAAAATCAACCTCGAGCCGCCCCTGGGTTTTACCAAATTTATGTTTTGCGCTTTTCTATAACCTTTATTCACTCTCTAATAAATATGTAATCTATAAGTACGTGAACAAATATTATTGTATATAAAACTGTATTCTATTTTTCGATAGATTTACCAGCACGATATTTATCCGTGATTATTTCTTTGGGATTATAGCGCTGCCTTCGGTAGCCACCTTTTGCAACTATCCCCTCCCCTTTTCACTATTTCTCTGTCTCCCCTATGATCATTTCATTTCTTTCCATAGGATATCAAACACTAAAATAACATCTCGTACTGTTCGTTGACGAAAATAAGTCCGATGGAACAGTTAGAAATAACGGGAGGTGACGTCACAAACAGGCTAGTTTATTACTGCAGAGGAGAACTATAATTTCAGAACTGGCGTTTGGTGAACGTTTGTCGGCGCCAAAATCGAGTTCTGACATTGGAGCTCTCCTCTGCTGTAATGGGATAGGCCGTTTGTAACGTCACCTCCCATTATTTCTAACTGGTCCACTTAACTTCTTTTCGTGAACGAACAGCACCTCGGTTTTCCTTTAGAATAAGCGATTACAATAAAAAATATAATTACTGAAGTTTGTTTATATAGAGTGGGTGAGGGGGAGTATGGTGGCATAAGGATAATGCGTTTATCGACCGTGGAGAAAACCCACGTTTGAATCGCCTTGGCACGCAATGCTCGCCGTCTTTCTATTAATTAAGCATTAAAGTGTTAAACTGTTGAAATCTCAATGCAATTATCACCATTCGTAACTACTCCTCATATTACCTTATCGTAATGGAGTTTTATCATTAAAAATTCACCACTGAAATACGTAAGTGCAGCAACCATTATACTTATAATGCATGAATCATGGTGAATCATGGGTCGATGCAGTCAGCATATAGAAGGACGAAGTAAGCTTCTAAACATTATTGTCTCTTTACGACTTTGTCGTCCCAATATTTTTGTTCAGGTAGTGTATATACAAAAGTATTCTTATTTGGCATATTTTGATTGTTTATAATTTCCAAGGCAAGCTCATTTGCTAATAACTTGCATTTGAAGGGCATAATAGGTAAATCTATTACACAAATTTCAGCATTTTTTAGTAACACGATAATTATTTCACATTCCGTTACCGGAATACAAGCATTACTTGTTTGATGCAAAATGCGTAGTTTTACTGGACTTCATTCAATCTTAACTGATACCAACTGGGGAGCCAAGATCCAACACTGGCCCCCATCACCCCTTCCCTGGGCAGTGGCATAGATATTTTTCTTTTGGAGGAGGAGGGGGTTGAACCACCAAATGAACAAAAAGTATGAAATAAGAAAGCATTTTTTTTTACTTACTTACTTATTACTTAATTATTTTACAAGATCACTGCTGAAAAAAGAAATTAACGTAAGCTGCTATTATTTATTTTTTTAATAATCGAGATAGGCTAATGAAGAATAATTAAAAAACTGTACATTAAAAATGCACAAAATCTTATTAATCTGGATTTTGAGAACAATTTTTCTGGCCTTCCGATTAGCAAAACTAGTTTGGCAGAACCGCCCCACCCCCCACCCCCAACAGCACATGTCCTTGCCAGCGCAGGCCCCTAGACTGCATCCGGGACCCCGGGCTGCAGCTCAATTCGTCGGCCCTGGGTACCAAATTAGGTATATACAGGGGCGGACTGGGCCCCTGGCCAGGCGCCCCTGTATATACCTAACCTCATTTGGCTGCATTTGGCTTATTTGGCTGGCGCGCCCTCATGGGCTATAGGACTTGCGCCTCTGTATAGGCAAGGATTTGTGCTCTCCGACAATCCAAGGTATTCGCCCTTTGAGAGGACCCAGGGCACCTCTGGGTATGTACAGTAAAACCTCCTTGAGTGACACTCTCGAATAATGGGCACCTTTCCAATTTCCAGTCCCAATGCTTGTTATTTCCTGACCTTTCCAGATAGCGAGCAGATACTCAAGTATCGGGGTGTCCGCTATTCAGAGGTCTTATTGCGCATTTTTTCTAACACTATGTGCGCTTATACCCTGCGAAAGTCTTCGCTGCACAAAATTGTTAGACGCTTAAATCAGGTTTTGTCCACAAGCAATTTCCTTGGCGCTTTTGGAACACAGCTCTCGTGAAACCTGTTTTCCGGTTTGGTATAGAATCCTAGTGTGGATGTAAAAAAACGAAATAAAGGTTTTACCTCGTCTGTGTCCATGCCGAGTTGCGTCTGTTAATGGCAAAAATGAGTGTCCACCCGTAAGCTTTAGGGAAAATGCTTTGTGAGAGGAACTCAAAAACACTTAGGCGTAAAATATGAATTTTTAACAAGTCACTGTCTCGAATTTTACTTCGGAAACTCTACTTTGGTTCGTTCACAAGCTCAGTTCATCTGGAATGAAACAGTCGGGCTATATATCATATACATGGGCGCCCATATGAGTACTTTTAGGGGGGGGCTGAAAAATTATTACCTCCTTCTTAAGGCTGTCAAACATTTTAGTGAATGTACAAGATACTAAAATACTACAAAAATAATTGATACTGCTTGGCAATTAGTAATGAGCTAAAAAGTATCTTATTTTAAAATGTGGCCAAAAATTTTAAAAGTAAATGCATAACAGAATTGGGCAAAATAAATTTTTGAACGGCTAGGTGGGGTCTCGAGCCCCCTATGCTCCCCATATGAGCGCCCATGATCATATAAGTAGGCAATACATTGATTAATGGCTGTATAATAATAGCCCCTTCATCCACCTCCCGAGCTATGTGTACCAATACATGGTATTTTGCGTTGAACAAGCAAACTGAAAATAATAATAATAATAATAATAATAATCAGGAGAGTAGTCTATAAACGATTTGGCTATGGTATTAGGAAGATTTGTATACGGTGGTATAGGCATGAGGAGTAGTGGGAGAGGCAATTCTACAAAATTGTAGGAAAAAGAAGCACTTATTTGAGGGAGAGAAGAACGGCGACTTGTGAGTTGAAAACCTGGGAGTGCTGCAAATGAATCTTATCTTTAACTAAATTACATTTTTAACACAAAATACAAAAATATAAAAATTTTATAAACTGGTTAACTGTTTCAGTTTAACTGTTCCAATTTAACAATTTACAGGTTAACTACAGTTTCCAAAAAGCAAACAAACAGACCACAAGTAACACAAAAGAATCGTGTCTTAGTCGAAAGCAGATGGAAAATCAATGGAAACAATAACACGTGTGACACCAATAAAGCGTTCTAATATAGACTAGCTCTGAGAATTGTTTGCAGCATCAGGCAGACCTGATAATCGTCACTGCCCCCGTTATGCCTCACCCGTTATGCCCCGTTATGCCAAGCATGCATGATAGTGAGATATAGTGCCAAAGCAAAGAGCTGCAGCGGAAGTCGATTTTCTCCACAGAACTTGAGGATAGTAAGCAATTTTTCCCAATAGGGTTGCGGTCTTCAGAATTTACGAATAGCAAAGCACGGAAATAGTACAAATGAAATGAATAGATAAAATTATAATTTTTGAAATACATTACAGCGAGTTCTGCAGCTCTTATGGACGAGTCGGCACTGGATACGATACTTTATTTACATTAGCTATTCTCACCATATGTATCTGTTTGGTGTATGCACAGTAAATTGGTGTGTGCGTAATGAAGCGCACAGTTACAAGTTAAGATGTGCTTATAGTATTATAAATATGTGCACACGGCAAATATACCGGAAAGCAACTCTTAACTTCCGTCGTGAAAGTCATTGAAAGACTATACATTCGGTTATTATATAAAAATATAAAATAAATAAATACTATACAGTAAGTAGGCTTAGAAAATAATGTTTTATCATCATGGACGCAGCATGCAGTGTTTTCGTTCCCTAAATTTAAAAAAAGAAAAAAAAAAGTATTGTGCGAATGATGTATACGGAAACTTGAATTCCATATTGTAGTTATATACATTTATGCTCAGTTATTTTATAATTAATAAATTGAGAAAAGAGAGGGAGGAAGAAACAAGCATTTTTCTACTTTAAATTTAGTGCGGCAGTTTGTTTCATCACTCACGTAGAGAGCCCGTTATCTGTGCACAAGAATCTCGTAGAATTAAGCTTAAGGAAATTGGGTAAATAAAAAGACGATAACGAAGAAAAACAGAGATAGAGATAAAATTAATGACTACTGTTATAAATACCCATGAAAGATCAAAGCACAAAACGCGCTGTTTATATTTTAAAAAGCAAAATTATCTTTTCGTTTAGGAAATTTAAGAGCTCTCGGAGTGAGGAAAGGTGTTCAATCTACGGTTGAGACGGGCTCAGTCCGAGCCCATCTCATCTCTAGATTATTTTGAACCCTAAGAATGTTTTCAAGATGAACGTTGGTTATTCTGGCCCTCCACTGGTCCAGTATTAAAATTTTGCACCAGGAGCTTTCGCCCCGATGGCACCCCCCACGCTACGCCAGTGATTTTCCCAACTTCATTACAGATGAGAAGAGCTGTTGGCAAACACACTGGTGCACGCAAAGGGGGTTGATGGGGGGGATTGTAACCCCCATTTCCACGAAATTTTGTATATATATAAAGTTGGATGAATATATGAAATTGTAGCTCTGTAACTCCCCCCCTATGAACTTTCTGCGTACACCTATGCACAGGTGTAAGTACTCCCGAATGGTAATATTTTCAGAGCATGCAGTCAGATGGTTGGAAAGATGTTCTTATCGACACATTTAGAATAGAATTCAGCGAGTCCCAACCTGTTTTTTTTAATCAATGAAACTACTCTTAATGAATAAGACACAAAAAACAACGTTTTAGAAGCGTATTTATGTCAAGATTGAGTTCAAGCTACGCGTTTCGGGCGATAAAAGTTCGCCCTTCTTCGGGAGTGAACACGTGGAATATCGTCAACAAACGAGGTTGATTCGCGGATGTAACTAGAGTTGAGTTATTAAGTGAAATGTTGACTTCCAAACACAGGACGTCAAGTACTACGTGGTTTTTGTGGTGCGGCCACTCCTCCCAGAAATTACCAAATTGTGGAAAAGTTGGCTGTCTGTTGGTAGAGGTGGCAATTATGGTGGGACTATGGATTAATATCAGAAGGAGTTAGGTGGAGTACATTTCGCCAAGCTGAGCTGAAGGAAGGAGTTGAGCTGTGGTCATTCACAATGGAATCACGAAACATGTTAATGAAGAAAGCTTCGGCGAAGTCCAGTTCAAGTGGTGAATGAGGTTGGTGGATGATACGAGCGTCAAAAAAGTTAAAGCGATGGTTGTGTTCGTGGCTGTGAACAGCAATGGATGATTTGTGCACCTCACCTTTCTCAACGTATCGGCGATGTTCTTTCAACCGATGCATGAGGGCACGTTTTGTCCGTCCGATGTAGGAAAGTCCGAACTGGCAAAAAATTTGATACACGCCCCAGCGTTGGAGTGTGGAAATGTTATCTTTGAGTCTAGAGGGCAAAATCTTGTTAATAGGCGAGAAGGTAACTTTGAATTTGGCTTGCCGAAGGACTTTGGCAATGGCGGAGCTAAGTTTGGGCACGTAAGGGAGTGTTACGAAGCCAATGTAATTATTTGAAGATATTCGACTAAGAGATGTACTGTAAGAACGTTTTGAGAATTTGAAAACGGCAGCATCGATAATGCTGGGACAGTACCCACGGATGCGAGCGATGGTCTTAAGCAAAGAAATTTCATCAGATAAGGAGTCCGTTGACGAACAGAACTGTAGAGCCCGGAAGACATAGGTGTAGAAGGCGGACATGTTTTGTTGATACGGATGGAAAGAAAGATTATGTGGAGGGAGAGCAACGCTGAAAGGCTTGCGGTACACCGAAGTATCGAAATAGTTATGATGTTTATTAATCTGTATATCCAAAAAGTGAAGGGAATCATCTTCTTCAATTGCGAGGGAGAAATTAAGCGCAGGATCCAAAGTATTGCTGGTATCATCAATATGGTACCATATAAATAAAATATGAATAAAATACATAGAATACATATGAATAAAATACATAGATTTAAGGCTCAGAGGGAGCAAGGGCGTTATTTTTGCCCGCAGCGATTTGTATTTTTTCATGAGCCGGCGGGCCACATAAAACGTGTCGACGGGCCGCGGGTTGAAGACCCCTGCTCTACGCCATCATGCAACTACAAACAATTGATAACCATTGTTTCACTTTATTGCTGTTAATAATAATAGCAACAACAGATAAAAATTAATGTAAGGGCACTGTTCCTTCCAGCGAAAATATGATAGAGGTATATAGCTATTTAATTTAGTGATGGGATGTCTATCGAATACAAAGTAAGCAAGAAGTAAACGTGGTGTGTGCTGGAGTATGTTGTTTAAAAAAAAATGCAGAGTAAGCGGAATCTTACTTTAAAATGGAAAATATTCATATATGATTGACTTAAAAGGGATATTAACTAGATTACATATTATTAATTATACAGTATATTATATTGTTAATTATATGAGTATATATAAATTATACAGTATATTATAAATTATACGATATATTATAAATTATACAGTATATTATATTGATGATATATTTGCCAGTGTGGACTGGTATAAATTTATGCTAGAATTATACAGTATATTATAAATTAACCACAGTATATAATTATATTATATATGATTATACAGTATATTATATTATAAATTATACAGTATATCATATTATTAATTATACAGTATATTATATTATAAATTATACAGTATATCATATTATTAATTATACAGTATATTATATTATAAATTATACAGTATATCATATTATTAATTATACAGTATATTATATTATAAATTATACAGTATATCATATTATTAATTATACAGTATATCATATTATTAATTACAGTATATTATATTATAAATTATACAGTATATTATATTATAAATTATACAGTATATTGTAATATTATTGTATATTATATTATTAAACACTATATTATTGTAGCTACAAGTGAAGTAAAGATAGTCATTCGTTATATGACTGTGGTCTATAACATAGCCTATTTGTTTCCAGTGGCAGGGCCGTGCTTACGGTGTTAGCGGCCCTGGGCGAAACAGATTTTAGCGGTCCTCAAAAATGTTTTAACATAACACAACGATAAAAAGATTTACCAGGGTTTAGCATTACAAAATAAAGTCCTTCACTTGTCTGAACGCTGTAGGTAAAGGTAAGATAATGAAGTTAAATTGAAAATAGAGGACAAAAATTAATTAATTGAAATACGAATCATTGAAATTTATTATTACTCCAATTATTATAATTATAACGAATTAATGAAAAGCTAACTTAATGAATATAGCCCCCCTTTTATTATACTATTACAGCTTACAAAGAAAAATTTTTAGCTTTTGTGCAGCAAAATTATTTATCAAATGTGAAAGTCAAAAGACAACGACAAATCATTTTCAATCGAAATAAAAGCCAAAGCGTTAAAACGAGAGTCAGTCATACAGAGTAGACCTTAAGTCTGTTTTGAGAAGTTTCAATTTAGAGAATGAACGTTTTGCTTAAGCTACGGTAATAGTGATCGTCAGCAAAATTCTGAGGGCGATTGCAAATTTGGTAAAGCATCCTGGGAACCCTTTTCAAATAAGTACTTAACAATGATCAGTGGTGAAGAAGCTAGTGTTTCCGGAATCGATCAAATAACTTTCAATTTTATGTATAATTCTAATCCGTTTAAATTATTTAAATAAATGGCCAGCTTCTTACAGTAGTTCAATATTTCACCATCATCCCACCTTGTAAGGTATTATTACCTTTCTCAGGGCTAACACAATTGTGAACTTATGGTCAACACACAAAGCCTCCAGGGCGAAGTTTTTGTGTTTTTCGTGGGGAATTTATTATAGGTAATAATTCCGACACCCACGTTTTTAGCTCTCGAGCTATTTGTTACAGGAGAAAAAGAGGGTTCGTTTCCGACCTAGAATCGAACTAGGGTCTCTCCGTTGAGCTCACAGCGTCTTAGACCACTAGGTCACCTAGGACAGGAACGAAACTCCCTTTCTCGGCATTTAAAGTTTGTAAGGTATTATTACCCTCCGCAGGGATAACACAATTGCCAAATTATGGTCAACACACAAAGCATCCGGGGCGAGATTTTTGTGTTTTTCGTGGAGAAATTGAATTCATCGATGGCCTAGCGGTCTAAGGCGCTCCGAGCTCAACCTAGAGATCCTAGTTCGAATCTAGGTCGGGGACGATGTTTCTTTTTCTCCTGTAACAAATAGCTCTAGAACTAAAAACGTGGGTGTCGGTATTATTACCTATAATAAATTCCCCACGAAAAACACGAAAAATTCGCCCAGGAAGCTTCGTGTGCTGACCATAAGTTGGCAGTTGTGTTAGCCCTGAGGAGGGTAATAATGCCTTACATCCTTGAAATGCGGAGAAAGGGAGTTTAGTTCCTGTCCTCGATGGTCTAGAGTCTATGGCGCTCCGGGCTCAACGGAGAGACCCAAGTTCGGAATCTACATCTGGGACAAAACCTCTTTTTCTCATGTAATAAAAAGCTCTAGTTTGAGCTAAAAACGTGGGTGTCGGGATTATCACTTATAATCATCCCATCTTTTTAACACAGGAAAATTAAAAAAAAAATCCAAACATCATGCTAAAGTTCTGCCATGCTAAATTTATTTTGACCACCATTTCGAAGATGCATGAGCATTACAATGCTCATACGTCCCATAATTATGGAAAGTATGACGTCACACGCAAAAGCTCAATCGACCAAATACTTAGTCGGAAGAATATAAGGGCCTTTAAAACGGATTTTTGGTACCTACACTACACGTTTTAAGAGATTCTGGGTGGCCGCCCAGTTCCCCCACCCCCAAGCACGACCCTTCCCTGTGGCTACAAATGTTTGTGGCTATAGTACAGGAAATATATTTCGAGAAACTGTGCTCCAGACGCCACTGCCCACCTTTATACATCCATCCACTTTAACACACACAAACGACAAGTAACAATGCCTGGTTTGTATCCATATCCAGATTAACGATGAGTATTACAACAAACGAAATCTTGTTTACCAATCCTTCTTCAATTTTAGATATCGTTTATTTAAATGGCATTCAAAGTAGTTTCACAGAGTGGCTATGTCCACGTAGGTTACGTATATACCGGAAACTAGTTTAAAAAATAAAATTTTCCATTCACTAGTTGCCCATAAATGCATAATAGGATATAAATAGCTCGTTTGTGCTCCAGAAAGCTAATTCATCTTTTCATTTTACTAGAGGCGTTGAACACGGTGGAAAAATAGTACAACCTGAAGAACTTCTTGACCCCAAACATACCAGTTGAACAACCGGAATGGCCAATCTTGAACAATGAAAGCAACTTTTAGGATATACTTAGCTAGGTTGGTAATTGCGGGCATATCGGTTACCGTCGTTCATTTACGATCAATGAAGAAAATAAAATGAAGGCGAAATATTGAAATGTTGCATACTTTTCAACTCAGTGTCTGGGAGAATTCAATGTGCAACAACAATAATTTCCATAATGTCCATAACAGAGGGATTTTTTCACAAAATATTACATTATTTTTAAAATGGTTGTGGCTATTTTGAATAGCAGGGTTAGGTATACAAAACATACGCATGACAAATGAGTGAAAAAACATCTATCGCGTGTTGATAGACATCACGTTTACTCGACACTGGCTAAACTTGTTATGCCTTGTTTCGATCTTATTTTAAAAACTATGTTTTTATTGTAAATAGCTGATTTTTTTTTCGGGGCTCTTTTTCAAGCACATTTGTGCAACAGATAATAAAATAGCCAAAACACACGGAGCAGGTGACAATATAAAATTGCCACCGATTCAGAGAAAGCACCCTTTGTTTAAGATAGGAATCTTCAACCCGCGGCTCGCAGGCCACTTTCGGCCCGTCGACATGTTTTATGCGGCCCTTCAACTCATGAAAGTCTTGTCAATCGTCTGTAAGAGACTTAGACAAACAGCGCAGTGTGTGTGATGCCAACCATGGGTGCCCATATGGGGGCAGAGGGGGCTCGAGCCCTCCTAGCCGTTTAAAAATTTTATTTGCCCGAACCTGCTATGCATTTACTTTCAAAAGTTTTACAGTCACATTTTAAAATAAGGTACTTTTTAGCTCATTACTAATTGTCAAGCAGTATCAATTATTTTTGTAGCGTTTTGGTATCTTGTACATTCACTAAACTTCTCAACAGCTTTGAGAAGGAGGTAATAATTTTTCTCAGCGCCCCCTAGAAGTACACATATGGGCGCCTATGAGAAGGGGGAAATTTTTTGCCGCCAACAAGTCGTCTGTTGTCTGTTACGTGTGCATATAAAAGCAAACACACATCAAACAATTATCGCTTACAGTAAATTCGGTAGTGAAGATTTCAGTTAATCCGAACAAGTCTTGGTTTTAATTAGTTCGGATTAACGAGACCACTATATAGACTCATAATTGTTTTGATTAGCATTTATTAATTAGCAAGCAATAACACATTAACGAGAAATTACTTCGTTTTTCACTTTAGAGACAAATTCTAGAAAATATTATGTTAGTTTAAGAATTTGCATATTTGTTCAAATTCTTTTTTTTAAATACAGATCACTCTTCTATAGAACCTTCTTAGCTTCGATAGCATGCACAGCGGCAGAAAATTGCTTCGTCTGTAAATCCACAAAATTTTCTATGAGTATCGTTTCGTCGGCTAAAGAAAAACAAAACGTTCTCATTTGACAATGACACCCAAGATGCATTTCAATAAGATGAAAGCCATTGTCTAAAGTCACTCGTGCATATCGGCCACGTTTATTTCCAGGTACACCAATTCAAATTCAAGCAAAAGAAAGAGGCAAGATTATGCTGTAAACTTCCAATCACGACATGTTCGATGCAGGTAATAGATTTACACAGTTTTAGAGATCCGAACATGTTAGCCAAATGCGCGTTTTTACTCAGCAAACGTTTTGCATTATTCGAATTATAGGGATTATATCTTTATAGGATTGTACGAGATGTATTTCCATATTCATACACAAAGCCAGATAATAATAAAAATGCTGTTCATTTTTCTTCCATTACCTTAAGCCCATTGCCTTTGGAAAATAACTTACTGTGCCTGCATGCAGAAATACTAAATATTCTAAATTTTGCTGGCTGGGTCGTGAAAAAAGCTTAGATGAAAATCTCAAAAATAAAATAAACTAAATATATAAATAAAGTTTATTTTTTACGACTTTTAACTTACTCAGGATACGACTGGCATGATGTAATTCCCGTTTTACTCTGATTTGTTGTGTTCAAACTTGAAAAAAAACAAAAAAAAACAAACAAACAAACAATTATATATATTAAAAAAAAATAAAGAAAGAACGTCGAATTCATCGACTGCCATTTTTACCTTTTTTTCTCTCTCTCTTTTTCATTATCGTTGATTTTTTTCACTCAAGATTACGGATGCTCAGGCATGATTTTTTCACCCACATATTGATGTTTCGACGCTATCGAAAAAAAAAAAAAATAATACCGTAGGCGATTCACGCGTCTCAGCATTTCCTTTTTTTTTTTTTTTTTAACCAACCTCTTTCGAGTGTAGCATACTGGAATTTTTTAGTTTTATTGAATCGTCCTTTTCAACCCGAGCAGTCGAATAGAAGAAACGGAACGTTGGCATTGAACTTGACAATGCGCAAATGTGGGTTAAGTGACACTCAACGTCTTTGGACCTTAACATAATTACAACCTCTAAAGTACTGTACGTCATGCAATAGTTCGTATTACGTAACTACGTAACCTATGCACATTGCATCAACGTAGAGTTTTCAGAATTATTGGGAGGGATATGTATGTACATTTATACATTACAATATGTGTAAAATTGCAATTTATTTCAAATTATTGGGGACTCGGGTTTCATGGTCTCATATAACTCTAGGTCTATGGCACATTGTAATCTGAAACTATGTTAGTACAAGGGTGGGGACCTTTACATGTTGGAAGGCCGCATGAAGTTAGTCATAATCCAAGAAGGCCGCATTCAAGACATTTCACTTAGATACAGGGGCGTAGCAATTAAAAAATTATGAGGGCTCAAATCGTTTTTTAACAGATCAATCATATGATTTGGCGTTAAACGGAACAGTGTATTTTACTACTCAATGCCGGGTTTGAGCCCTAATTCCCTACGTCACCGATTAAATATATATAGCAGAACCCCGATTATTCGAACTCCGTTTAACCGAAATGGTCAACTGTACTTATTATTATTATTATTATTATTATTTTAGTAGATACTCGTTCAATGCTTTCGGTAAAAATTGTCATACTCTCTTTCTAATATACTTCGGCCTTGAGAGAAAAACCGATACCAATGGTAGATAGTGGACATATAAAATTAGCCCTTCTGTTTTACTAATGCTTTAACGGTGGCGGTCAGTTTGGGAGGATTATGCCGTCAATACTTCTGTTATTTTTTGTATTTTAAATACGTTCATTTAAGATAATAATTAAAATAAAGTAAATGAATAAAAAATAAGATGAACAAAATAACATTAATAAAAATAAAAGGATTTGGTTTGCAAAATTCGGACTAATACGATTAAACAGAGTTAGCAGCCAAAATTTAAGACAATACATTTTTCAAAATTTTCCCGGGAAGAAGTTCTCAGATTCCTCCGTTCCTTCCCATCATTCCTGGTGTGGTCCGCGATAAGTGAAGTTACTGGCGTACGCAGGGGGGAGTTGATGTGGCTGCAATTTTCAAATAAAAAATTCTAAACAGAGTTGTTAAATCAATAAAATATCGATCTAATAAAACAATCTTGGAACTAAAAAAAGAATTTAATATCATTAACATTGGAGAAACCCATAGATATAGAATTTTGACTATAATATTCTAAAGAATAAAACAAAATAAATATATCGACGTAATTAACATAGTGAAAACTCAACATATGAAATTTACAAGACCACGTGAAGATTTAACACAAATGAAGATACGAACCAATATGGGTCATAATAACGTTAACTTTTACGGAATTAAACTTTATAATGATTTACCCGCAGACATAAAACATAGTGCAACAATAAATATTATGTTTAGAACTCAGGAAATAGTTGATTGAACAGCAAGAAAATTGTTAGTTTGAGAGGCAGAGAATAATAACGAGGGTTTTGCTTTGTTTCCCAGTGCGATCCCTATTGTCTAGGTTTTTCGCATAAAAAATAAAATGTTGTTGTATATATATATATATATACATAAGAATATACGGAGTTGTAGCTTCGTAACCCCCTTCTAAGCCTCCGATACACCCTCTTATGAACCATTTGCGTACACTTAGGTCTAAAGTGGACCATGAGGGGCCAAAGTTTTAGAAAAGCTGATATACAAGGTGTCTCTGACGATCGATGCCGTTTAAATTATTAATAACCGATTAGGTAGTAGTTATAAGCAATTTACAAAATACAATAGAGAATTTATTTATAGAACTTATTGTGTATATTTAAATATATTCTAGATGGGTTGAATGAAGGGTGGCTTTCAAATGCTGGTTCACCGGATTTGTTCTTTAGACCTATTCTCCAAGAGCACATTAAAATCAAAGCGTAATTATCAAAACCTCACTCTTTAGACGATTTTCGTGGTAAAATAACCGAGTATTCAGTGTTGCATATAAAATAGTTAACTTCAAAACACGCCAACGAAATTAGAAGAATCTATTATGATTTGTATATGCACTGATGGCGAAACGTGCGCGTGAATATTGAAACTAAACCATCCTAAAATTTAATACACGTATATGATAAAACTTCAAAAATAATTTGGACTTTTATTGCCATTCTAAAGATTGTTTACGTATCCCACAGAGTTTAAGTTCTGAATATTTCAAATGGCACAAGACTTTAAGGACATCCCGTATCTCAATATACTAAACAGAATGATATTATACTTTTGCTTTAGAAAAAGTGGCACAAAGGAAGGAACAAGTCCAATGGACATACGGTCTTTTTTTTTTAAAAACTTTATAGGTGTTAAAGGGTAACAGCAACCTCTTTGTCCTCGTCTTCAATCTACCCCCCTTTAAAAATTATTGTTTGAAGAAAATTGAACTCGAACCCTGCGTTCTTAGGGTGCTCAAAAGGGAAGAAGGGGCCCAACAACCCAAAAGCAAAGGGCGGGGACCAAGTATGACACAAAAGGGATTTAAAACGGGGTGATGTGAGTACACTGCACCCAGTCCATTACGCAACTGAATAGAGGTATGCGAAATATCTACGCGGTGATACGAATTGGGCAAAACGAGGGGAACTTCTTTAGAATTTCTCGCACCTTTGTAGGACGAACTACAATGCTTTATAGATAGTAGCCATTGTGAAGGGGAAGATCTATAAAAAAAACTCACGTACTTTAAACCGATCTACCCTTTAGGCCCCAAACATTGATTCGTGCTCAGTGAGGTTCACTGCAGCTTAACATTTAGAAGAAAAAAAATGCTCTTTTTCTAGCTTGCTGGTTTTGTATGCTTAGTGAAGCATGATTATAAAAATACAGGGTGTCGTAATCGAAGACGCAAAGAAAACTATGTGTGGACTAAGAGATCTTATAAGTGCCGAAGTCTGGAAAATAAATCAAAGTTATTAAACTCTTGTTTGACTTTTTTAATATCATTTGTATATTGAGGTCATTTAATTTTTTTTTTTTATGTTGTTTGTATATTAGGACAAAACCGGATGTATAAAGCCACCAAGCCTCATTTCATTAGTAAATACTCAAAAAACAACATAATTTGCAAATTAAAATCAAAGGTTGAACATACATTGATTGCATAGATGATTATACACACACAGGGTTGGATTTAGGGTACGAAGCTACCTCGGCATAACGATTTTTGAAGCCCCCCCCCCTCCATTGGCGTAACTAGGGGATTCTGACCCCATTGAAAATTTCTGCTAAGTATTGAGGTATAAGGTTCAGCCCCTAGAAATGTACAGTTCTCAGAAAATAGCACCCTAGACTTCGAAGCTCAAGCTGCGCTCCGCCGCGTACCAGTAAAAACAAACAACGTTCTGTCCTTCCGCCCCCTCAAATTCGACGAAAAATCGCAGACGATAGGGAAGAGACGACATTTATGATTACCTTATGTGCATTATTATAAGATATAATAATGATATTTTTATAAATAAATTTAGTTTATTTGACGACGAAATTTTTTTTTTTTCGGTGCTTAGTGAGGGCAAAGAGGTTAGATTGACTTTTTATTTTCAGAATTTAAAATGAAGACAAAAATTGTGAAGGGGGCCGCTTTCTCGGGGAGTGCGGATTGACGCAATTTTACAGTAGATAGAGTGTAATTAAAAGAAAGGCGTTCGCCGATTTTTGCGTCCCTAAAAATTTGGCGCTCCATCCATTTGGTATTTTTCTATGAATAAATTAATTTTATTTGACGACGATTGTTGGGATTTTTTTGGATATTGGGGAAAGGGGGGAAAAGACAGGATGCAGAACAAAATTTCAGTGAGGGCGCAAAGCTTGAAAATTCACTTGTAAGTTTAGTTTTATTTTTTACTTGAAAATAATCATTTTTAATGTAAATTTATTATTCTCAGGGGGCGCATGCCCTTTTC
>QLNU02015360.1:24768351-24785861 GCA_006491805.2 Dysdera silvatica
ATATATATATATATAGCTATAATATATGATTCGTTTTCCACTAGAATGCTGAAATTTTGTATATTGAGCTATTGGAGTATGGGGAACATTTTACTTAATGGACAATTTTGTGTACAGGGACTGTATAAAAATTTAAATTTTGTATTTCTTCAAAAAATAATCCTCTGCAATTTTAATCGATTTCATAAAATTCTGCACCTTTTTTTTACGCCACTTTCCAATTTAACACATATGTCTAGGATCAATATTTAAGAAATTAGAGCTGCGGTCAAGGTTTATGGGGGCACTCTGTATATAATGATGTTGCTTTCTATAAGAAATTTACCAGCGACGCATTCCAATATTTTAAACAGAACACATGTCTATTAGTCACCGTTTCACGAAGTAGGGTTCTGGTACGAAGCGTATACTATAGCTTCAAAACTCGTCTAGATTTTATAATTTTCGGATGTTGAGTTCAATTTTAAAGGCAATGAAAACAGCTAAAGTAAATACGCGTAATGAGTTTGCCACAGTTGGAAACCGTTCATTTTATTTTATATTTTATCTAAAGATTAAAAAAAAAATAGTCAGTGACTAAAAAATATAATATTATTTTTTTACTTATAAATTTTAGGGAAAATAAACGACGACAAAAGGAGGCCCCCTTTTTCCTGAGGGGGGGGGCCCCCCTTACGAGGGTTGCGGGGGTTATTAGTACGCCACTGGTAGAGGGCGCCTTTCCAAGGAGAGCTGATCGTCAGAATTCTACGGTAAATAAATTATAATTTAAAAAAAAGAAATCTTCACCACTTTTTTTTGCGCCCCATGAAATTTAGCGCCCTGGACAAGTGCTCAACGTGCCCCTTTATAAATCCGACACTGCAATCGGGGTATGCACAAATAGCGCACGTTTATATTTACATTCACAATGGAACCTCTATAACTCGAAATTCTCGGTAAGTCGAAATGATTTTCATTCCTCATGAACCTTTTTGAACCTCGATAATGCGAAAAGTAGATGACTCAAAGTACAAACCCCTTGTTCTTGAGTTTCGAGTCATATCGGGGTTCCATTGTGTGTATTTTATCGTTTATAGTAACCAATTTTCAATTTTACGCTAGTCAAATGCGAATGCAGGGATGGGTTCAAAACATTATTTCTAAAAGGTCCCATGTGTTTTTATCGCCCACTGCTTTTTACCTCTCTCTCTCTTTAGAAGGAAGCATTTTTTTAACAACATTTGCCCATTAATCAGAGTGTTATCTTATCATGATGCTGATCCCCCACGTTCCCTATGATTAATGGAACTTATACACCTGTAGTAATACGCTTTTTCATCCAATTTTATATGGTTACTACTTCGAAAGCGTATCGCAACGAAACTAAATCGTTCCAGCATCTTCCTTTCAACAGCATCACTTTCAACCTACTCATTAGAAGAGAACTATTCTCATAGTGATTTCAAACAATCCATTGATGCAAATCAACAACTGACCATAATATCTACCATCCCATGTATCTTCCAGGTTGAATGAATAGTCTAATCATTATTATTATAATTTAAAACAGATTGAGAAGTAATTTTTTTGTTGCTGTAAGTAGAGAAAATGGGGCACAATATTATGTGAACTCCATTTCAGCAATAGCTATATAAAGTAATTAAACATTTCACGTTCAAGTCATGGATTTAATAATTAGTATGGTATTTCGTAAACTTTTTGTTAATTTACACTGCTGGACAAAAATATAAGTTCACCTGAAATTAGTTAAAAACTTCAGGAGAAAATGTGCCCTTCAAATATAAAGAACCAGTAATTACTGTAATATGTTCGACAGTATTGCTCACAATATCACAAATATTTTCAGCGAATTGCTGCAAACTTACACAATAAATATGTATTATCGATATGGACAGAATTTTACAGACAGTTTACACTCATTTTTATAAAAAAAAAACAATTTACATAATTTTAATATTTTGTAGAACCTCCATGATTCTTTATTACTTCAAAAATACGATTTGGCATAGATTCAACTAAGTTTAAAAGTGTCTCACACGGAATGAGCTCCCATTCTTCTGTGAGTGCAAATTTGAGTTTGTCAATCGTAGAAAATTGTCCCCCATCTTTACATATATTTCCCTCGCAATTATGCCTCATAAATTTTCTATAGGGATAATGTCTGGCAAATATGAAGGTCATATAATTACCTCAAAATTATGTTCTTTAAACAAAGTTTTGTACACACTGAACGATGGACAGATGCATTTTCCTGGTGAAATTTGTCATTTTCAACACCTAAAATTTCACAATAAGCATATAATTGATTTTTAAGTGCTGTGACGTATTGTTAAGATTTAATTTGTGTGTTCAGAATCACAATATCAGTTTTTCTTGAACAGAAAATCATGCCTAAACCATGACCGAACTACCTCCCCTTTGAGGTCATCATTTATCAAATAATGTAATTATATTAATGTTATATAAGTGTGTTAATAATACCATCAATTTATCAGGCCTATCCAAATTGAATTTTATTCCATCAGAAAATGTAACGGAATACCATTCGTAGGCAGGGGCGGAGTGGGCCATTGACAGCGGCCCGGGCGTTTTTGCATTTCGGCGGCCCAATGCAAGAACGACGATAATTAATTAATTTTATTGTTTTAATTACATTAATTAATATAATTTGTTTAATTACATTAATTAAGGTAATTTGTTTAAATACATTAAGTGAAGTAATTTGTTTAATTACATTAATTAATATAATTTGTTTAATTACATTAATTAAGGTAATTTGTTTAAATACATTAAGTGAAGTAATTTGTTTAATTACAGTAATTTAATTGCTTTTATTAATTAATTTAATTACCTTTATTAAGTAATTTAATTACCTTTATTAAGTAATTTAATTACCTTTATTAAGTAATTTAATTACTTTGATTAATTAATCTACTACTTTGATTACCAATTCCAATTACTTTGATTAATTGATTTAATTACTAATTGACAAGCAATTTCACTGGATTTACTAATTACTTTACCAATTACTTCACCAATTGCTTCACCACTATCAATTAATCAATTTCTGGATTACCAATTTGATCACACTGGATTAACAATTACCAAACACAAATTACAACGTCTTCACCATTAAAATTTCAACAAATTTATAACATTTCGATACTCTTATCCGCAGTCTTAAAATATAGCTCATTTTGTGGCCATATTCCTGGAGAACTCAAGCTGAATTATGGATTTTTATAACATACTTCAAACTGAAGGTATATTATTATGAAATATATGATGCAGTATCTTGACCTTCGAACTTTTTTATGAATTCATATCTTTTGTTTAGAAAATTTGAAAACTGCATATTAGCAATAAAGTTATAAATTTTAACATGCATCAGATATATAAAAAAAAAAATCTTCCATATTATTGAATATTAAAATGTTGAAAATGTATTTATTAACAGTGAGGATTTTTTCTTTGCTGTTTTTTATTTTTTTTGTAAAGACTTTTTCATTGGTGAATAAAGAATAACATCTCAATTTAAGCAGAATAGTTTTGTCTGCGATTACAAGCCCGCCGTCCGCGGCCACTCTTCCCGATTCCCCACTGCCCAAGTTAAGTCTAATAAGCGGAATAGAAAAACTACGTGCGTACCCGTCAAAACTTGAATGAATACTAATAAACAAAAGAGAAAAAGCTCTCTCTCTGGCATTTCGTGCCTTTCGGGTTACCATGATAACCAAAATTAAAAAGTAAAGAATTAATCACAACTAACATTTCTTCATGCAGCTATTATTGATTCCACCAGAATATAGTGGCAACAAACATTTTTCATTGGTTTTAACACAAACAAGCAAGTGAAAGAAAATTGCCTAAGGTCGATATTTAAATTTAGCGGGTTTCAATTAACATTAAATCTCAGCCCTCTAATTCGAGATCATCCTCTAATTGGCGGCCCTCTAATTCGCGACCCTCTAATTCGCGACCCTCTAATTCGCGACCCTCTAATTCTCAAGTAACTCGGTAGGTTTTCGATGTTAACAATAACCATCATTATTGCATTTACAGAAGACCTTTACCTTGCCCTTTCATTGCGTACAGACAGAAAAACCAAAAGCAATAGCGGGTTCAATATCTATTGAAACCCGCTAATAATTATATTATTGATACAACTACAATAAAGTGGCAATAACAGCCTCCTACCTTTATTAAAAAAATAACGAAAAAATGTGACGCTTTTTTTCTAATTGACCTCCGTAAAAACGTTTTCAACTTTAAAAAAGAAAGAAAAATCGGTATTTGTTCAAGTTGCCAAAATTTTTTAACCCGCTTCTACGTGGGCTCTATGACTCTCTTATTTATATGGTGCACATTTTTTAGGTTTTACATAAGGGTGAAAATTATTTTGCATTCTTTATTCCAGTTTATCAGTCAATAAAAAGTTATTACTTTGGACCATAACATTTAATTGATAACTATGCTAAATTGATCTCATAATTACATTTATTTAATTGGAGCCCCTCAATATGCATTTTTTGAAAAGACTTAAAATTCATTTAAAAGGCCAAAATCTTTTTATAACTTTTAAAAATATTTCGGCCCATTACGGCCCGTTGAACAAATATACCAATTAATTTTCAGAGAACCGGCCCATTCCAGCCCGTATTTGAAATGGAATTTTAGGCTTGCAGCCCGGCCTGCTAAGGAACGGACCGTAGCCCGTGCAGGTTTCTAACTCTATACTGTATGCAATAAAGAATAGTAGTAACAATATAAATAGTATTTCTTACCGTTATGCCGAAAGGTATCAGTAACTTCTTATATTGTATCACCAGTGTAGCATTATATGGGTCCGCGAGGCCCTGGCCCCCCAGTAAATTTCAATTTTACATATATTGTAATGTATAAACACCCATAATATGTGCCTGGCCCCCCCACGAATAGTTTTGAAAACTCTAGGCCTATGCCCAGCAGTCCCCCCACCCCCAAAATATAAATATGTATGCCAAACCAAACTGGCGCTCTTTAAACCATATCGGCCCGGCTCTCTTAATGCCAACTTTTACAACTCCTCTATGTTAAACCAGATCGGCCCTCTTTATGTCAAATTTTACAGGCCCTCTATGTTAAACCGGACCGGCTATCTTCATGATAATTTGAGGCGGCTCTTCGGGCGATCGCCCAATCGCCCATATGGCCAGTCTGCCCCTGTTCGTAGGTACAAATCATCGTCTTACTGGCAAAACTCAAACAATCATTTTTATGTTTGGAAGTCAGTGAGGGGTTTTCGGCTTAATTTTATATATATAATATCTGGAGAATTCTGCAAAATTATGGAAATTTTCTTTCTTCAACACTAGACATTTAGATTGTCCTTTATTTTTGTCGTGGATAATTTCATTATTGTTACAAGCCCATTAATTCTGCGCTTGCTTTTTAATGGAAGATATGGTTTCCAACCAGAACGCTTTTCCTGTAATTTCTCACTTAAGTACATTCGAAATGGCCCGCTGAGAGCATCCAATCGTCTCAACAATTTTCCTCTACGATAAACCGCTGCCATGTAATTTCCAAATTTGTCGAATTTCACATTAACGAAGTTGCTTAGCTCTTGGCATCTTTATGCCTAATTCAAAATTTCGATTACGCACCTCTTTTTACTCTCTTACTAGTAGATTACTACATCATCAGTGAAAGTAATTTGCATACAGTATAAAACCTTTCATTAGGGAAAAACTTTATGAACTTGTAAAGTTGACCATGCCATTTATAATATTTTTTTTAAATAACGTTAGATGATGTAATCATAAAAGCTTGTGGATATTTAAAATACTTTGCTAGTCACCATAGAACAAATCTTCGCATATCCCATTCATGTAAATACTTAACTACCTCGCTCGTGGCAGAAGATCTACTGAACTTATAATTTTGTCCAGAACAGTAGTTACTGTGCATTAGCGCTCAGTTGGCGCGTGATACCGTTAGCAGACGGGTTAGTCCATTGCAGTTTAGGGAAGGCCGTCTTGGAGGAACTGGTTTTTCCCGCGCGAAAAACCAGTTTCGGCAAGACGCCCTTCCCTAAACTGCAATGGACTAACCCGTCTGCTAACGGTATCACACGCCAACTGAGCGCGAACACACAATAAATTCCTAAGAGGAAATTGTCGACTTGCATGTTTGCAATTTTTGAAGCAAATTCTACGATGCAGGCAGCCAAGGAACTGAACAAGTATCCAGCATTTTTTTAATGTGTCTATCATACAATATTAGTAAAGCAATAAATAAAAGTTTAGTTTGAACACGTTTTTTTCATGAGTCAGCGCAGTGGAGTCTCGATTTTTCGAACAGGGTTAGAAGTTAGGAGCAGAACGGCAGGCGTAAATAGAAATGCGAAATGTTTCCTCATTTATACAAATCGAATACTACGCAGATTAAATAAAGCAACAATTTTTATCAACGTTTTTTAGGCGTAGTAATATTAACGCCGATGTTATGGCGTGGTTAGATGGTGAAACGTTCGCAAAGAAAAGAAATGTTTTTTCTTTCGAATGGAGTTCACGATCTCACGACCTCGCCACCTGCCTGGCGGGTACTCTACCAACTGAGTTACGAACGACGAACAATCAATTCCTTACGAACTTTGAAGACTATTTTAGACCCTAAAAGCGTCGATAAAATTGTTGCTTTATTTAATGTTTCTGTTGCTAAAATGTTTAACTCGGGTTCAATTTAAAAAAAAAAATCTGCCGAGATAAACTTCAATTCGAGCACTTTATGAAGATGTTTTTATAATAAGGTTTAACGTTATTTCATATTCTGCCCGTGAGCATGCTTCTGCCGCGGCCAGAAGCGTCGATCCGCACCCCAGCTCCCCCTCACTCCAAATGGGATGAAAAATTCGAAAATGGGCAAGGGAGGGTTTAGAATTTTATGATAAAAGAAGCAGTAAAATTTCAGAGACCCGGTCTCTGAAAGGAGACAAAAATCGTGGAGTATGTACGTGGGGGTTATGACTACCTAACGTAGAGTATTGTAAGATAAAATAACGATGTTTTTTATGAATAAATATATTTGGCAAAGTAATTTTTATTTCAATGACTTCAGGAACGGAAGGAGAGGATGTTTCACGGAATTTTTCAGAATTTTGAGATAAAAAAAAAAAGGAGTGTGTGCTTTCGAAAGGAGGAAGGATTGCAATTTAAAAAAAAAGTTCCTTTCAAAATTTTGCGCCCTGGGCAGTTGTCCAACGAGTCCATTTATAAAAATCCAAACTTACCACCCCGCCTCCAAATGCGACGAAAACTTACGGAAAATGTAGGGGGGTATTTCTGATTGTACAATGTACATTATTGTAAGATAAAATGACGATATTTTTATGAAAATTTACTTTAGATGACATTTTTCCCAATGTCGGAGTGGGTGGAGGGCATGCCCGTATACAGAGAGGGTATCTTAGGGAACGGTCCTCCCCCCACGTGAAACAAAATTTGTAATAGGAAACAAAATACCTATATGTATTTACTTGTTAAACTTATAAAAGTGAAGGACTTTAAAACCTTGAATTATCAAAATTTTGACCACAAGGTCTCGTTTTGTGGACAATTAATTTGAGAATACTTCAAAGAAAGAAAGAAAAAAAAATAAAAGCCATTTTCTTCAAAAGGGGGCATTCTGAAAAATTAAATTTTGATGGCAAAACTACAAGTAAAAATTTACAATGATGTCTGAAGGCAAAATTGGTATTTCCTCATTTATATTTCTACGTAGCTTAGCAATTCAAACTTATGGGGGTGGGGGCTCAAGTGACTTCAAAGAAGATTATGTGATGCGGCCTTAGAGAAAACAATAAGTTTTGATATACAACGGGGAGCCTGAACTCCATTAGCCCTCTCCTTTTCCTACGCCACTGATCTTTTTATATTTCTTCTTTACGATATATATGACACATCTTTATTCGTTATTTTGTAAAAATTTCTGAATCCCTCCCAAAATGCAATCCTGGCTACGACCATGGTGGAGAGCGAATTGACTAAATTATACGATAGAAAGATTGCAATTAAAAAAGTCCGCCGACATTTGAAATTTTGGCCTCCTAAAAATGTTAGCAAATCGGAAATAAGTATCGAGTCAGAGAATATCGCCAAGCGTAACTATCATCATCTATATTACGATCCGTACCCACCTCCCACATCTAAGGGGGTGTTTGAGTATTACGTAAGCACCTTGGGGAAGGGGGGGGGGTTGCTGTTGGTCTTATTTTCCATGTTAGCCAATATTAATTTTTGCTTACTAGGATGGGGTTAAAATATTGCTTGTGTAATACTTGAACGCTTCCTAACGAGAACAACGAGGGATTGTGATCTTGCAACGTGCGTCGGTAAGATTGGTAGAAGAAAAACTGAAGGAGATAAAACAGTTGTGAGGTTTGCGTCATATAAACGATGAACATTGAAAAAAGTTAGGCGCCAAAAATGATGACTGGGTCTAAAATTTGGGTTGGTTTCAAAATACAACTAACCACCGCTGATTACGAGCCCTGTTTACGAACTTGTAGGAACCCCAAATAAAATTCACAAAATTGGAAGTTCGTAAATGGGAATCAGTATTAGTTCTTAGGGATACTCTTTGGGGTCAATGCAAAAGTTTGTAAAAACGTATAGTTTGTACATTGGAGGTTCACAAAAAGGAGAGTCCACTGTTTTTGAAACTTTTTGTATAATCGTATGGAGCTGTGAACAAAGGTAAAGTTAGACGCAAATATGACAGTAACACCATTATTTATATACACAATGTGACAATCCTACTCACATATATAAATTTTACTAACATCAACATATAAGTAAATTCGTAGAAACCTTCTGCAAAATGGTACTTGATCCCAATTTGTGTGGCATATTTAGAACAGGAAAGAGAATACTGAATTTATACTGCATTATATATATTTGCTCTGGAGGTGTCTAAATTGTTATTTTAATTACAGCTGCATCTTTCCTCTGAAATACTGTTGTATAAAAATACAAAAACCCGGGAAAAATTTGCCACTAAGTTCATGTGTATGTGTGTGTGTGTATAGCAAACGTATTTTAATTCAAACCATCCAAGCGCAATGTTATATATTTCAGACAAAACATTGATTACATTGTATTGCAATACTTGCGTATATACTCTTTTAAGTTCAAGGGAAGTACAAATAGAAGCATTTAAATAGTCTCGCTTTCAAATATGGCGCGAGTGTAGAAATTAGGCAAATTTGACAGACGCCATTCATTCATACATTGCTATACTGTAAAATACGTTGTCTTAATATTAAAATTTCAATATTTTGCAGGCTACTGATGAGCAAAATTTAAAAATGGCAAAATAAAGCAAACATTTAAAGAATTCAGACTTCAAAGTTTAGCTAGAGAAAATTTATTAACAGATCACCAGAGAAGGAATGGATGAAATAGTTTTGCCACTTTCCCCCCTGCTTTAGCTTTTTGGCAAAAAAATTTCATCCATTTTTAGGGGAGGGCCAGAATGAAAATTTGTGTTTTGTATTACTGATCTATTTTGACAAATGAAGATTATTGAGAGGTGTGCCCGCATCATCTAAAATTTGGCATGACTAGAGCAAATCTCGTTCTTGTGCGTTCTAGTGTTAAGGAAATGTATCTCTAACCTGGAAAGAACTTATTAATTCGACCTAAAAACACTAAAAACAAGTTTTCCACTAAGATTCGCGGAGGAATGTGTCGTATCTGATGTAGGACAATTTACGAGTGTCACTGCACGAATACCATACTTTTTTTTGGATAGTAGAGGGTACTATGGAAAGAAAAAGACAAGTTAACGCGCTACGTGTCATGATTCTTGTCCCTGCAATTCGAACGTGTTTCTATTTGCTCTAGTCTTATAACCCTTATCTAGTCCTATTAAAAGGATAAGCACGTTTTCACTAAATTAAACATGTTAGCAGGTAAAAGAAAAATACTAAAGAAATAGTCTAATGCTTTGCATTTTTATGGGTATATCAGTTTCCTAGAAACAGATAAATGGAATATAATGTCTTCTAGGTATTGGTGTTTATTTTGGGACACATTTAAAGAAGTTTTTATAGAACATTTTACTCAGTCTTTTCAAACTTTGATTTGTGAGCAGATTTTCGATTTTCGTCTGTGAAGATTTTTTAAAATCTCGTTTTCGGCATTCAGCTGTTAAATTCAGCATTAAAATTAAAGCACATTAATCTTTTGACGTTATTCTTTTGAATAACAGCGATTTTCCTACTTTTTTGAAAATCTATAAATAAGAAAATTAAAAATGCATTTTGTTCATTTTAAATATTTATGTCGCGATTAGCATTTTAGCGGCAATTTTTTTGTGATTAACATAAATCCCTTTTTTGTTATTAATGTAAATTTAGTTGTTGTTGTTGTTGTTGTTGTTAATGTAAATTCAGTTGTTGCTATAATGCAAATTCAGTTGTTATTAATGTAAATTCAGTTGTTGTTAATATAAATTCAGTTGTTGTTAATATAAATTCAGTTGTTGTTAATGTAAATTCATTTGTTGTTAATGTAAATTCATTCATTGTGATTAATGTAAATTCATTCATTGTGATTAATGAAAATTCATTCATTGTGATTAATGTAAATTCATTCATTGTGATTAATGTAAATTCATTCATTGTGATTAATGTAAATTCATTCATTGTGATTAATGTAAATTCATTCATTGTGATTATTCTATTATATATTAAGACATTCCTCTCAATAATAACAAAGACTTACGATGCCAATGATTTGGTAGAAACTAGTCGCCCAGGTATTTTTTAACGGATCGAAAATCATAACTGCCGGTGAATGTCGTTTTATTGTAGCTTTGAAGATTTACGTTTTTCGTAGAATTTTGTTTGGATTGTAGGCCAACAAAATCCACAACTTCTTCAGTATAAGTTATTGGTTTACCTATGCAGTATTGTACACTCCTGCTTTTCATGTATATTTCCATAGAGTACGGGGGATTCAATACTGGTTCTTGATGTTTAGGTAGGACTTGTTCGATCTGACAGCTTTTATAATAGGTGACGAATAAAAAGCAATATAAAATATTATGTACCAATAAATACAAAATGCAGTGGGACTCGGATATAACGAGGAGCTTGCGACCAACGAAATTCCTCGCTATATCCGTTTTGGAATTTAAAATTTCAAACTTTGAAAACGAAGTCTGCATGAGTAATATATACGCATATGATGGACATACAATAACATTTGGTTTTGAATTCCATTAAAATTTAATAAACAACGTATTATATAATACTTCTGTGATATTACTGCCCACTGGCGTACGCAGGGGGTGTTGATGGGGGTTGTAACCCCCATTGCAATGAAATTTTGTATATTTAATATAGAAATATGTGAGTTGTAGCTTTGTAACCCCCCATTAAGCTTATAACCCCCTTATGAACTTTCTGCGTACGCTTATGTTACTGCCATTGAATCACACGTCATGCACTCTTAATAAACAAAAAGCATTGCTCCCGAAATCAATCAAAATTGGAATTAGAATGAGAAAATAAAGATTTAAACAGACACGTTTGATTACTATATTTTGATTATGAACAGAAAGTTCGTAACAAGGTTGGCTTTTACCCTGTTTATGGCTAGTTTAATCAAATTGGTTGCCCTAATGTAAGTTAGATCGTTTAATTTATAATCCAACGAGTGGCGTAAGAAGGGGGGGGGGTGAACTAAGGGGACTCAAACACCCTATTGGGTAACAAATTACCTTGTTGTCCTTCAAGTTTATTTTTTGCAGCTGATTGAGCCTCTCCCCACAATTTTTGAATTGCTGAGGCCCTGAATCCGACCTCACATTTTCTAGCTGCTTCGAAAACCTTTACAGAATGATTAATAGTATCAAAATAATTATTTATTGGAAAGAAATCATAAAACTAGAGTCTGTTTTGTACAAGGGCGGATTCAGAAATCTTTCAAGAGATCGATTTGTTTCCGATTCCTATTTTCAGCCAAGCGTCCGATATTTTTCATTCCATTTTCCATGACATAATCCCGGTTCAAGGAGGGTGCGATAACTCCATCGCACCCCCCCTTGGATCTGCCAATGGTTCTATATTTCTGATCCATGATAAATACTAATGGCTAAACGAAATGTCATAAAGGAGCTTAAAAGATGCAAAGTGGTAAAAGGAAGGCGTCTTCGCATCAACTCATCACCGCAACTTGGTTTAAAACGTATAGAGAGAAACCTGGGTAGCGACTTCGGCCGGTTTCCTATCTTTAGTATGGAGGAACTAAACGCTTTTACCCTCAAGGTGAGCAGGAATAGGGGAAAAAGAATGTTAATATAACTGCCGCATATTAATTCTGCCAGCAAAAGAACTCTCAAAAAACCTAGTAAAGCCATGGCGAATTTTTTACAATCTTCAGAAGTTAGCTCGAATTAAGCGTGTTGTTGGCTTTCAACGAGATAACCAGGTTCTTCCTCTCGAGGGTATTGCAGCCTGGGGCATTAACGATGCTGAAACATCTAATTATAGCGTGTCGAGGAATGCTCCGAAGATTCTTTTTCAAATCGATGGTGTTTTCTCTTCGGATGCCTTTTGCATCAAGGCGGAATTACCCAAGATTGCGTCCTTTTATATAAAGTCACTTCGATGGCCACTAAATGCTGTATACTTTCTGTTCAGCTAATTTGGATTGACGTTATATGCCATCCGCGCTGCCAAATCAGATTATAGGTTAAGTACACAAAGACGTACATAAAAACAAGATGGCGACAGAATCTGAGTCAAAAAATTCTTGATTGCAAGTAAATATGCTTAAAATTTCCCTGATGTTTTGCTGGTATATATATATACATAAATTATATATGATTTTATTTTTACAAAGTATATATCTATTTCGTGAAATTTGTTCCTGTGTTTGGGCAAGTAATAATAAAAGTAGATTTATTATTATTATCGGGAGGGGCGCACGCCCCCCTATGTCCCCGATCTGCTTTAGACTTGTTTATATATCTCTAATTTATGAAGCACAGAGAAATTTATCTATGGAAAAGACTTACAGCTTGACGTGGACTCCTAACTACAATCAAATTTACCCACTCTCCCACAAGAGTCAGATCTAGAACTATAAAATCGTTAGCGAAAAATTTTATTGTAACGTCATACATATTTTGAATTACTGTATCGGGAATGTGCCGAGAAATTTTCTTATCTAAGGCAAAAATGTAAAATGGCACCCCCTTCACCCTAACAAGAAATATATTAGTATTTAACGCTTGCTATTTTTTAAATTATTAATTGTATACTTTTTTAATCCTAACACACGAATGTCTGCCTACCAGCCATACAACACATTCCTACGTTACCTTATTAAGTCATCCCTAAAGCTTTTAACCTGAGGCTATTGCCTCGTTTACCATACCCTCGGTACGGCCCTATATATATATATATATATATATATATATATATATATATATATATATATAAAAGGGCTGAAATGGCGATGGGCTGGGCATATTGCAAGAAGAACTGATCAACGATGGACAACAGAAATTCTGAACTGGATTCCAAGAGACCACCGAAGACCTAGAAAACGTCCTCAAACTAGATGGGTGGATGAAATAAGAAAACAGGTTGGGGTGACGTGGAAACGAATGGCCCAGGATAGACTTGTGTGGAAAGCATTTGGAGAGACCTTCATCCAGCAGTGGATAGATAATGGTTGAATATGATGATGATGATATATATATATATATAAAAGGATTTGATGTTGTCAGATAGACTATTTGCAGTATATTTAACATAAGATATGATTCGAGGCAGGGGCGGACTGGGTCTTCTCAAAGGGCGCATACCTTGAATTTTCGGAGGGCGCGAGTCCTATCGTCCATGAAGCGGCACCAGTCAGAGGGCCTGCGGTCCGGCGGCCCTGTCCGCCCCTGGTCTCAAGTAGTTTTTAATATATCATGTAATTTGGTGATAAACAGAACACTGTATTTTGCTACCCAATGGGGGATTGAGCCCCCCTGTCTTACACCACTGAATACATTTATAGTAGAACCCCGATTATTCGATCTCCGTTTAACCGAAATGATCATCTATACTTATTATTATTATTATTTTAGTAGATACTCTTTCAGTAAAAATGCTCACGTTTTCTTTCAAATGTACCCCAGTCTCGAGAAAGAAACCAGTACAAATATTAGATATTGAACTAAAATGTATATATATATATATATATATATATATATATATATATATATATAGGTTATAGGCCTATACAAAGATATTGTATTACTTACAATCAGTTAGTATCATAATTAATAATAATAATTTGTTTATTTGTCATTGTCACAATAGCATCCAAATATGAATTAACGCATACATATATGTCGCGACGTTCTTTATTATCAATATATTTGTTTAATAATATGTAATTAAACGTGTTTTTGGATAAATGATTCAAAGCACGTCACAAGGATAAGATTTGAAAAAATTATGATAATGGCTTCTGCGTGAGGGGGACTCGAACTCGGAACCTCTTAGCTGGGAAGCGAGTAACGCCGTCGGATCACTAGTGATAAGAGCTTTTGCGTGAACAAGACGAACTCGGGACCTCTTGGCTGAGAGGGGAGTGACGTTACCGGATCACTGCACAGGGTCGCAAGTACGATTCCCGACGTGGGGATGTTTTTTTTTTTAAATTTTGCAAATAAAGAAAGAAGTTCCGTTCTTCGAAATGAAGCGACACTTCGAAAGAAAGGAGAAAAATATTTATGAGCAGATATAGGGAAAAACTTTTCTTTTTTTTTGCATTTGTATAAAATAAGAGGTGGGGAATCTTTTCATGTTGAAAGGTCGCATTAAGTTAGTTATAATCAAAGAAAGCAGCATTCAAGAAACTTTAATTATATACAGGGGCATAACAATTTAAAAGTATCAGAGGTCTCAACAGGGGCAGACTAGGTCCTTTCAAAGGGTTCATGCTTTGGATTTTCAGAGGGCGCGAGTCCTATCGCCCGCCCGTGAGGGCCCAACGACCCAGTTCGCTCCTGATTAGAGGTTCGGAGAAACCCGTGTTCTTCAGCTTAAACTAAAGTTATAAAAGAGACCTAAACGAGATGGAAAAATTAAAAATAAATATTAATAATAATGAGATAATATTAACACATTTTTGTGTGCATAGAATTATTTACTTAACATATATTATATTCTCTTAGTATATTCGGCTATAATGGATTTATTGGATCGCTTTAAGAATTTCTACTTAAGAGTAATTCCATATATGGATAGCTTTGCCTTGTCTTTGCATTCAATCGATAATACAGTAAAGGCTTCGTTGGAAATATCCTATGGGAGCTGACTTTTTGGTTTATTGGGTTTCCATTTTGCACTTTAGTTAATTGAATACTGCCATTGTCTTGAGTATGCCCTAATCGTGTTTCATCCCCCTGGGAATTCCACCTTTCGCGCAGTACTAAAATTGGGTAAAGATTAAAGTAGTATCAGAATTCATTTTCCAATCCTCTTTTACGACTCTCATTACAATCAGCACATATTTTACTTAATTCGAAACATTTTCCTTGAAACATTATATTACAGAAATTAATGTTAGGCAAAAGTTTACAGAATCATAGCAAAACAGTTGACCTTCTCGCGCTGTAATCAATTCGTAATTCAGTAAATTATAGTTATTTCTGTTTACATTTTTAAAATAACTTTTTTACTTCAAAAAATTATCGAGTTTTTGCTAAATTTAAAAATCTAGCACCAAGGAGGTACGATAATGAAAAAACCGGCGTAATTACTGTCAAAATTATATATTTATATAAAACGACAAAATACTCGGAAGGAAAAGAATGATTTTTCGGCATTTGGAGGGAGCCGAACCCATATCTACTTAGTTGCCGATCAAGTGCTCTACCCATTAAGTTACACGCGTCGCTCATTCTTTCCCCAGCCAGCGTATATAAGATAATAATTATTAAGGACAAGTTCGCGAAGAATATTGCAGTGCTTTGACTGCTTTTTAAACCAAGGGGACGAGTCAAAGAAGCCAAACGTCCGCAAATATTTATTCGAATAATTCTCATCAAAGCCGATGATGTGGTTGTATTTGGTCATCAAATACAAACACATCGGCGGCTATGACGAGAATAACTCAATATTAACGTTCGTCGCTTTTCGGACGTTTGGTTTCCCTGACTTGTCACTTTGGTTTAAAAAGCAGTTAAAGTACTGCACCATTCTTCGCGAACTTGTCCGTGGTAAAAGCCTTATATACGCTCGCAGTGGGTGGGGAAGAATGATCGACGCCTGTATCTCAATGTATAGAGCATTTGACCGGCAACCAAGAAGGTTTGGGTTCGACATTCGCCAACCGACGAAAGAACATTTTCTTTGCGAGTATTGGATCGTCTAATACACGGTTGTCCACCATATGGTCCGCGGGCCAAAATCCGGCCCGCCAACAGTGTTAATCCAGCCCACTGATAACTGTTTGGAATAAAAAAAATTTAAATTTAAAAATTCAATTCAAAAATTGGTTTTGATTTTTTTTTCAGAAAAACCGCGGACAGCATGGGTGACCCCCTTCCATATCGCAAGTGAACAAACAAATAATCGGAAAAAACTCTGAAGGGATTTTTTTTTAAGAAACCGCTGGCCCGCGAGCGCAGTGAAAATTTTTAAGTGGCCCGTTACCCAAAAAGGTTGGATAACCTAGATCTAATGCAACTACATCATCGGCTGTGATGAGAATTACTCGAATAAATACGTGTGCGTATATATATATATATACAGTGAAAATCGGTTATAACGACCTTCAAGGGACCGTGCAAATTCGGTCGTTATAAACGATATCTTTTTAAAATCATAGTAGCCTATAGCAATGCACTCTAGAGTTTTATAAATTATTTTGATAGTAGAAAGTATTAAACTTTTTGGTTTCAAAATTAAATAAAAACATAATTATAATGAATTTAATTTCCGTTTATATTATGTTTTATAACCACACTAAATACATAGTACTTCCTTAGTTTTTTAAATTGAAAAAATTGTAGAAAATACTACTAAAGTATATAATGTAGAAAACAAATCTAATGAATAATATTTATTATATTATACTAATGACTTCCGAACAGTGCCGGTTTAAGAGCTTTATGGGCCCTACGCTGAAAAAATAGAATAGGCCTCTAAAGAATATGACCCTCGTGATATTCAATTAATAAATCACTTTTTAAGTTCACTATCTTTAATATTCAGGTTTAGCAGTAATAAAAATTTCTCGGACATTTGTAAATAAACAAGATTAGAATAACGCTTAAATTTTGGTAACTGTAAATTTTAATAACTAACCTACGTGGTTCTGCTTTATGACTGTCAAGTCGCGTCGTTATATCCGATACGAATTTCCCTAGTTAGAATCTACGTAGACTACAAAATCGCCGTCGTTATAGCAGGTTTCGTCGTTATATACGATGTCGTTATAACCGATATATTT
>QLNU02015360.1:24810275-24847114 GCA_006491805.2 Dysdera silvatica
TTCTAGTTGAGAGCTCCTGTACCATGTCTTGGAGTTCTAATGGGTTCGTTGAAAAAATAACAATGTCATCAGCAAACCGCAAATGATTTAAATATTCACCATTTATTTTTATTCCCTTGTTATTCCAATTTATCAGCTGAAAAATCATCTGTAAAGCTGAAGTAAAAAGTTTTGGAGAAATGGTATCTCCCTGCCTCACACCTTTACCAATTTTGATAGTTTTGGTATCTTTATGTAACCGAAATTTTGCACTTGCATTTTTATACACACGTTTCACCATGTCAATGTACACATCCTCAATGTCTGTTGATCTTAAAGAGTTGATGACTGCTGATGTTTTAATAGAGTCAAAGGCCTTCTCATAGTCAATAAATGCAACACACAATGGAAGTTCATATTCATGTGTTCTTTCAATTAATTCTCTTAATACTTGAATATGGTCCACTGTACTGAATCCACTTCGAAATCCAGCTTGTTCTCTTGGTTGAGCTGCATCTAATTTTTTCTGCAGGCGATGTGTTAGCACTTTTGTGAAGATTTTATAAATAGCAGGTAACAAGCTAATTGGTCGGTAATTTTTTAAATCCTCTTTATCACCTTTTTTATGCAAAAGAATTACTGTTGCAGAATCCCATTGGTTTGGTATGTTACCACTGTTGAGGCATTTGGTAAAGAATTTTGCAAGTATGTCTTCTACATGTTCTCCAGCTTCTTTTAAGATATCACCAGGGGCTCTTCCTTTCTTCATACTTTTTATTGCAAATGAAACTTCTTCTTTTAAGATTTTAGGAGCTGTTCCTTCGACTATCTCAGAGTCTTCGTTTAATCCACTGTTACTTTCATATAGTTTTTTGTAGAATTCTTCAACTCTTCTAAGTATTTCTTCCCTATTTCTTGTTACAGTGCCATCCTCTCCTTTTAATGCAATGATGTGTTTCTTCCCAATAGACAAACTCCCTTTAACAACCCTAAGGCTCTTGTTATTTTCAATGGCTTTCCTTACTAGCTCACAGTTGAATTTTCTTATGTCTTCTTTCATGCTTTTGCGCAGAGTTTTACAAAGTTCTATGTACTCAATCCTGGAACTGGTATTTCGATTGTCCACCTTCATATCTCTTCGCCTTTTCATGAGCTGTTTCGTCTTCTCAGATAATTTGCTATTGTGCTTTTTACAGGTTACACCACCAATTTCCCCAGCAGTTTCAACTATTGTCCCAGTGCAGAAAAGCGATTTTTTAATTCCAACTTGAATGCCTCGGTATTTACTTTCAGTTTCATTAGATCCACCCTCTTACTTACTTGTTTCCTAATGAGCTTCTGTCGTTCTAATTTAGTATTTAAGTGCACTTTACATCTCACCATTCGATGATCACTTCCAGTATTAAATCTGTTCAGTACACTGCAATCTTCAATAATTGATTTCTTGTTTGCCAGGATATAGTCAATTTCACTAGTTCCCCCATTTGGGTGTTTCCATGTCCATTTTCTTTGCGGTTTCTTCTTAAAAAATGAATTCATGATGCTAAGATTTTCAGCTTCTGCAAATTCGATGAGTTGATCGCCACGTTCATTCCTTTCCCCATATCCGTATTTACCAACCGATGTCTCTCCTTGTTCCTGTTGTCCAATTCTTGCATTGAAATCCCCCATGATGAGCTTGATATGTTGTTTCCCTTTGGTGTGTAACTCTTTGATTTCTTCATAAAATTCTTCAACCTCTTCGTCGGTATGGCTTGATGTTGGTGCATATACCTGTACTATCTGAAGTTGGTATCGCTGGGTTAGTTGAACAACGAGCCTCGCTGCTCGATCTGATGTACTTTCAACTTCCAGAAGACAGTCTTTAATTCTTTTGTTGATTAAGAAGCCAACACCACTTGTTCTTCCAGTTTCCGTTCCTCTATAATAAAACAAATGTCCACTTTTAAGTTCCACCAACTCTTCACCTTTTCTTCTAACTTCACTGAGTCCTACAATGTCCCATTTGATCTTGTCAAGTTCTTCTTCCAATTCCTGAAGTTTTGCTTCAGAAGCAAGGGATCGTCCATTATACGTTGCCAAGGTCAATAACAAACGGCAGCCTGGGCCATTCCAGTGATTCTTAGCACCCCCTGCTTTCATGCCACACTGACCGCTGCCTTGATCAGGAGCACTCCAGCACCTGGAGACTAGGGGCCATGGTTTCTGGTGTGTCAACATAATGGAGGAATTAGCCATAATTTCACCACGCTGGCTAGACGGGTTGGTGAATTAGCCCTCCCCTTCCGCCTTTCTATCCGTGCAGCAAATATTAATTTGCCACATAAATAGAAAGCTCAGCCTGCACCACTTGAAGGCGGGGTAGGACACTAGGTTACTGGCCTGGCCGGTTCCACACATCGTCACATACGTTCAGCGTGTGGGTCTCCTTCCAGTTAGATACCAGCAACCCTTTTGCAGGCCATATATATGTATATATATATATATATATATTTTAAACTATAAAGATAATGTAGTATTTCATTATAAAGTATTTTGAACATTTTATTACGTATTAGCATTTCTTATGTCGTAAGTAAATGAGTGGTTAAATAAGTGGATTTTATTAAATACATTTATTAAAAATAATACATTTATGATAATTTAAAAACTATCAGAGGGCCCACAGGGAGTCCAGAAGGTGACCCCCAAGCGAAACAAGCTCCATAGTCAGACACTGGTTTATATAATTAAATATTTAACTATGGTTACGTGTATTTTATACCTTTTACTCGTGGTGTGCCTGTCCTGCATCATTGTATTGCAGTTCTGTCAAGGCGGCTACCGCTTCCTGACTATGTGTTGGTTTTATTATTTTGTGTGTCTTATGTAAGCATGGTTCAGAACCCCCTCTTGTCAGCAAAAATAAGCAAATCTCAAACCCCCTCCCCAAGGATGCTTACGTAATACTTAAACGCCCCCTTTAACATTACAATAAAGAAATTATTTTAAAAACTTTAGGAATTGATTTTGCTTGAACAAAAAAATTATTTAAAGAAATAAGTCCTGCACTATACATTTTCTTTAAAGCAACCAAATGAATCTCAGTTCTCTTGGTTTAATATAATGTGCATACTGATCATTAGGCTTATTCTTCTTCCCACATATTTCAAAACTAGCTCCATAGACCTAATAGGAAGTGGTCAGTAAATGTAAGACAAGTACTCAAGAATATGGTTTTTATTTTCCGGGGCTTTGCAAGGAAGTTTTAGTGACAAAATATTCCATAACAAAATGTTTAAAAGCCATGATTTTATCTCTCTCCAGCAGTTTCAATTTTGGATTGTGTGTTCCAGAAATCATAATTATCGTAGTTTCAGCTGCTCTGAGGCCAAGTCAGAGACAATCAAAAGGATTAAATCCTATTACCATGATTAATTTTACGATAGTAGTAATTCACGGACAAGAACTTGCAAAGCAAAATAACTTGAAATTCTTGATATTGCCTTGTATTTCTCAAATATACAAAGCCACCGTGTGTCCTATTAACACGCCGGGTTTCATTTAATATTTAATAACGACAAATATGCCCTTTAATAGACCACATGTTTAACAAGTTTTTGTTTCAGCTAATATTGTAATCAATAAATTCTGATGAGTATTGTTATTATATGTTTTAATGTCTAAATCCTTCTTTTTCAGCGCTGCATACGACACGGTGACAAGGCAAAACGTCGCTATCAAGAAATTAAGTCGACCTTTCCAAAATGTCACCCATGCTAAACGGGCGTATCGAGAATTCAAACTCATGAAACTAGTCAATCACAAAAATGTAAGTATACAAAAATTTTGAATTAGCAATTCCAAAGCGTTATCGCACTTTACGAAATTTGTATTAAAGCGATACTAAGGCCCTGATTTGGTACAATGACAGTGTGTTCAAGCCCTAACGGTACCCCTCTCCCCCCCCCAAAAAGGACTAGCGGTAGTTCAGAGGTCGATTCCCTAGGTCTTAAAAAGGATCGGATTTCTCGGGAAAACGTAAGTTCACTATCCTGCAGTGGCGTAGTGGTAACGCGTTCGTCCATCGTGCTATTAACTAGTGATGGGTGATTACGAAATGTTTTTACAATTGAAAGAATCGCAATCGAGTCAACAATTCATTCGTCCTTGAACTTAACAATCGAGATGTTCAATTGAAATCGCGAGTTAGCTTAGCAGCTGATACCATTGGAAGCACCAACCCTCTGCTTAAACCTCTGTGTCTGTCTGTTCAAAAATCGACTCGACGGCCACCCAAAATTTTAAATGCAAGAATATGCTTTAGCATGAATTTCGTTTAGGCTCGTAACGTGTATATTGAGTTCACTGAGCATCATCACCATTGCTTTGAAGATAGCTTTCGGAACGTTCGTTAGAATGGCTTAAATAGAAGTGGCTTTACGAGATAGTTGCACTGGGTTTCGATTTTTTAAAAACACTGGACTCTGTTCCGTGTTTTGAGGAACATCCTTAAAAGAAAGAAGAGAGAGAAACAGGCGAGCTTCTGTTTCTATTGCCTACTACTTGATTTTTACCCTTTGCTTTAACAGTTATATTTTACCCTTTGATAAATGCAATGCTTAAAACCATTTTGTAATTTAGATTTTGATTTGCTCTAAAAATAAACAGTGATAATTAACTTACGCAGTGATGTCACTATAGTTTCGTTAAAATGGGGTTTAATGCTCTTAAATGAGTAGTTTTAGTTTTTTAATTCTACAGTTTTAAATTTAAATCTTAAAATTATAATTCTACAGTTTTAAATTTAAATCTTAAAATTATAATTCTTAAGTTTTAAATTTAAATCTTTGAAAATTATAATTTTAAAGTTTTAGCCTTTAGATGTCATTATTTATTAATTTATTTCCTTATTTCAAAAGAATTTTGGCCATCGAGAATAGTTTTAGTAATATATATATTTTGTAAAATACATAGTTATGAAAATGATTTTAAAATATGAATAACTATTTCTTTTTTCTTATTTATAGATAATTGGACTTTTAAATGCATTTACACCACAGAAAACATTAGAAGACTTCCAAGATGTGTAAGACTTCTTATAAATAGTGATTATCGCCGTGTTTTCTAATTGCATAAGATGTAAAATCAGCGATGTTCTAATAAGTTGGAACTTTTGTAAAGCTAACACAGTGAAATTTCGGTTTTACGTTTTCAGGACAGGATGGGTGGTGGTGGGGGGGTTAGATAGGAGCGTACTACGTAAAGTATTCTTCACCAATTTTAACATGCATGTTTCATGTGGAGGAAATGGCACAAATAATGCTTTGAAGCATGCCTTTCCTTTTTTTTTTTTATCATATTATAATCCGGACGAATTTTAATTAAATTATGAAAAAATATAAAATATACAGTAATCAATTTAAACATTTTTGAACGTAAAGTAGAAAACCATTTCCTGAAATACGAAGTGTGAAATTTTAACATTATTAACATATAGAAAAATTCGAAATTTCCAGAAAACAGACGTTCAAAGCAAATCAAACCGTATTATACAGTATGTAAAATTGACATTAACTGTATATATATACACAAATTTATATAGAAACCATAGCATTATTAATATAGATTAATAATATAATGAATAATGATAAATACAATGTAATGCAATTTTATAATATAGTGGTTTAAAACGAGACGAGACGTCTTGGATATTGTACGCAATTATACTATAATTTTTGCCACCCACGTTTTAATTACAGCTCAAACTAGAGCTTATGTAATTTTGGAGAAAAAGAGACGCTTTCCCCATCCTGGATTCGAACCAGGGTCCCTCCGTTTAGCCCGGAGTGTCTTGGACCGCTAGACGAATGAGGACAGGAAACAACGCTCTCTTTCTCCGTATGTAAAGGTGTTAAGGTATTATTACCCTCCGCAGGGATAACACAATTGCCAAATATGGTCAACACAAGAAAGCCTCCGGAGGCTTTCTTGGACGATCAATCGATGTCAAGCTCTCTATTTGGCGACTTTCTAAAATCAGTAGAAATTCACGGAATGGCATATGTAAAGATCTGCCGCTTCAGTTGCGGCACTAAAACAACAAAATAAACACTAAAAACGATTTCGCATACAAGAGATTACATCCTTACCCAAAAAAATTGAACGCAACCGCTACATCCCGAACGTGAATCAACAAGATTCACGTGTTGTTTACAGTGTTGTTAAGTCTGTCGGGTGCGGTTAGTAGAAATATTTTACTATTGTCAGATCTCTATTTACAAATATTTACAAGCGTATCTTAGTGGAATCGTCACTGACCTCAACGTCGCAAAATAAGACATGTTTAAACGTTTAAATACAGTATCCGTTCGAACATACTAAATACATTACTAATTAAGCCGATAGGGATTCCATTATTGATTAGTAAATTAAACAGTCTAAAAATTTCTTTCAAAAAGTTATTGTCATTGCTATAAATCCTATTCATTCGGCAAATTTGTGAAATAATGATATTTTTAAACACTTTATTTTACATGATTACACATGATGACAATTATCGAGAAACATGGAAGTTTCACACTCAAAGATACCATCGATCATGGTATTCCCATGGATTGCAGTTTTGCAAGTTCTTTGGCCGATCTGTTTTTATATTACTGCGAAAAGAAAAACGAAGGACTGAAAATTTCTGCCAGGCGATACATAGACGATATCATTGTCTTCAATTGCAGAGATTTTAAAGAGCTGAGTTCTAGCATTTACCCAAAAAGCCTTATTCTGAAAGAAACTAAATGTCCGGGCTTTACTTCGTTTTTGGACATCAAAATATCCAAAGGGGACAATAACGAAATGCAATGTAGCATTTACGACAAAGGGAAGACTTAGATTTCCAGGTATTGCTTTTGTCCAATTTCGGGTCATGTTTAAGCAAAAAAGTGTTTAAAAATATCATTATCTTACAAATTTGCCGAATTAATAGGATTTATAACAATGACAATAACTTCTTGAAAGAAATTTTTAGACTGTTTAATTTACTAATCAATAATGGAATCCCTATAAGCTTAATTAGTAATGTATTTAGGAAGTTCGAACGGATATTGCATTTAAACATGTCTTATTTTGCGACGTTAAGGTCAGTGACGATTCCACTAAGATACGCTTGTAAATATTTGTAAATAGGGATCTGGCAATAGTAAAATATTTCTACTAACCGCACTCGACTGACGTAACCACAATGTAAACAACACGTGAATCTTGATGATTCACGTTCGGGATGTAGTGGTTGCGTTTAATTTTTTGGAGAAGGATGTAATCTCTAGCATATGAGGTGGTCGTTTTCAGTGTTTATTTCCTTGCTTTTGGTGCCGTGAGATCCATAGCAGTTGGCGATGGTCATAAAATAAGGAAACACGTTGCTGCTGTGAATGTCTCAGAAAAAGCAAAAACATAAATTGACAATGCGATATATATATAGTTAAATAATAAATGTATAATATATATAGTTTTATAATAACAGTAACAAGAAAATAGAGAGCCAAAATCTTACATGAGCATAAAGGAGGGATCAAGCATTTGCTTATTTTTTCTTACAAGGGGTGGGAGGAGTATAAAATGCTCATAAATGTGCTTACGTAATACTTGAACGGCCCCCTATAACCAATAATGAGATGACTACTTTATTTAAAATACAGTAATTTCCTACTTCACATATCCAAACGACTATACCATTTTTATTACTCTTATATCAGCGGCTTATCAATAAACTGTAGCTTATGTATTTAATTATAATATTATTTAAGACTCCAACCCCTAACTGTAAGCCTGTCTCTAATAGAGAGAGAGTGAGTGAGTAAAACGTAATAGGACTTACATGACCGTCCGGAGCATTCTTCTCAATCATCTTCATGTCACGTAAACATATGGCACTTAATAATATATCTTCATCAGTTGTGCACCACGCAGACCCGTAGTGGGCCCCATAGGGCCTTTCATTCACGCCTTTATTCTCTACATTTTTAATTTGAACTTCGATGCTTATATTAACAAAATAAGTTCACCCCTTTCCTCCCAATTCCTCATCCTTGGTTCTCTCACTTAAAACCGAATGAAGAAAATTTTGTTTTCTCTCTCTCTCACACGAATTTCTCTCATTTGTTTAAAATTATGCTTCTGATTGGCTACAATTAAAGGTCACGTTATATTGAAATAACCAATAAACATAAAGGCGGGAGAAAGACCCCTATTTACACCCTCTATTCCAAGAAGTAGAAACGCTAACCTTCTGGCTAAGTTCTCTCCAATCTTCCATATGGAAGACGGGCTGTTTCCATCTATACTAAACTAAGGCACCTTTTGTCCTGTAGGTGCACTTAACAAGGATAGTACACAATAATTATAGATAGACGATCTCCACAAAAGAGAAACATTTCATTTCTTATTGATAACCTTAGAGGTGAACCAACTGTTGACTGAGATACCTTCCAAAAACGGTTAGTAACGACCCATCTGACATCGACAGAGGGTCGTTATAAAAGATATGTCGTTTAGCAAACGCAAAAGTGTTGAAACAGATGCAACTTTAACGACTCCAGTTTGAACAATTCTTATTTATTAAGATGTCGGCAGCTGTGCTTAGCTGACGGACCGTCACAATGGCCTACGTAGCAACGATATGAACGACGACAGTAGTAACGCTCTACACCTAAACTGGCTCGTTTGTGGACATGGGGATTTCAATAAATATGGCTTATTTGTCGTCCTTTACCACCCCTTTCAGTTTGTTCCATTAATTATGTATCACCCTGTATAATACTATATTTTCCATTGTTCTAGAACAGTGCTCAATAACTCGCGATGCGCGTGCTATTTGGTGTCCTGCGAATGTGTGTTGTGTGGCATAAGGAGATGTAATTTTTTTTTTTAGGAAATATTTATTGTCCGGTGCTTGCCTAATTAGTTCAGCGAAAGGATAACTTGAATGAAACATGGACGGTACAAAAATTAAACAATGGCGCCTTCAAAGAAAAAAAAAGTTAGCCGCCATTGTTCTAGAACCTCAGCATAATAGACACAGCACCACTTCAAACAATATTTACCATTTGTTGATGTTTTAAAAGTGTTGCAAAGTTTTCACTAAAATTATTTAATTTTTATTTGTCTTTTATATCCACTTGATCTCTCTCCGTACATTTTTTTTTTCGTCCAGATCCACCTTTAACATTTGAAACGATAAAGATGTTTTACAACATCTTTAGCATTAACTGTTAACAAGTTTTGGTTGTTTTTTGTACACTCTTTTACAAAAAAAAGAAGAAATTATTTGTTTTTATAGAAATTAAATGTACACCCAAAACATATACATAGTAAGGAAATGATAAAAATATTCAGGGCCGTAGGACCCATCAATGGCTAGGAATTGCACATTGAATGTTCAAATCAATAGTTGCTAACTCCCCTCCCCCTGGATGCAACACATGCTTCTATGTGTCTAGATAAGGATTGATGAAGGTTCCTAATGTCATCCTGCGACATATTCTTCCGGGCAGTCCTTACTTGTTGCACCAGCTCTGCGACATTTTGCGGTGCCCAAATCCAGCAGCCTACCATGTCCCATACATGTTCGATTGGCGAAAGGTCTGGTGACCTTGCTGGCCAAGAAAGAGTATTGTGACGGGGTGTGCTAGGGTTCTTTTGTGTCACATTGAAGCTTATTAATGGTTAAAGATCAGAAGGATTTCGGCATTAACATTCCGTCACCATTTGTTTAGATTCTGGAACAGTCTTTCTGCCGTCTAACAGTATCTTAATAGCGTGTTATACATAAAGTTCATACTTCGAGTATTTTGTGGCGCAAGCACCGGAGCAAGGCTAGTCGTCAGCCAACGTGATTATCCAGTATTGACGTAACGTAATTTCTAATAGCTATAGTTGTAAGACGTCTGATGCAAGATACGGTAATGTCCAATTGACGGTGAAATGAAACATCTGAAGCAGGCCTACGTTCGATACTTTTATTCGACAACGTTTACATCTCATTCGAACAACATTCCATGTCCATAAATATTGGGAACTCGACTAGATTAGTTACTGACTAGATCACCGAATTCTTTAACGAATGTCACATGATTAGGAACTTACTAGATAACGTTATCGCAACAGTGCGAACTTCAGCTAAAAACAACGTAATTCCATCAAACGTCTAGAAGCAAGTGAACGAGTTTCACATACTCTCGCTTTAACTTCGCATAGGCGCCAAGGGTCATACGCGTACTACACATCATCATAGACGTGTTACAGTATGCTAATTTAACCACTAACAAACGATAGCACAGTATTACAATATTACCTCGATCCTGTCACCAGATCCACCTTCTACATCACTCCCCCCCCCCGGGGAAAATTTTTTCTGAATTGTCATAAAATTTTACAATTCAAATACTACACACAAAATTTAACACGTCTGCCAGACCTAGTCGTGTATGGTCTTACTGGCTGACTTATGAAAGTTTCTTTGCTGTTAGCAGTGGATGTGGTCTCAAGGTCGTTACAATTGTTATTTTCATTGAATATATATGCAGGTTTTAATCGATCTATTGAAATATTTACCAGTTTTCTTCAGTGTTTACTAAGAAGAATTTATCACTTCTCTTTTCCACAGGGAATGGTCCGGTATACGGTCTTTGTAATGGTTTACAAACAGTGTCTTATCTTACAAATACGTGTGACGAATGGAACATGTCTTTGTGCACAAACACATTTCTAGTAGTCGCTATGAGAGTTGGGACTGGTTCTAATTTATTCATCACATCCTTAAGTAATATTACAAATTCAGACACCAGTTTATCCTTACCTGGATTGTTCACAAATTCACCAGGGAATTTTAGGGAAGTTCCGTATACTAGTTCTGCTACCGATACACCCAAATCCTGTTGAAGAGAAGCTCTATTCCGAGTAATACTGTAGGTAGTACATCAACCCCCTTCTCTGTGCCATGGCATTTAAAAATGGTTTTAGGATGTCTATGTGATCTCTCGACCATTCCATTTGCACATGGGTGGTGTGCAGTAGTTCGTACTTTATGAATACCCAAAAATTTGGTAAGTGCATGAAATAGATTGCTTTTCATTTGGAGTCCCTAATCGGTTGTCAACTGAACCGGGACACTGAATCGGACAATCCAGCCTTCATAAAATGTACGAGCGACTGTTTCTGCTGTCATGTCTTGCATAGGTAATGCTTCAATCCAGCTTGTGTACCTGTCAACGCATGTTAGTAGCTATGTATAACCCCTTGAACAAGGAAGTGGGCTAAATATGTCCAAATGTATATACGAGAAACGACTCGTAGGTAAGGGGAATACTCCTAATGGAGATTTGGTATGCCGGTTAACCTTACTACTTTGACAGTGTTCACAGGCTTTAGTACACTCAGTTATATTATTTTTAATGACTTCCATATATATTTTTTTTTGATCATATCTACAGTTCCTGCTATACCTGGATGGGATAAATTATGATTTGTAAAGGAAACAATACGTCTAAACGCTTAAGTTGTATACGGTCTAATTACATCAGTAGACAAGTCGCACCAGAGATCGATCTCAGAACCCAGAGATTTCATAAGGCTAAATTGTAATGGAGAGTCAGTACTTTCCCTCAACTCCTTCAGCTCCAAGTCATCTTCTTGGGCTTTAGTTATGGCCTTATAGTCTGTGGTCTGTGACATTTCAACAGCAAACATACGTGACATGGCGTCTGCTGCACTATTGCAATCGCCGACAACATATCTGATATCTGTTGTAAATTGGGATATATAATCCAGGTGTTGTTACTGTCTAGGTGATGCTTTTTCATTGGGTTGTTTAAAAGCATAACTTAGATGTTTATGATCAGTATAGACACAGAATTGTCTTCCTTTTAATAAATGGCGGAAGTGACGAACGCCGAAATAAACTCCGTATAACTCCTTGCCATACGTACTGTACCTGTGTTCAGTTTTAGACAGTTTTTTAAATATCCCAATGGTACTACTGCTCCTTTATCAAATTGTTGTAATACGGCTCCCACTGCAACTTCAGAGGTATCAGTCATTAAGGATACCGTTGCATTAGCCTTAGGATATGCCAGTAATATTGCTTCTGAGATAGCTCTTTTACAGTTCTCAAATGCCTGGCAAGCTTGATCAGACCATGTCAGTACTGTCTTGTCCCTTTTCTTCTTTCCTGCTACCATGTCATGTAGAGGTGCCTGAACAGCAGCGGAATGTTTTATAAACCTATGGTAGAAATTTATTAAGGCAAGAAATCTCCGAAGGACTGTAACATCCTTAGGTTTTGGATAGTTTTTTAGTGCGGAAATTCTATCTTCTAATGGAGAAATACCTTGTGCAGATATCTTGCTTCCAAGAAATGATAAGCTATCCTTGCCAAATTCACACTTGGCCAAATTCAACACTAATCCAAAAGATTTGAGTTTCTCAAAAACTTTAGTGAGTTCCTCCGCATGGCGTTCCTGAGATTCAAATGCAACAAGGATATCATCGATGTACGCATAGCAATTGGGACATCCCCTGAATAAGTCATACATTGTCCTTTGGAAGGCCTGTGCTGCGTTTTTGACCCCAAACGTTATATACACATATTCATAAAGACCTATAGGAGTTGCGACTGCGGTTTTTCAATGTGGCTTGGTGTTACAGGAATTTGATGGTAGGTTCGCACTAAGTCCCATTTTGAAAATATTTTTTCTCTGCCAAATTCAAAGTAAAGTCCTGTATGTGGGGTATAGGGTAACAGTCTGGTTCAGTAATGGCGTTTAACCTTCGGTAATCCCCGCATACACGCCAACCTCCGCCCTTTTTCTGTACTAAGTGAATAGGGCTTGCCCATTGACTAGAAGGACGGACAATACCCTGTTCCAATAGAATAGAAAACTCCTGTTTGAGTATGGCCAATTTTTCTGGATTTAATCTGCGCGGCTTAGCAAAGGTGGTCTGTGTTACAGGTGGTCTGTGGGTTATTATATCATGAGTAGCTTTATGTTTCACACCTGTACGTTCGGTAAATGGTCGAGTTACGAAGGGAAATTTTGACAGTATTGAAGAATATGACATATTTTGGGAAATAGTCGCGATTGATAGCTGTGGTACTTCCATTATTTCGGCGGGTGACATTAACAATGTCTCCCGATCGATAAGACACCTATTACCTATGTCCACTAACAAACCAAATTTTTCCAAAAAATCAGCACCGAGAATCGGTTTGGTAATATCTGGGACTATAAATGTCCAACGAAACTGCCTTCTCAGTCCTAAATCAAAGTTTAAAGAAATGCTTCGATAGGTGTGTTATTCAGGTGTGCTTCCCTTGGTGTGTTATTTACAGCATGCAAGCATAAATCGTTTTTATTTCAAGATTTTTTAATGTAACTCCTAGGAAATACTGACACAACTGCACCGCTGTCTATTAAAAATGAAAACCAGATTTTCTATCGTGAACAAATAAGCGGCTTACGTGATCTATTTGGCCGAATTCCGCCCATTCGGCCGAGCCTTGAAGTTTTCCGACCACTTGCATGGTGGAATACATTTATTAGCATTTTTCCGAAAATTCTTGTGGTTCAAAATCGTAAGATTTGCTGCGGGATCTACCACTTCCCGGGTTTGATTCCCTGCGGAAATGCGGTTGTTCTGGGTTTAAATTCCCGGAATTATCGCGCAGTTCAGAACCCATACCTTGGTGTCTACCACGAGGTTAAGATATATGCTCTTTAATAGAACAATTACCGCCCGAATTTTAAAACTAATTCTCAACAATAGAAGTTGAATATTTAACTTGTTCTGAAAGTTCATTAACTTTCTGAACCAATTCAGGGACAGAACTTTCCGATTTTACCTCGGATACACTAGACAAATCAGTTACTTCACTGATTTTACATGCAAGTTCTGCCAATTTATTCAGGTCATCTCCTGAAATGGCCAAAATCTGTTGATAGCTAGCGAGTAATTTCCTCAGCCATAAGTTTTTAAGCATGGAATCGGGTATTTTTCCTGAGGACAATTCTCTCAAAAGAAGTGCTGGTGATTTATCTCCAATGGGTATATCTAGTAACAAATTCTGTAATCTCAAAGATTTAGATTGCGCAAACTGACAATGAAACGTTTCCTAACCGCTGCGTAGGTATCAGCGGAAGGTTTTCGTACAATACCACTTACTACTGCCAACAGGTCCGCGTCCAGTGCGCCAACGACACAGTGGAACTTTGTTTCTTGCGTAGTTGCACCAGCATTAAAAAACACTAATTCAATCTGCAGGAACCATAACTCAACATTAGTTTTCCAAAATAGTGGGGCACGGAACGCGACCCGAGAAATTTGTTTTGATTCATCATCATCGCTCATTGTCACTGCGCACAAATTGGCACTAACAAGAAAAAAGATATACACCAAAGAACACTCAACACGAATTTGAAAAACTCTAAATTGGTCCCTATATTGAAGCAAGCCAGGCACAGATCGGCGTTAATGTCCCTAACTTTTTATTCGATTCATTACCAAAATCAATTACAAATTGGGTGCAGCTGTATTATAGTTCCCCACAAAAAAAAAATATATATATAATTATTTCAACGAAGTCACACCGTGACTATTACAAATTAATTTTACATTAATTAATCCGTCATTTCCTACTAAAAGCAACAAAACGTTGGGGGCTTCTAATAGAGACAGCACTAAACAGTTATAGTGTCCTCCCCCCCTCACTTTTGGTCTCAAAAAAAAAAAATTTAACAAGGAAAAGACGGTATTTTTGAGATAACAATGTAAATGATACGATAATTAACCTATAATCTCACGATTATATTAGTATAACTACGATATAATGATTTCTGATTAGTATTTCTCGGTTTACAGAACAACGGTTTCAAAATCGAAGAGCAGTTCAATAACTACGCGGTTGTGAATTAAATGTCAAAGGTTGAATAAATATCACATATATATTAGGGGGACCGGAAAGTAATGTTTTTTTTACATTAATTTACATGTGCAGAAACGACATTACTTTCCGGCCCCCCTAATACATTCAACTATCAATATATTATTCCATAGTATCAATATATAACGATAACTGCGCAATACGATATCAATAACCTTGTTATTAGAATAGAATTCACAATGTTAAAACGCAATTACGCAAATACTGATAAATTCGAACTCACCATAAATAATGATCCCTTAAAAATAACGGGCCCTGCGGTGGCGCAGTGTGGTAACGCGTTCGCCTAGTACGCCGTTAATCCGGGTTCGACTCCCAACAGTGCAAAGAACGCTTACTCAGAGATCTCATAAAGATCGCACTGCTCACTGTAGTCCGGGGTTTGGTTCCCTAGGCCTTAAGAGGTTCGGATTCCTCGGAAAACAGTAGGTCCCGGCGCAGCATGACCATTGTAGTCTTTGAGCCGTAAAACCACAAAACAAACCAAACCTTAAAAATAACGAGGTAAAAGGATACAAGAAGACTTCCAAACGTGTTCAATAACGATAAGTCGATAAACTCGAACTGTGAAGTAATACTGTCCAATTAGTCCTCTTCCTTTAAACAGAGAGTCAAAAAATGGTTAATAATTCATAAAAAGAAAAGTAAGTTCAACACAAATATGTTCCCTGAGACAGCAGCAATAGCGTAGCGGAACTCCAAATTGAACCGGATAAGGTCAATTATACGGCGCAAGGATCCAACTATATCTTTAAGATGAGTCAACTTGTGTAGGCGTCCACTACGGTGTGCGTACGCTTGTCGAAGTCAATCAGCGATATCTGATTTTCGACGCTATGCCTCCAATAACGCTTGTAACTCGAAATCATTAATGTGTACCACTAAGTCGTAGCATGTATGTTCGACGTTCGTAACATGCATGTTCGACGAACCACCGATAACCACAATAAACGATAGGTGCAATAAATAACCATTAGCAGTCATTAACACCATGTGTACTTGTAATGGTCAACAGCAACATGGTAAACTACATAAAGTGCTTGATAACACGACCAAATGCGGGTAAAGCCATGAGTCTCGTGAATAGCGGCAAAATACAGATTCGTTTTTCTGTATATAAAAGCAATCAATAGCATAGCCCACGTCCGAGATACCACAAGTACGTGACAACTCGAGTCACCATATGTGACGGCGTGTGTTAGTGTTCTTTTGTGTCACACTGAAGCTTATTAATGATCAAAGATCAGAAGGATTTCGACATCAACACTCCTTCACCATTTATTTAGATTCCAGAAATGTATTTCTTTCTGCCGTCTAACAGTGTCTGAATAACGCGTTATACATAAAGATCATACCTCGAGTATCTTGTGGTCCAAGCACCAGGAAAAGTCTAGTCGTCAGCCAACGTGAATATCCAATATTGACGTAACGTAATTTCTAATAGCTGTAGTCGTAAGACGTCTAATGCAAGATACGGTAATGTTCAATTGACAGTGAGATGAAACATCCGAAGCATGCCTAAGTTCGATACTTTTATTCGACAACGTTTACATCTCATTCGAACAACATTCCAAGTCCATAACATTGCGAACTCTATCAGATTAGTTACTGACTGGATCACCGAACTCTTTAACGAATATCACATGATGAGGAACTTATTAGATAGATAATAATATCGTCGCAACAGTGCGAACTGCAACTAAAAACAACGTTACTCCATCGAACGTCTAGAAGCAAGTGAACGAGTTTCACATACTCTCGCTTCAACTTCGCATAGACGCCAAGAGTCATGCGCGTACTCACGTCATCATAGACATGTTACAGTATGCTAGTTTAACCACTTACAAACAATAGCACAGTATCACAACATTATCTCGATTCTGTCGCCAGATCCACCTGCTACAGTATCAACATCACGGAGGCAGCTCACAGATATGCAAGCCATATGGGGCCCTGCATTGTCTTGTTGGAAAATGGCCCCTGACTGACATGTCATGAAGGGTAACGCAAACGGCGCTCGGGCTTGTTGCACAACCAACCAATCTTCCCTTGCATTAGTGCGCCTTGGCCATCCAGAGCCATCATTTCGCCGAAGAGTTCCTCGCAGAAACCATTGCTGCCAAAACCCTTGAACAGCAGTGTCCGTACGGTGCAGGTGGCAGCCTATTGCTCAGTAGGACCAGCCAGCTTCAAGCATCCCGACTATGCGACCACGTTCGAAGTCGTCCAATTGGCTATAAGGTCTTCGACAACGTCGTAACGGCATTATTGGTTGCGTCTCCAGGGAACTGCAACGCCGACAACGAGAAAAAATAAACCGTTCGCAATTTTTACCTCTTTTATACGATGCCAGTTGCGCAGTAGAAATGCGCGCTATGATCGAAGTTAACACTCATTGGCTTTGAAAATTTAATCATTTGCATACTTGGCATAGGCGTAGAGTTATATGGTTCAGGAGCCCGGAGCCCCCTCCCCTGCTACTTGGAAATAAATTACAATTTTACATAATAATGCATAATATGTACTTGGCCCCTCCCCCCAATAATTTTGAAAACTCTACGTTCATGATACTTAGTTTAACGGAATTCGCATGCGAAATTTCGAGATGGTCGGATTATTTTTTAGGGGTGCTTCGTTTTTTCTTGCAAAAGAGAGTATTTCTACTTCTGAATTACAGAAAGGCTGATTATTTCACTCATACGTATCTTATTTGAAGCGTATTCAGATATTTTTCATTAAATTATGTATATCGTTATTGGCTTTAAAATAAGGAGTACATTACTTAAAACAGTATTTATATATTATTTTATATACTTACAGGTACCTAGTTATGGAACTAATGGATGCAAATTTGTGCCAGGTGATTCAAATGGATTTGGATCACGAACGAATGTCCTACTTATTATATCAGATGTTGTGTGGTATTAAACACCTTCATTCAGCAGGAATTATTCATAGGGTAGCTAAATTTTCCAAAATCAAATTTATATAAGATTAAATATAACTATAATAATATTCAAAGCAAACTTTATACTTTTGAAATTTTGGTTATATAGGTTATTTAAAAATATTATATAATCATTTTAAACGAACAATTGGGTTCATAAAATGTTTTATCCTATATGTATTTTCAGGACCTAAAACCAAGCAATATAGTTGTAAAATCAGATTGCACCTTGAAAATTCTTGACTTTGGTTTAGCGAGAACTGCTGGTACTACATTCATGATGACACCTTACGTTGTGACCAGGTACTACCGTGCTCCTGAGGTCATTCTTGGAATGGGCTACAAGGACAACGGTAAATGCTTTAAATTTTATCATAGTAGATGTTTAGCCTGTTTTTTTATATGGTTATAGTTTATTCTGTTTTTGTATTTATTTTTTTAAATCCGATTTATCAGTGCTTACACAAGAATTTATTTTAAATAAGCTACAAAGTAATTTGCATAAAGGATTTAAGTTTTACATAATTATATATATCATCATCATCATATTCAACCATTATCTATCCACTGCTGGATGAAGGTCTCTCCAAATGCTTTCCACACAAGTCTATCCTGAGCAATTCGCTTCCACGTCACCCCAACCTGTTTTCTTATTTCATCCACCCATCTAGTTTGAGGACGTTTTCTAGGTCTTCGGTGGTCTCTTGGAATCCAGTTCAGAATTTCTGTTGTCCATCGTTGATCAGTTCTTCTTGCAATATGCCCAGCCCATCGCCATTTTAGATCTTTTACTTCAATAATGATGTCTTCTACTCCTCATCGCCTCTCGATCAAGAGTTTCTTTTTCGATCTTTCCTAGTTATTCCAAGCATGCACCTCTCTATACTCCTTTGGGTTGTCTGTAACTTCCGTATTGCTGCAATTGTTACACTCCATGTCTGTAATCTATAAGAGAGGATTGGCAATACACACTGGTTGAAGACTTTTTTTTTTAAACACAAAATCAATTTTCTGTTCATTATAAAACTGTTTCTTCTGAATACATTCCATCCAAGTTTAATACATATGTTGAATTTTTTTGTAATGTTGCTTTTCATTGAAATCAGCTGGCCGAGGTAAATATATGAATCAGAAATTTCTAACTCTACGTTGTCAAGTTGTATATTTGTTTTTTCCACGAAATTATTGAACATGATCTTAGTTTTTTGTAGGTTCATCTTGAGTCCAACTTCTTTACTTCTAGTTGAAAGCTCCTGTACCATGTCTTGGAGTTCTGATGGGTTAGTTGAAAAAATAACAATGTCATCAGCAAACTGTAGATGATTTGAATACTCACCATTTATTTTTATTCCCCTGTTATTCCAATTTATTTGATGAAAAATCATCTGTAAAGCTGAAGTAAAAAGTTTTGGAGAAATGGTATCTCCCTGCCTCACACCTTTACCAATTTTGATAGTTTTGGTATCTTTATGTAACCGAAATTTTGCACTTGCATTTTTATACACACATTTCACCATGTCAATGTACACTTCCTCGATGTCTGTTGATCTTAAAGAGTTGATGACTGCTGATGTTTTAATAGAGTCAAAGGCCTTCTCATAGTCAATAAATGCCACACACAATTTAAGTTCATATTCATGTGTCTTTTCAGCCACTTCTCTTAATACTTGAATATGGTTTACTGTACTGAATCCACTTCAAAATCCAGCTTGTTCTCTTGGTTGAGCTGCATCTAATTTTTTCCCCAGTCGATGTGTTAGCATTTTTTGCGAAGATTTTATAAACATCAGGTGACAATCTAATTGGTCGGCAATTATTCAAATTTAATTTTTATCACCTTTTTATGCAAAATAATTGCTGTTGCAGAACCCTATTAGTTTGGTATGTTACCACTGTTAAGGCATTTGGTAAAGAATTTTGCGAGTATGGATTCTACATGTTCTCCAGCTTCTTTTAGGATGTCTGATGTACGGCCTCGTCACCAAAAGCTCTTCTTTTCTTCATACTTTTGATTGCAAATGCTACTTCCTCTCTTAAGATTTCAGGAACTGTTCCTGCGATTATTTCAACATCTCTATTTAACCCACTGTTTCCTTCATATAGCTTTCTGTAGAATTTTTCAACTCTTCTAAATATTTCTTCCCTATCTCTAGTTATGATGCCATCCTCTCCCTTTAATGCAATGACATGTTTCTTCCCGACAGGAAAACATCCCTTAACAACTCCTGTCTCTTGTTGCTTTCAATGGCCTTCTCTACTAACTCACAATTGAATTTTCTTATATCTTCTTTCATGTTTTTGCGCAAAGTTTTGCAAAGTTCTACATACTCGATCTTGCGACTGGTATTTTGATTGTCCACCTTCATAAGTCTTCGCCTTTTCATGAGTTGTTTCGTCTTCTCAGATAATTTGCTATTAAACTTTTTACATGTTACAATAATAACAATAATTTATTTAAAACTCAGCAGATTACAACGAACGCCCATGCTGTGAGTAAGGTCCATAAAAACACCGTACAGAAGGGAAAACTCTAAAACAATTTAAAACTCAACAAGCTACAAAAAAAACTGACGCTGAGAGTATGAGCCATAAAACACTATATAGAAAACAAACATAATGAAAAAGAAAAACATTTTAAAAAATGTGAGAGGTTATAATTCTCAATAAAACACTGCAAGTTATAATAAAAGCTCTACATGCTACAATGTTACACCACCAATTTCCCCAGCAGTTTCAATTATTGTCTTAACAATGTTTTCATTTGCTTCTGAGATGTCAACTTCTTCAATAAGTCCTTCCAGTGCAGAAAAGCGATTTTTTAATTCCAACTTGAATGCCTCGGTATTTTCTTTTAATTTCTTTAAATCCACCCTCTTACATACTTGTTTCCTAATGAGCTTCTGCCTTTCTAATTTAGTATTTAAGTGCATTTTACATCTCACCATTCGATGATCACTTCCAGTATTAAATCTGTTCAGTATGCTGCAATTTTCAATAATTGATATCTTGTTTTCCAGGATATAGTCATTTCGCTTGTTCCATCATTGGTTGTTTCCATGTCCATTTTGATCATGGTTTCTTCTTAAAAAATGAATTCATAATGCTAAGATTTTTAACTTCTGCAAATTCAATGAGTTGATCGCTATGTTCATCCCTTTCCCCGTATCCGTATTTACAGACCAATATCTCTCCTTGTTCATATTTTCCAGTTCTTACATTAAAATCCCCCATGATGAGCTTGATATATTGTTTCCCCTTATTGTGTGTAACTATTTGATTTCTGTATAAAACACTTAGACCTCTTCTATGGTATGACTTGATATTGGTGTATACGTTTGTTTGTACTATCGGAAGTTGGTATTGCTGAGTTAGTTGAATAACAAGCCTCGCTGCTTGATCTGATGTACTTTTAAGTTCAAGCAGGTAGTCTTTAATTCGTTTGCTGATTAAGAAGCCAACACAACTTGTTTCTCCAGTTTCCATTTCTTTATAATAAAACAAATGTCTGCTTTTAAGTTTTATCATCTTTTCACCTTTTTTTCTGACTTTAATAAGTTCTATAATGTCCCATTTGATCTTTTCAATTTCTTCTTCCAATTCCTGATGTCTTGCTTCAGAAGCAAGGGATTGTCCATTATCATAGCCAAAGTTAGTAACAATCTGCAGCCTGAGCCATTCCAGTGATTCTTAGCAACCTCTGCATTCAAGCCACGCTGACCGCTGTCTTGATCATTACCCCTCCAGCACCTGGAAACCCTGGGTCCATGGTTTTTGGCGTTTCAGCGTAGTGGAGGAATTAGCCATCATTTCACCACGCTGGTTAGACGGATTGGTGAATTAGCCTTCACCTTCCCCCTTTCTATTCGTGCAGCAAATAATAATTTGCTTCATAAATTGAAAGCCCGGCCCGCACCACTTGAAGGGCAGGATACTAGGTTACTTTGTCTGGCCAGTTCCACACATTGTCACATACACATACTTTCAGTGTGTGGGTCTCCTTACAGTTAGATACCAGCAACTCATTTGCAGGCTCATATATATATATACACTTGTTTTAAACAAATAAACTATCTTTTGGTCCACCTTTTTATCAACATGTTTTTGAAACAGTTTATGTTTGTTCTAAAACTGCAGTTGCAATCAATGATATCATTTCTAAAATGTTGCTCCCAGTAATTTGTAAAAGAATTTTTTTCAATGTCAACCTCTCTCAAAACCTGCCAATAAATCTAGAAGCATCTTTGAAATTGGTGGAAGATGTCTTCTTAAAATATTTTTGCTTTGTCAAATCAATTTTAAAGTTGAATTCATTTATTGAAAGAATTAAAAATTTCAAAGGATGATATAAAAAGACCACATTTTCAATATAAAATTTTACACAAATCTTAAAGATGAACATTATTTCTAAAGGTTACATCCACATAATCACACAAAAAAATTAAACAATTAATATAACTGTAGACGTTCATTGGAAATCTAGTGCACATGCAAATTTTAAAATTGCACACACAGGGTTATATGTTAGCTCTTGAATAGATAAAAGGTAAAAGGTCACTATAGAAGAATTTTGTTTGAAAGAAAATTTTGATGCAAAGGAATAAAGTTACAAAATTGAAATTTTTATCAGGTGTTAAGCATATTATTACCTAAATTGATTTCACACAGTGGAAAGTTATTTGGAAATTATAAGAAGATCGTAGAGTGATTGATGTTGTCATCAAGTTTGGAATTACTCATAATGTGGTATCTAGGCACTGGGCAGCATTTCAAAATCTGGCCAGGTTCTAATATTTTGATGGCTATATGGGTGACTAATGCCACATTCAAGCATAGGGTGATAATCCACGATTTTTTCTTTTAAAATCTATGCAATCCAAAACACTTTGCTAAATGCGTTCAATATCTGCATTGTTGGTCCTAATTCTGTTTCTTCCTGTTTACATGATTTGACAAGTTCTAATTCCTTATTTGTCAATACCTCTTGGTGTTCTTACATAGGTTTTTTACTTCTTCATCAATCACATCAACAAATCCTTTTCCACCAATATATCTATATGAATAATTTCCTTCACCTTTGCAATTGCAATAAACAATTACTATAGTGTACATTATTAGAAATTTCAAACATATAAATAATTTATTTCTGAAATTGTCTACTTTACATTTCTGGGTTATTGATACATGGGTTCTGCTGAATTGGAATTTGGAAAAGAGAAGAAAAAAATACCATACATCCTAAATGTATAACTACTTTAAGCATTTTTAAATTAAACTAAAATTATATACTGCAAACATATTCTATTTTATAAAATAAATATGAATAAGTATTTATTTTGTTTTACTTAGTGGATATTTGGTCTGTTGGGTGCATCATGGGTGAAATGATCAGAGGGGGTGTGCTCTTCCCAGGTACAGATCGTATCCTTTTTATAAAATATTTCATATTATTTAAGTACAGATGCTCATAAAAGAAAACTGTCTACAAACACGCTCAATAAAATGTTCATTATATGAAAGTTCTTTGCATTTGTGGCTTTAACAACTCTAAATAGACATTGACCAGTGGAACAAAATTATCGAACAGCTCGGAACACCGTCCGTGGAATTTATGAAACGCTTACAGCCTACTGTGAGGAACTATGTGGAAAATAGGCCAAAGTACACTGGCTATCCATTCGAAAAACTTTTTCCAGATATCCTCTTCCCTGCAGATAGCTCAGAACACAGTAGGTTAAAGGGTAAGTTACAGAAAAAATTTCATTTGTTTAGAAAAAACTACTTATGGGCTATTTTGTTTTCAATAAATTGGTATCTTTTTTTAAAAAAAATATAATTTCACTTTCTACAGCAAGCCAAGCCAGGGACTTACTGTGCAAGATGCTGGTCATCGATCCTGAGAAGAGGATATCTGTTGAAAACGCTTTACTCCATCCATACATTAACGTGTGGTATGATGAAGCGGAAGTAAATGCTGTATGTATCTTAACTTAACTAATTACATGAATAATTATAAAAAATTAGAAGATTATAAATTAAATTTTTTTATACAGCCTGCTCCAGCTCCATACGACCATTCAGTTGATGAAAGAGAACACACGGTCCAACAATGGAAAGGTGAAATAGTTGTTTTGTTTTACTTTCATAAAGTATTTTATTTTTTACATAATCAAGGTATAGACGGAAAAGTAAAACTGCTTACCCATTATTTCAATCCAGAGATTTACCTTTTATTCTTTAATCATTTAAAGTATACTATATAAGATATTAACTAAAAAATTAAATCTGGGAGTCTAAGAAAATTCAACTAAAAGAACTTTAATAGGTCATTAAAAATGATAGTCTAATACTAAAAATATTTTCAAGTTATTACAAGACAGTCCAAATCTATCACAGGCATTGTATAAATTGATCCACAAAGATAAAATGAATACAATGTTGGTGCTCCAGGTGGCATTTCACACACGAACAAGTCACTTACATTTACCTATGGTTTCAAACGAATCTTTAGGGTGATAAATATTGGGATGAAGGATAATTTTGAGATCCTGGATTGTGCAGTTCCTAATTTACCTTTCGTTTAAACCTATTCAAACTGATGATGCAAATGCATGTATGAAAAAACGAGAATGAAATAATTAAAAACTTTTATTCATATATCTGTAATAGTTATTTAAATAGATTTGCAATTGTTCACAAAAAAAGTGAACAAATCAGAGAATCTTAATGTGAATGTGATACAATATTTTGCACATTAAATTTTTTCATGAAACATTGTGTACTAGAGAATTAATTCTTTGACCATACAAAAAGTCTTAAAATTAATGTTAAAAATATAATGTAGGTTATACCATGATTATTTGGGAGTGCTTATTACATACATGCATTTTTTTTTCAATTTATTGCAGCCACTACAAAAATCTAAATTTTTGTGTTGATGACCTTAACATTACATTGATAATATTTTATCAGAAAAATCAATAAATGGGAATATTTAACCATGTATGCAAAAGGATTTCCATTATTATATTTATTTTAAATATTTATTGTGTAAGACATGTTTAATATTCTTCTAACTCTCTTAATGACTTTGCTAACGATTTTACCTTATATTTATTTAGAATTAATCTATCAGGAAGTTCTAGAATATGAACAAACTCATAATACACTAGGAATCAGAGCATTAGGATCTCATCTTAATTCACAAGCGGGTAAGTTCCCTTTTTACATAAAAATAACTTACAGAATAAAGTAGTGTTGTAATTAAAGGATAATCTACAAAAGCTATAGCTGTTATAGATTATCCTTTAATTGTGCATATTAGTTTTTTAATTAATTAGTGTATATAAATAAAATTTTAAAAAATTTAGTTTCCAACCAGTTTTTTAAAGCATTGTAATGCATTGGTAAATCATACCCATAATTTGTTTTCATTTAAATAATGCTTATTTATTGAAAATGTTTTTCATTCATTTCATTGTATATTTATATACAGGGTCAATATAATTAAAGTTCCACTTTCAAATGGCCATAAAATAAAAATTACTAGACCAAATATTATCAAACTTGGTAATGGCTCATAGGAGGTCATGGAATTTTATTCTCCTCAAAAAAAGTTAAAAAATCACCACCAGCTGGAATTGCACTGTATGCAATATTGTTAAACGGAATAAGACATTAAGACATCATTTTAAAACGTTTTTAATCGTTTCTAAAATGATTAAAAGCTTTTGGCTATGGGGTAACCTCAAAGCCATTGTTTATGGTGATAACATAAACAATTTGGCGGAATTGAAAGATGCGATACACCGACATGTCCGCAACATTCCTCCTGATATGCTAAGAGCTGCTGTTGAGAACGCAGTAATGCGATTTAACTTGCTTTCAGAAAATGGTGGACGCCACATTCAACATGCTTTGTAACACGTTTTAGAAACGATTAAAAACGTTTTAAAACGATGTCTTCATGTCTTATTTCGTTTAACAATATTGCATACAGTGCCATTCCCTCTAGTCGTTTGTTTGTTTTTTTTGGAAAATAAAATCCCATGACCTCCTGTAAGCTATTACCAAGTTTGGTAACATTTGGTCCAGTAGTTTTCATTTTATGGCCATTTCAAAGTGGAACTTTAATTATAATATCCCTGTATATTACATTTTCCCATAATGTATGAGACCATTTAAAAATTTCATTTTTATTAGAACAATATATCTATCAGCATAGTATAATTTATTAATTTTTTGTAAAAATAAAACAATTTAGAATGAATGCCTGTCCTCCAAATAATTTTTAGTATGTGTTATTATTTAATATGTCACTAATATCAGTAGAGAGATAGGGACTTACATATATATAATGAATTAAATTTTACCTATGGCATATTTTCGTTAACAAGTCAATGGAAAAATTGATTTAATGTATTCACATATTAAATAAGCTCTGTAACCAAGATAGCAGACAGAATTTAATTTCGGGGGTTCAAAAATTTTTACAGCATGTATCGATACAATCACAGCATGCAAGGCCGTAGCCAAGTCCCATTAAAAAATTGTTTCAAGGAGGGGGGGACCAGTCACTAATATCGCCCATCTGGATACGGGCATGTCTATAACAGTCATTGTTCATAAGGTACCCTAATTTTACCTAGTGGTAAAATATATAATTATGGTTTCATCATAGATTATTTCAGCAAATTCCAATTAGCATGATTTCCAAATGTTTGAATACATTTATAAGAAATTACTTCAGAGCTTACTAAGTAGAATCATTTTAATTATAATGACGTAATGCATATACACTGGTGTGCAAAACCTGAGGACCAATACTATTTCTAAAGATTATACCTACAACATCAGACAAAAATATGTGGTAATTGGCATAACTGTGGGCATTTAGTAAAAATAGAGTTTTCACACAGCTAGAGAACCTGGGATTGTCAAATAATTCAAAATTATCCCCAAAGTTCAGGGAAAAGTGAGGTTTTTTGGTGAAATCTGGAAAAGTCAGGGAAAATATTCCTAACTTCTGTTTCGAATAGCTAAATCTCCTGTGAACATGAAGCTGTTTTTTTCTGCAACTAAGTTTTGTAACCTGGACCCTGCAGTTGGTCAGGAAATTTTGCCTGAAAAGTAGTTTTTTCTGCAGTGTGAGTAGGAATCCTGCAGAAATTTGGTGCACATGCATATTTTCGAATTGTACGCATGGGGATCACATGATAGCAGTTAAATGTGTAAAAGGATACAGTTGGTGAATTGTGCTTGAAATATATTCTTGACATGAAGGAACAAGGTTACGAATGGGAAATTTTCATCAGGTCTTAAAGACATCAACAACATAATTTCATATAAGGAAGAAGTTTAGAGAAACAAGAAGTTTAGAGAAACAAGAAGGTTTTAGAGTGAGTAATGTTGCTAGAGAGTTTGAAATCATTCATAGTATGGTAAGCAATATGAAATCATTCATAGTATGTAAGCAATATGAAATCATTCATAGTATGGTTTCAAACCAAGTCCCAGATGCGTATTATGTAGTTGCCCTCATTTTACTGGGAAGCATGAAGATGGCTTTTTAGTTGTAATAGTAAAATGTAATCTATGTGCCACCAATAATCAGGTTGCAAGTTGCCACATTTCAGCACAAAAACTCAGATATCCTCACAAACTGTGGCAAAATATAACATTTAAGGCTATCCAAAGGTCAGTAATGTCTGTATCCCTCTATCCAGAGCTAAATGTAATGCATGTTTTCAATGATGGCATATCCACAAAAATCTGACAAGCTGCCAGTGGACCATTGAAACTATTTACATATGAGTCCCACAAGGGTAAACAATGGGGATGAGCATCGATAGCGAACATTTTTTTCATCATTTTTAAAATAAAATAAATTACAATGAAGTAGAGATTATGTAGTAAATATCTAGATATAAATGAATTATAGTTTGCAGGAATATCTTTTGGTATGTCATTGTAGAAAATAAATCAAATTGTTTATTACAAAATAATATAAAGTTTATAATGACCAAATGGAATCATCTATGGAATATAAGAAAATTAGTTATTATTAGTATTTATAAGTGAATTAGTATATATGTGAATAAGTGAATTAGTTTATAGTGAGTAAGTGAATTAGTATGTATAAGTGATATCAGTAATAGTGCTTCTTTATTATATGGTGTCTAGGTTAAGTATGTAATTTATGATAACCAGGAAAAATCCTCAATCGTCATGAATATCAAGAGATCAATTGCCATGCAGTTGATCTGGAGCAAATTTTTGTCAAATATCAAATATGTATATATATATATATTTAATTCTTTTATCTTAGATGGAGTAATTGATATTGAAGGCGATGACAGCATTGTTGAACAGTCCAACAATGGGCCAAATAATCCATTCAACCGGCGTCGATAAGCAACACTTGAGGTTCCTTGAGGTCTAGTGAGATGGGATTAATTCTTAACAAAAGAATGCTCCATTGTTTGTCCACAACACCAGCAAAACATGCAGATGTTACGATGAAGAAACTGTTGTCTTCTACAGGATATTTATGTTTACAAAATAGAATTTCATAAATTTTTGTTTCTCATCAGTTGACTTCATGCTCTCATTCAAATCCTCAGTTGAACATATATAACCACCGCCATTATGACATAAGCGGCTAGTGAATCATTTGAAATGTAGACTTTTACAGATATATCTTCTCTTGTTATAAATTTCTTTTGGATTTATTTTTTATAGCTGATTGACAAACTGTTAGCAATTAAATTCTTTACTGTATAGACAGTTTTCAGTCGTTTTCAGTCCACTTTCATATGCATAGACGAAATTGTTTTACTACAAGAAAACTTTAGCATAGAAAGACGATGTCAAAGATGCACCTCACTACATAGAAGATATATACCATATTATTTCAGGTAAAATAACAACAATGTTCCATGAATGAACAGAAGGTTAATGCAAGAATAAGAAAATGCAAATTGAAAATATTTTAGAAACTATGCAAATTTCAAAAATATTTCAGATATCCAATGTAAAAACCACAATAAATGTTCCTTTAATTTTATGGATATGTTTACTGTAAATGCTTTTTTAAATTTTTTTGTGATATTTACTGCTTCCCCCTCATACATGTCAAACAAAAACTGTTGAAATTTATTAAACCTCTTTGTCCTTAGATTTTGTGTATTCAAGGTAAACTTAACATATTTAACGTTACTGGCCACATGGTTATTTTGTTTTAGATATTCTCAAAAGAATATTTTACAATGCTCTCATATTATAAATTGTTTACTGCCAAAGACAAAAATTAATAACAGTGATAACAAGTAAATATAATAAGAAAGTAAATATAATAACAAGTAAATATAAAAGATAATAAGTAAAAGTTAAGGGAGTGTGTATTTGAACTTTACTGATTTGAAAATTAGATTTCCAAAGAGCAAAGATGTTAGTTAATGATATTTGCTTCTATTTTTCGATCGTTTTTAACTAAAATTTGCCTTTTTTAATGAACGGGTCCAAAAACAACATCTACATGTACCCACATAAAAAGACAAATATTATAAATGGCATTTTAGTGAGAAAATCTAAAATATCATGTATAATTTGATGAAAGAATATTCTTATATTCTGATCAATCATGCATTGATGCAAGATGCAAAAAATATAAATAATAGACAACAAATATGTATTCCTCATATATGATTAGCCATCAGTTTAGAATAACTGAAACAGTATTAAACTTCCAAATACCTTAATTTTAAAACTATTTTCTTTGTCTTCAAAATCATGAATTTTATTTCACTTAACTTCAAGACATGTTGTAGTAAAAGTTTAAAGAAGTTTGTTGTCAACTTTGAATTATTATGTGCTATCCTTTCCCTTCATAGTTAAAGCACAAACTTGGCTTAATCACATTAGTTGATTTATTTTTTTAATCCTGAGATCTAGTTAACAAGAACATAATTCTACATTATATATATATATATATATATATATATATATATATATATATATATATATTAAAACAAACCCTTGTGAGTATTTTTGATATTTTAAATGAATGTTATTACCATATAGCTTTTCTATGATTGAAAGTGTAATTAAAAAATGCCTAACATGAAAAGATGTAACACACATTAAAATAGCTATGCATGATTGACATACAAGGATTTGACTACCTCAGTAAAATACAATTTCTACTAATAAATATGGATAAATTGAAAGAGAAATGGAAGAAAATATAAATCAACCGAAAGAATATTATATAAATAAGAGAAATACAATTATAAAGTCGTTTTTCAAGAAACTAAGCAAAAAATATGCTTTTTTAATAAAGCATTAAAATTTGTAAAACAATATAAAATCTCATCATAAGATTTCATAAATGTTATTTAGATACTGATGAAAGATTTAAAAACAAGTCTTGAAAGCCAAAAGTATTTTCGTTATCAAATGGAGGCACAATTTTGCCTTTACTTGATAAAGGGACAATCGATTCCTAAAGTATATTTAAAAGTTATACATCAGTATCTAAATGATGGTTTTTAATTATGCTAAATTTTACTATCAATTTTAAGAACTGCTTTACTTAAGAAGTCTTAAGACTTAAGGTCTGGAAATGCACCTTTGTGTAAAAGTAAACACAGATAAAAAAATCTAGAACACAGAGATTCTCTCAAGTTTTTCCATAGCTCTTCTCTTCCAAAAATAAAACATTTTAAGCAATTGAAAACCTAAATGTGTCAAAATATAGACCTGTCATTATGATAAAATTAAGAATTCTTTAGACTTAAGGTTTGCCTTGATTCATAACTTCTCCCCAGACTTTTTAAAAGGGTTTCATGCATTCTAGGAGCGATAGAATATTCATTGTTTAAAATTGCAGTATTCGCCTATCTAAATACCAAAAATTCATGTTTGATTGAAATGCTCTCCCAGGACTCTTGTGTTATAGGCAGTCACTCAGGAATGATCTTATGCCTACTATTGATTATGGTTGTAATTATTACAAAAAATTCAGATCAAATAAAACTTTATTCTGATGGATACAATTAGTCATATGAGGTGACAACAATTTACAATTTATTAGTTAAGTTGATCATCAATTAAATTTATACCATGGTCGGTTGTTCTTTAAAAGGCAATTTATTTCCTTTTCTCTTTATTGAACTCTTTTTGTGTTTAATTTCTGTGAGTAAATTTGATTCGTTCCTAATATATTAAAATTTTTTATAAGATCAACAATGAATTTTGAAAAAGATTTAAGAAGAGTTGCCATATACATGTCTAGTAAAGTAGATTGTACACGCTGTGCAGGTTTGTTTATATTACATATTGGTTGTGTAAGAGTTCGTCCCACAAGTCTATTAAAACTACTTCACATTTATTAAAATATTCTGATTTTTTTCACCTGACATTGGAATTTTATTGCCATTCATACTACTCTGGATTGATGCTTACCCATCATTCTTATAATTTTATTTTAAGGCTGAAGTTTCATCTCTATAGCTGCTCATTTAGTGTTATTTGTTTTTTTTAAACACTTCATATTATGGTAAATAATTATGACACCCATTTTTAAGCTCAATCTAGAGCCTTTTTTAGTATAGGAGAAAAAGGGACATCGTCCCCGTTCTAGAGTCAAACTATGGTCTCCACGTTGAGCCTGGAATGCCTTAACTGCTAAGCCAATGAGGACAAAGACAATGTTCCTTTTCTCCGTATATAAGGATGTAAGATATTATTACCCTTCTCAGGGATAACACAATTGCCAAATAATGGTCAACACACAAAGCCTCCGGGGCAAGTTTTTGTGATTTTTTTCATGGGAAAATTTAAATTTATTTGGAAATTGTGCTGAGACAGGTAATATTGTCTTACAACCTTATATATGGAGAAAGGAAATGTTGTCTTTGTCCTCGTTGCCCTAGCGGTTAAACACTCTGGGCTCAACAGAGAAACTGTAGTTCAACTCTAGGGCGGGAGCGGTGTCTCTTTTTCTCCTATACTAAAAACATTTCTACACTGAGCTTAGGCGTGGTTGTCAAAATTATTTAGCATAATAAATTTCCCCACAAAAAAATCACGAAAACTCACCCCGGTGGCTTTGTGTGTTGACCATTATTTGGCAATTATGTTATCACTCAGGAGGATAATAATATCTTACAATACTTCATATTGAATGATAAGGACATTGGCATAACTACGACATTTTTCTGGGGGGGGTATGCCCCAACAAAAGCTTATCGACTTTCTAATCGATATTTCCAAACAACGCATTGATAATCCCTATTCCTAAAAAAACGTATCGATACACCTGCTGCTTCCAAACGTCCCTAATTTCAAAGAATCAATTTTTAAGTACCTTTTTATTGAACTATACGAGGGAACACATAACTTTCCCCTTTCCTAGTAGAGTTATGATTTATTCATTAACATACTAGCGTATGGCAGAAGTTGACATTTGTATTAATTGATTAAATGTTCAAAAATAAAAGAATGATCGCAGGTACACAGGCGTAACGGTAACATTTTTCTGGGAGGGGGAGCATGACCTTTTTATATGAGAATAAGTTGTAAAAGCCTATTGAGTTTTAGCCTCCTATATAATTTTACACAAGCATGGGTGTAGGTGGAAAGGGTAGATGATACCTCCTTCATAGAAACGCCCTAACGTACGAGGCACAAAAGGTCGTCAATCAGCTTCATGAAATATTCTCTATTTTTCATTACGTCCTTTTCACATCGTTTTACAATTTTTTCTTGCACATTTCGCGATGCCAACGCCGCTTATAAACTTCTCAGTAAAGCGAATATAAACAATAACTGTTCGTGTTTTCTAAGAGCCTCAGTTAATTTTATCCATTTGCAAAATCCACGGTTTACAATCTTTTCATTTTGCTCACGTATGCCTCCTATCTAGAATTGCCTGCATATAACGCAATAGATTGTGTCTTCATTTATGTTATATTTAAGCAAGTTGTATGTGTATCATAATATTTAGCTGGAAAGGATCGCTATCTTTCAACTGACTCTTTGGATAATTGACTCAAGGCCGAGATGGATCATTCTTAAGAGTACCTAAATCTAGGAGTCCTGTTCCTTCAGTGTCTTTAGTTTTGACGTCATCAGCAATCTCCCTTGAGCCAATATTTCATTTTCATTCATCTTTTTAAGAAATCTCTGACATGACATCGATCTTTTACCTCCATTTGGACCACCAGTTCCCGGGTTCGATTCCCCCATGTACCCACAAAATACATTTTTTTTTTTATTAAATTTCATCGATTTTCCAAGCAGTAAATTTTATTAAATAGATTGTATTATGCTGAGTGCGATGCATCTGTGTTCACATTTTAAGAATAGTATTTCATTTTTAAATCCATTTTTAAGAGTAACTGAAATTCATGACTTACTCTCCAGAATTATCTATTCTCCCCTGATAATTTCAAGAAAAATGCTATCTCTCATCGATTAACGTTAAGAAATAAAGCATTTTTTTTACAACCCTTGTGATTATTTAAATAGAGCTTTAAACAGAAGGACAACTATACTAAAACCTTGGAAATCTATGACTTTCTTAATAACCTTCCAAATCCGTTTTTCCCTCCTAAGAAATTCCACTTCGAACCTCTTTTATGTGAGTTGCATAAATTAAGGCACATTTTTATACAGCCTACACACCAAATACTATTTCCTTTAAACCAATAGTTCATTTTTCATTCACCTTTTTAAGAAATCCTAAAATTCCAGCGATCTTTAACCCCAAATGGACCACCAGGTCCAGGGCTCTATTTCCCGTGTACGCACAAGGGACTGTTTTTTCAAATTTCGTCCATTTTCCAAGCCATAATTGGCATTAAATAGATCGTATTTTTCTGAATGCATTACATATTTTTTCACACTTTTTAGAAGGATATTTCATTTCTAAATCCACTCTTATGAGTACGTGAAATTCAGAACTTCAGTTCTTATTCTCGCGCAATAATTTAAAGAAAAACGCTCACTCTCATCTACCAATGTTAAAAAATAAAGTGGGTCTATTTATTTTCAAACTTTGTGAATATTCAACTCGAATTTTAAGCAGAAGGACAACTATCATAAATCTTGAAACGGGCCTTGCTTAATAACGTTTCAAATCCACTTTTTCCGTCATATGATATTCCACGTTAAACCTCTGTTTTTTATGCTATATGCATAAATTAAAAAACATTCTTCTACAGCCTACGTACCAAAACAATCTCTCTTAAGCCAATATTTCATTTCTCATTCATTTTTTTAAGAACCCAGGTTTGAATCCCCTTGTACGTACAATTCAATTTTTTCTTTCAAATTTCACCAGCTTTTCAAGCCGTAAATTGCATTAAATAAGCCTACATCGTATTTTTCTGAATGCAATGCATATTTTTTCACATTTTTAAGAAGGACATTTCAATTTAAAATTCATTTTTAAGGGTACCCGAAATTCAAGTCTTAATTACTTGTTCTCCTCTAATAATTTAGAGAAAAAGCTCTCTCTCTCATTAAACGTTAAAAAATAAAGCATTTTTCAAATATTGTGAACATTTAACTAGAATTTTAAACAGGACAACTATCTGAAATCTTGAAAAGAACGGTCTTTCTTAATAACGTTTCAAATCCATTTTTCACTCGTAAGGAAGTTCACTTCAAACCTCTGCCTTTTATGTCATTTGCATAAATTAAAGCATAATTTTACACAGCCTACGCACCATAAACGATCTCTCTTAAACCAATAGTTCACTACGCATTCATCTTTTTAAGAAATATCTAGCATTGAAGCGATCTTTAACCCCATTCGGATCACCAGGTCCCGGGTTCGTGTCCCTGTCAACTATCCTTAAATCTTGAAAAAGGGCCTTTCTTCATAACATTTGAAATCTATTTTCCCGTCTTAAGAAATTCGACGTCAAACCTCGGTCTTTTACGTTAGACACATAAATTAAAGCACATTCTTCTTCTACAGCACGCAAAACAATCTCCCTTAAGCCCAGAGGTCATTTCTCAGTCATATTTTTAAGAAATCTCTTGCATTGCAGTGATCTTTAACCCCAGCCGGACTACCGGGTCCCGGGTTCTATTCCCCGAGTACGCACAAGGCACCTTTTTCTTCAAATTTCATCGGTTTTCCAAGCCATAAATTGTATTAAGTGGACCGTATTGTCCTGAACGCAATTCATATTTTTTCACATTTTTAAAAAGAATGTTTCATGTTTAAATCCATTTTGAAGATTACTCGAAATTCACGACTTAAGTACTTAGTCTCCCCCCACCCCTAAAAATTTAAAGAAAGTATCTCTTTCTCATTTTTCAAGGTAAAAAAAATAAAGCAATATTTTATACATCTTATAAATGTTTAACTTTATTTTTATACACGAGGACAATTGTTCTAAAATAAATAAAAAGGCTTTATGTCTCTTAAACCAACAGTTAATTGTTCATTCACCTTTTTAAGAAATCTCTAGCATTGGACGAGCTTTAACCCAGTTCGAACCAACAAGTTCCGTGCTCGAATCCCCTTGTGAACACAAGCCACTTTTTTTTTTTAACTTCGTCTGATTTCCAAACCGTAAATTACATGAAATCGATCTTATTTTTCTGAAAGCGATGCATATTATTTTACATTTTTTAAAAGAATATTTCATTTTTAAACCCATTTTTAAAAGTAACAGAAATTTACGACTTAAATCCTTATTCGCCCCTAATAATTTAAAGAAAAGAGCACACTCTTATCTGCCAAGGTTAAAAAATAAAGCATTTTTTTTCCACCCTGTGAATATTTAACTCGAATTTTAAACAGAAGGACAATTCTCCTAAAATCATAAAAAACTGACATTTGCATTTTTAGGAAATTTTGGCGGGACAGCTACAGCTTTAGCACTAAGCGCTTTACATCTATCCGCAATAATTAAAAAAAAAAAACTGCAGGAAATTTTCTGGGGTGGGGGGCAATCGGACTTCTGGGGGTGCCGGCCCTCCCCAGCCCCCGCCTAGTTACACCTATGACGTTGCTGTTTATTGACTCGGAGGCGGCCGTACTTGGAGTGGCTCCAAGATATTTGAACGGCCGCCATTTTGAGCGCAATGCCGTTCATAAACAAAGGACATATCGAATTCCTTATTCCTAATGCATGTTATTATTATTAATACGATGTACCACGAAAATTAATTTACCGTACAGTACAGGGACGCCGCCAATGGGGGTGTGGGCGAATCGTTCATTCGCCCTAAGCGTCAGGTTTTTAACCCTCTGACTGCTTATCCCTCGATTTCCACGGGCAACATGAAAGTAACAAGATTTTCTTTTCAAGCGATTTTCGCGGGTATGAAATTTTTCCATGTTTCATCATCTTTGGTTACAAAAATGTGCTACATATTTTAACTCTCAATTACATGTAGATTTGAAATATGTAATAAAAAGAAATATGCAGTTTTTGAAGAGATTGTTATAAAAAAAAAAAAAAATTGAGCAGTCAGAGGGTTAGTGGGTGCAAAATGAGATTATTGTAAAAAATGAAGTCATTCTGGGGCAGCAAAACGTGTTCTCCCCGAGCGGCATAATACCTAGTGTCGGCCCTGGTTCAGCAATTAATGCATTACGCAGCAATTAGTACATAAGCTTTACGACAATTATTTTTATATTGCTGTGTATTACGTGAAATTGAAATAATATACGCGTAATCTGTATTAGCCAGTGATGGATTTCCTAATAGGCTGGCAAGAGTTGCGGATTAACGATCTTATGGATCCTAGGCTGAGAAGCGTTTGGGGAAAGAAATATTTCAAACTCTGATTGGGGTTGCTTTCAGCCTGATCTATGAGGGTGTGTCCTAGAATGATGACGTCATTACATTTCAACTATTCAGGCATAACTCGAAGTCTATCCAAACGGACCGCGAGGGTTTTACCCCGAAGCGGGCGGTG
>QLNU02015360.1:24847214-24861918 GCA_006491805.2 Dysdera silvatica
TTTCATTCATCTTTTTAAGAAATCTCTGACATGACATCGATCTTTTACCTCCATTTGGACCACCAGTTCCCGGGTTCGATTCCCCCATGTACCCACAAAATACATTTTTTTTTTTATTAAATTTCATCGATTTTCCAAGCAGTAAATTTTATTAAATAGATTGTATTATGCTGAGTGCGATGCATATTTGTTCACATTTTAAGAATAGTATTTCATTTTTAAATCTATTTTAAGGGTAGCTGAAATTCACGACTTACTCTCCAGAATTACTTATTCTCCCCTAATAATTCCAAGAAAAATTCTCTCTCTCATTGATTAACTTTAAGAACTAAAGCATTTTTTTATAAACCTTGTGAATATTTAAATAGAGTTTTAAACAGAAGGACAACTATACTAACACCTTGAAAAAGGGCTTTCTTAATAACCTTTCAAATCCGTTTTTTCCTAATAAAAAATTCCACTTCAAATCTCTTTTGCGTCACTTGTATAAATTAAGGCACATTTTTTATACAGCCTACACGTCAGAAACAATCACCTTTAAATCAATAGTTCGGTTCTCATTCATCTTTTTAAGAAATCCTAAAATTCCAGCGAACTTTAACCCCAAATGGACCACCAGGTCCAGGGTTATATTTCCGGTGTAGGCACAAGGGACTGTTTTTTCAAATTTCGTCCATTTTCCAAGCCATAATTGGCATTAAATAGATCGTATTTTTCTGAATGCATTACATATTTTTTCACACTTTTTAGAAGGATATTTCATTTCTAAATCCATTTTTAAGAGTACGTGAAATTCATGACTGCAGTCCTTATTCTCGCGCAATAATTTAAAGAAAAAATCTCTCTCATCTGCCAATGTTAAAAATAAAGTAGGCCTATTTATTTTCAAATTTGTGAATATTTAACTCGAATTTTAAGCAGAAGGACAACTATCATAAATCTTGAAACGGGCCTTGCTTAATAACGTTTCAAATCCACTTTTTCCGTCATATGATATTCCACGTTAAACCTCTGTCTTTTATGCTATATGCATAAATTAAATCACAGTCTTCTGCAGCCTACGTACCAAAACAATCTCTCTTAAGCCAATACTTCATTTCTCATTCATTTTTTTAAGAACCCAGGTTTGAATCCCCTTGTACGCAATATTCACTTTTTTTTTCAAATTTCACCCGTTTTTCAAGCCGTAAATTGCATTAAATAAGCCTACATCGTATTTTTCTAAATGCGATGCATATTTTTGTACATTTTTAGGAAGGATATTTCATTTTAAAATCCCTTTTTAAGGGTACCCGAAATTCAAGTCTTAATTACTTGTTCTCCTCTAATAATTTAGAGAAAAAGCTCTCTCTCTCATTAAACGTTAAAAAATAAAGCATTTTTCAAATATTGTGAACATTTAACTAGAATTTTAAACAGGACAACTATCTGAAATCTTGAAAAGAACGGTCTTTCTTAATAACGTTTCAAATCCATTTTTCCCTCGTAAGGAAGTTCACTTCGAACCTCTGCCTTTCATGTCATTTGCATAAATTAAAGCATAATTTTACACAGCCTACGCACCATAAACGATCTCTCTTAAACCAATAGTTCACTACGCATTCATCTTTTTAAGAAATTTCTAGCATTGCAGCCATTTTTAACCCCATTCGGAACACCAGGTCCCGGATTCGTGTCCCTGGCAACTATCCTTAAATCTTGCAAATGGGCCTTTCTTCATAACGTTTCAAATCCATTTTTCCGTCTTAAGAAATTCGACGTCAAACCTCGGTCTTTTATGTTAGACTCATAAATTAAAGCACATTCTTCTACAGCCTATGCACTCAAAACAATCTCCCAGAGTTCATTTCTCAGTCATCTTTTTAAGAAATCTTTATCATTGCAGCGATCATTAATCTCATCCGGACCACCGGATCCCGGATTCTATTCTCCGGGTAAGCATAAGCCCCTTTTTTTTTCATAGTTCATCAGTTTTCCAAACCGTAAAGTAGATCTGTTCTGAACGCGATGCATGGTTTGCACATTTTTAAAAAGAATATTTCATTTTTAAATCCATTTTGAAGGGTACCCAAATTCACGACTTAAGTACTTGATTAACACCTAATAATTTAAGGAAAATACCTCTTTCTCAATTTTCAGGGTCAAAAAATAAAGCAATTTTTATACACCTTATAAATATTTAACTCCATTTTTATACACGAGGACAACTGTTCTAAAATCAAGAAAAAAGGCTCCCTTAAACCAATAGTTAATTTTTCATTCGTCTTTTTAAGAAATCTCTAGCATTAGATGAGCTTTAACCCCGTTCAGAACAACAAGTTCCATGTTTGAATCCCCTTATGTGCACAAGCTACTTTTTTTTTAAAACTTAATCTGCTTTCCAAATCGTAAATTACATTAAATAGATCTTATTTTTCTGAAAACGATGAACATGTTTTCACATTTTATAAAAAGAATATTTAATTTTTAAATCTATTTTTAAAAATAATAGAAATTTACGACTTAAATGACTTATTCTCCTCTAATAATTTAAAGAAAAAAGCACACTCTTATCTGCCAAGGTTAAAGAATAAAGCATTTTTTCTTCAAACCTTGTGAATATTTAACTCAAATTTTAAACAGAAGGACAAGTCCCCTAAAATCACACAAATTGACATTTTCATTTTTAGGAAATTTTGGCGGGACAGCTAGAGCTTCAGCACTAACGCGCCTTATATTCATCCACAATAAAAAAAAAAGGAACTACAGGAAATTTTCTGGGGGGGACAGTCAGACTACTGGGGGGGCAGTCGGACTACTGGGGGTGCCGGCCATCCCCGGCCATCCCCGGCCCCCACCTATTTACGCCTGTATATAAGGAAGCTATTGAAAAGAGTGTTCTACTATCAAGTGAATGATGAGAAATATACATATTTCAAATAAAGTCAAGATAATCATATACATGATCCTTTACAGTACCATTTATAATTAAATTTAAGGTATTAGCACATGGTATTTAGACAGCTATATCAATAACCGTCAATCATGATACATTGCATTTACATGCAAATGTTTTCCACATTGATATTTATTTGGTCGCTATAGTTTTTGATGCCAACAGAAAAACCTTTCAATGATTCCAATACGACTTTTCGTAATTACGTGAAAGCATGTTTCCTAATTTGAAGAAAACCAAACAGATTTTTTTTTGCCATTTACATTCAGGCAATAAAACGTCGATTAAAAATTTCTGCAGTGGGTGTATTTTCTGTTACTATATACAGTTTTATGAAAGTTATAATACCACCTATAATGTATGGTTTATTTATTAAATAATATTGTGTTATTTTATAAGATAAATGCATTGTCTACAATATAATATCAGTAAGTAACTAAGTTTTTTGATCCTTCACTAAATACAATTTGTCTTTGTTTCTTCTTCTATATTTCTCTCTTTGTTAGTTTCATATCCTCTGGTATGATTTCTCTTCACACAATTCTAGCCTGTTGATTTTCTATATGTTTCCAATTTTTTTATATTTCATTACTTTTTTTGTATTTTGGTCTTCAGCTCAATCTTTAGTTCAATTTTAAATTTGGTAATATCTGACTTTAATGGCAACATTGTGTTCTACGTTGGATATGGGAGCAATCTTTCTTTGTGCCTGTATGTACAGCAAGAAACAGCCATTGACTCCATTATAAGTGTTATTTTCTCTCCATATTTTATGGCAATGACTAAAAATATAATAATTACGTATAGTACATACAGAGCCGGATTAAAGTTTTTGAGGCCCCTGGGCTACTGGTATTGTGAGGCCCCCAGTAAAATAGTTCAAAAAGAGGAAGGAAAAAAGCTGCAAAAGGGGGCTTCTAAAAGTGACGATGAGCAAACCAGTTGTAACAACGTTAAAGTAAAATTAAATTTATTTTTAAAAGATTCGAAACAAAATTCAAATATTTGCTGTGGTAAATTTTTGGAAACAAAAGTTTCTAAAATGTCATTAAAAATTAAGTTCTTGAGAATATCATTTTCAATTATCATGAGAGACATTGTTTAATCGTTCTTGTCCCACTGTGCGCATTCTTCAAAAGTTTCATCTTGGAGAAACCCCCCTCTCCACTTGCATTAGTTATCATTACACACAATAACCTGCTTAATGCCACTTCAACAGTAGGGAATGATGAAGTTGATCCGTTATTCACTACAAAGGCATAGATGTCGGAAGCTTCTACTGTTTCCTTCTTGAACCTGCATTCATCGAACTGCCCAACGAAGTTTTTTAAGTGAATAATTTCTGGCACCAATTGAGGCTTGATGTCTTCTGAGTAAATTGTCTAAAATTTGGCTGCTGCAGTTGAAATATCGTCATTACTCATTGTTGGAAATTTGACAATTATACCAAATAATGAATGAGCATTTTTATATGCTTCAGTGCGATGAGAAAGAGCTGTACATAATTTATCAATTATAGGTAGAGTATAGTAGGATATGTTTCCATCTTGAAACGTTGTCTTCCTCGTAAAATAACATCCTTAACATTACCATTATTTAATCGGGTTTTTTTTTTATAATGTATTCGTTTTTGTTCGTCACAGTACTCCGTGTCTTTTACTTTATTTTCAAATACTTCAAAACGAACCCTTTGTGGTATCAAAAAATCCAGTAGTGATTTGAGAAGTTTAATTGCTGACTGAAATAAGTCTCTAGTGTTCAAACTTGAAGTGATTTGCTCACTTGATTGAATCTCTCTAGTATGACAGCCCAGAAATGTATCAAGAAAACTGTTTCCAACTTTTACTGCTTCTTGAGTATAGTGTTTGCTTCATAACGTGTGTCATCCTTCTGGTTTCCATCTTCTGAGATTAACTTCAAAGCTTTTTGAAAACAGTAACAGCCTTTAGAAAAGGCTTTTGTGGCATCAGCACTAGCAGACCATCTAGTACATCTAATGTTCATTTGGCTACCAATGTAGATTCATTTATACTTTCATCGTTAATGCATTGAGTTGATCAAGAAAAGGAGTTATAAAGTTTTTGTAATAGACAAAAGACTTAAACTGCTCCAACGCAGCTTTCTGCAGCACATACACCTTAATTTTCTACCAAATTAAGGGAATGTGCAGCACATAGAGTATAATGAGCAAGATGATTTATTTTCATGATATGAGCTTGAATACCTTTGTTGCATCCTGACATGTTTGATGCATTGTCATAAGACTGTCTTCTTAAATTTGCAACACCGATTCTAATTCGTTCAAGAAAATTGGAAGACAACATTGGCAAGAGCTTCTTCAGTCGACTTACAATGAGGATAAAAGTGGGAAAACGTTCAAAACGCACCAAACAAAAAATATGGGGAGGGTGCCTAAAAAGCAAGCCTGGGCCCCCTTCCCTCTCTGGCCAAAGAGGCCTGCTGAAGGGGGTGCAAAACCTGATTTTAAGGGCCCCTTGGTATGCTAAGGAGGCTCTATGAGAAGCCTCTTTGGCCTGCTAGGGTCTCCCAGGCTTTACTTGAATCCTCCTCTGACAAACTAAGGAGGCTCCCGGGGGCCTCTCAAGGAGCTCGCACGTAAGGTCTCTGAGAGGTTAAATCCACCCCTGCTCCCCACTGTCTCGGAAGGAAACGTCTTCCGGGCAGAAGAACGGCAGTCACCACTTTCTCTCCAAGAATACTTCGGCATTGAATAAGACACGTTTTTGGATCATTTCAAGAAATTGGGGGTTCGTTCTAAAACGGTGTGTAGAAAATCTCTAGAGAACACCTAGCATTCATTAAAAAAATCCACACAATTCTCTGGAGGCCCTCTAGCTGGCTACCCCTGGGCTACAACCTCTAAAGCCCATGTGTTAATCCGGTACCGTGTACATACAAAAGGTATAAAGCAAGATTCTTATTATGAAAAGAAATACATGTAAAATAGCTTATTTCCTATATATAATTAAAATAAAAAAATAAGTGACAAAAATACATAAAATGAAGTAGGACTTTTTATTAAATGTGCACACTTACTTTATATTTCTGACATCTTATATATATGAAATAATTTTGCGTATATATTATTTAATAACATCAATTAATTTTATGCAATATAATAACTTTGAATAATAATTTATTTGTAGGGTCAACACACTTTTAGGATCAAATTTTGGAATATATATAAGTTCCTCGTCAAAATTTTCGGATAATGCAATTTCTTATTAGTACACCCACCTGAGTCATACAAAATTACTCTAATGTTCTAGAACAGTACGTTCAAAGATGGAGACACTAGTAAAAAGGACAATTTATATAAATTTATGCATAAAAGGGAAAAACGCCAACCTGGTGGAAACAAAATAAGCTGTGTGCCCTATATCACTGATTTTTGATGGTACACAGAAAAATTAATATGCCGTATGGTCACCTTGCACAGAAATGCATGCATTACAATGGCTTGGCAGACTGAGAACAAGATTGTCATGCAGTGCCTTGGATATAGAGTCTCATTCTTGCATTAATACCATCTGGGAAAGGCCTTGGCATTTGAGTTTAACCTATCCCCAGTTGCCTGATGATTCGATTCTAAATTACATTTTCTAGTTTTGTGTTCTTTCAGTCATAAGTTACACTTTTCATACAAGAAACAGCAAAGCAAGAACTTTATTTTGCAGTTGAAGCATATATCCCACATGTTTACAGTTGAAAGCCATTTCTAGCTCATATCCTGTTAACATGCTTTTAACTCTACCTATGGCGCTGCAAATACAGACACTTTTATATACAGAAGATGCATCTATAGTCAATTGTGCAGAAGGCAATGTAGAATGATATTTATATAAATTCAAAAGGTGTAGTTTACCAGTTTCATAAAATTCTCTTCTATCTTGAACTTTTATTCATGAGTGCACAACTACTAAAAGAAACATTTTGTGTTTATTTCTTGTTACCCAATGTTCATTTGTATAAAATATGGACTGTACCAAGGTAATAATTATTTATTGATATATTCATAACTGATTGAACACAAACTATATAGCAAGATTGGCAGTGATGCTCTGCAGTCTTGGATAAATAATTCTGTATTAAACAATTAACAATATCAATGCACTGAGAGCGGAGGGAGGCGAAGATACAAGTGCTCTCTCTGTAGTATTTTTTCCCCAAACGAGAAATCTATGGAAGGGTTTTATTTATTCATATGGTAGCTTAGTGTGGCACGTATTTGTTTCCTTTGCTGTCCCTTATAGAAAAATCTGAGTATGATACATAATTTCTTACATACAGTGCGTTTGGTATTTTAGTGGACACCTGATATTTTTACGTAAATGCTAAAAAAAATACAAAAACTGCGAATTGGCTTTTGAAGAATGCCGAGACACCATAATGTCTTGTAGAAAAATAAATTTTATATAAATATATCGTCACATAAATGGGGAAAATGCAAATTTATATAACAAATGTTGTTTGTTAATTTAAGGGACACTATCATTCCTGACTAACAGATGGCAGTGCAGGCGCTAAAAAATTTGCATATTGTATTCTTTCGATGCGTAGGTTCGTATAAATACCCGTGTGAACAGGTTTGAGTCTGCGAAAACAGCGTTTGTAGTCATGTCAGAAAGGAAAATACTTACGGATTTCGAGAAAGAGGAAATTGTGGCTTTTAAATGAAATGGAAAATCCATTTTCAAAATTTGTCAGCTTATTCAGCGTCCAAGGAGTACTATAGGGGCCTTTTCAAAAAGAAACCCCAAAAGGATCCACCCAAGAAGCGGAGAGCGAAGCCAAAACTGAGTAAAAGAGATAAGCGGAACATTAATAGAGAGGCCAGTAACACAGGAAAGTCTGCTGCAAAAGTCCGAAACGACCTTAGTTAGCTCCTAGTTAAACGTTGGATAGTATGGAATGTGCTCTCTAATTCCAAAAATTTATCTTTTCGGAAAAAAAAAGGCAAACCACTTCTCACCCAAGTTCACAAACAGGAACACTTAAACTAGGCTCGACGACTCATGAAGTGGAACGATGAATGGTTGCAGGTACTTTTCACGGAGGAAAAGAAATTCAACTTAGATGGTCCGGATGCTTTTCAACATTATTGGCACGATTTACGGAAAGCGCCGCAATACTTTTCTCGTGTGTGTGTTCTTTCGCAAGAAGTGTAATGGGAAAGGTGGCCGCCGAAGGGGGCAGCGCTGTATTCCCAGACTGGCTTTTGTCACATAAAATGACGACCAGTGGACCGAGAAGGGACACTGGGGGGGAGGGGGCATTGCAGGGGATTGTCGATCGAAACAGGCGTACAGAGACGCACAGCTCACATGATTGTCGTCATTCAACGTCGACGGGAGGCCATCCACGATCAGTCCGGACAGGCATTACATACCAATTTATCATCCGCTGTATGCGAAAGCTGGCCCCCAAGCGATCGCAGCGGACGAAGACAATGGCGAACGCCCGTCATGGACAGAAGGCCAAGCACGACCCCAGCGACGAAGTCCGAATTACGAGGGAGGGCGGAGTCCGGTCCCAGAATAGCAGAAGCAGGCATCCATCCACCGCCGCCCGGCGGCCAAAGTGAATATCCCAAGCACTCCGTCTTAAGCGAGCTGGAACCAACACCCGCCAGCCCGGCAGAACAGACATCCGCACGCCACCAGAGCTGAGACCGAACTCCTTATATGGAAGTGTGTGTGTTATTACGCAAATGCTTAATGGGAATGGTGGCCGCCGAAGGTGGCGGCGCTGTGATCCCAGTAATACTTTTCTGGTAAAGTTCAAGGAAGAGGGTCGGTGACCAATGGGGTGGCTTTGGCTACAACGGTACTACGCCTGGAGCTTTCATTGGCAGTCGTATAAATTCCACCTGCTATCAAGAACTTTTGAATGAATATGCCCTCCCATATGCCTCAGAAATATGTGGGGAAAACTGGATTTTGCAACAGGACAACGCACCGTGCCATGCATCTATCTCCACCAAAAGATGGATAAATTCAAAAAAGTTTAAAAGTATGATTTGGTCGACACGTAGTCCTGATTTAAATCCTATCGAAAACGTATGGGATTATATTGTTCGTCAAATATATGCAAATGGGAAGCAATTCACGTCGGTTAATGCCTTAAAGGACGCTATTGTGGAAACTTGGTATCAAATCGATCCTAAGTATTTACAAACATTGATAGAATCAATGGATTCACGTGTCTTTAAAGTTATACGCAAAAACGGAGGATATCTCGCGTATTAATGTACATAAAACACTCCAATTTCAGTAAGTGTCCATTAAATTTTCAAACAAGATTGAAAGCCTCATCTTGATTTTGTTACATTTATGAATGATTTAATAAAGATTATTAATCTTCCACTTTGCAGAATACTGTTTTATTGTAGTATCTTTATTTTCATTTTCAAATTTGGCATTATTTCTCACGATAGTGCACTGTTATCAAGTGTCCACTAAAATACCAAACGCACTGTATAGCTATAGCTGAATATGTTAAGAGTAATCTCTACAAAAAATGAAAATACTGGCTATAAAATATACACAAAGGGGGGTATACGTGAGGGTTCTGCAAACTTTTAGGAACATTATTCTGGTGTAACACCGTAGTCTCATTCCACGTGTTAGCCTGTTCCTATCCAAATTGTGAATGTTTATTTTATTATCCAGCTATTAATGCAAACTAAGCTGAGTTTTTGTCATGTTTTTAATGTATCGAAAAAATTATTTTTATTTAGCTTTTTCAGTGACACAAATTTGAATATCACATCTGCGAACGTTTGTATTAACTTCAGAATCAATGAAGGTAAAATTAGTAAACTAAAAATATAATATTTTTCAACATAAATAAGAAGAAATAAGAAAGATTTAAAATTTTACACTTCAAGTTCTGAAGAGGAATTATGGATAGAAAATTCTCAAAATTCATATTATAGAATAAGACATAAAGTCTATTTTTCAGTATTGAATCACGAAGATATATATTTATTTTTTTATGAAAGCGAAATCTATGCAATCTTATATGCATGGTTAATCCGTTTTATTACAAGATTATATTTGGTAACTAAGTTTCACATAGGCTTCAGAATAAGCTGTTGTTATGAGACTTCAATTTGTATATAAATTTTTTTCTATGTGAAAAATTAGTTATTCACATATACTGTATAAAGCCGATTATCTAGAAATTTCCGGTTCATTATAAAAAATGTGCAATTTTAATCGGTAATGCAACACACGTTCGAAAGAAAAGGAAAACTTAACAGAAAAAATAGAATAAAACTTACCAAACATCTTCATACATTTTCTATGATTAATAATTACGGCATAACGCTTTTTGTGATTAATCGTTACAGTTTATGTGTTTTCCGAAGGAAAATGTAAGTTTACTGTAACTAAAGTAAGTATTACAATAAAAATTATGCTATCTATATAAACCTTTAAGCATATATCGATCTTGATAATTTAATCTGAAAAAAATCAACTAGTTTCCTCTATTTTAAATGCTTGGGCTTTTCTATGATGAATGTTTATTGATTTCTAAAAAATTGAACGATTTGTGGTTTAATAATTTAGAGAAGAAAGCTTCCAAATTTTGGGTCCTTTCGATCTCTGGAATTCTAAATAATCAAGTAAGTTCAAAAAAGCTGAAAATAGAACAAATGCTATTTTCTTCAAATATAACATTTCCAGCAGGGTCGTCTAATAGCCGAAGGTGACAGCTTATTTATCTGACCAGTTTCCTTCAAGAAGTTTTGAAAATTCTATGTACTTCTTTGTCCATAACTTTGTTGTCCTGAATTCAATATACTGCATTTCAAAATTATCAAACCCAACCATTTAAAAAGAAATAGAGACTGATTGGGCAACAGTAAAATCAATTAAAATAGGTTTACCCCATGAGTCTAAACGATTTTGTTCGCACTTCTTAAACTTCCTTTTCTAGGCTTCTATCTTACTTCTGAAGCTGATCTTCATTGATAGTATAACGACTTAAATGAGATTTGATATTTGAAAAATGTTATTTTTGTGATAGTATCACACACATACGTTGTGATAGTATCACACACATACGTTGTGATAGTATCACACATACTTTGTGATAGTATCACACATACACACTCACACAAATCGTTAGAATAGACCCTTGCCATCATTCGAAAAATTAGAGTTTTGTTTGTTTCACAACTTATGGACACAAGTTCAGATTATTCTATTATGTTGTATTCTAGCTAAGAACATCAGTTTGAACAACCGATCTTTATTATTTAATCCTAGGAAATATTTTTCAGTAAGGAATATCTTAATTGCATCCAAACATGTTACAAGTTTTTTCAGCACCTTGCCTTGACTAAATTAAAATACGTTACTAAATAATGGGAGGTCCATATTTACTATAGGGAAATGAAATAGGAACAAGAAATGGTTTGATATTAACGAAATTTATACAGCATAATCATGAAATACAGAGAAGAAAATAATGGAAAAAAGTATAGCAAAATACAATCACGTTTGCTGGTAAACTCAAAAATAACACTCTTATATAACATGGTGAGTACAAGGTAGAACCCGCATGAACTGTGACACACTCTGTAATTTTGCCAAGTTGGCAATTGAAATTGCATGAATTTCCAACTACCCAAAGAATTAATTATTTATCCCATTTTTTTCCAAGTTTAACAGTTTTAAAATGTTTTCCCAACACGGAGCTTGATCTTTCCGATTGTGGGGAGACTCCCCCTGTCCTCCCATAAGGCCGGCTTTGCCTTCAACCCCATTTGAAAAGCAGGTCCTGGGTTCGAGTCCCCGTGTACATAAAAGCCACTTTTCTTTCATATTTCACCCGTTTTCAAAGCCGTAAAATGTATCCAGTAGATCGTACTTTTTTTTGAAAGAGATGCATATTTTTTCATGTTTTTAAAAAGAATATTTAGCTTTTGAATTTATTTTTAAAGGCACCTTAAATTCACGATTTAAATAAATATTTTCCCCTAATAATTTCAAGAAAAAAATTCTCCCTCATGTGTTAAAGTTAAAGATTAAAGCATTTTTTACGCAACTTGTGAATATTTCACTCGAATTTAAACAGAAAGACAGCTATTCCAAAATTGCGAAAAATGTCCCTCCTTAATAGCAGTTGAAAACATTTTTTCCCTCCTCAGAAACTCCATTTTAGACCTTTGCCTTTTTTTCCACTTGCATAAATTAAAACGCATCTCTCTACAATATATGCATTCGAAACAATCTCTCTTAAAACAATAGTTCATTTCCCATTTACATTTTTTAGAAATCTCTAGCATTTCATCGACTCTTAACTCTATTCGGATCACCAGATCTATGTTCGGTCCCGGTGCACGCAAAAGCCATATTTTTTTTTCAAACTTCGTCATCGTCATTTTTTACAAGACGTAAATTGCGTCAACTAACTCGTATTTTACGGAACACTATGCATATTTTTCAACGTTTCCAAAAAGGATATTTCATTATTAAAATTTTTTTAAGATAACCTGAAATTCGGGATCAAATACTAATTCTGCTCTAATAATTTAAAGAAAAAGCTCTGTATTATCTGTCAACGCTAAAATAGAAAGAATTTTTTATACAACATTTGAATATTCAACTTTAATTTTAAACATAAAGAAAGCTGTTTTAAACTAATAATATGTGTCTATCATAATAACCGTCGAAATCAATTTTTCCCTCCTAAGAAAATTCACTTAAAACTTGTCTTTTCTTGCACTTGCTTAAATTAAGGCATATTTTTCTATAACTAGCGCACCAAAAGTAGCCTCTCTTAAAACAACATTTCATCTCTCATTCATCTTTTTTTATTTTAGGAATCTCTAGCCTTTCAGCGACCTTCAATTCTATTCGGATTACCAGGTCCCGTGTTCGAATCCCCGTGCTCGCAAAAGCTACTATTTTTATTTTCTTCAAATATCATTATTTTTACAAGCCGTACATTGCATCAAGTACAGCGTATGTTTTTAAAAATATTGTGTATTTTTCAACGTTTTCAAAAAGATTATTTCATTATTAAATGAATTTTTAAGATTACCGAAAAATTCACGATAGAAATACTAATTATCACCTAATGATTTAAAAAAATGCACTCTTATCTGTCAACGTTTAAATATAAAGCTTTTTTTTTATACACCATTTCAATATTCAACTGGAATTTTACACGGAAAAAGTAATATTCTGAAACTAAGAAAACCACCTGTTGGCTAGCCACTTGCCAGAGAGATAGTTGCTCTAATAGTTTATAATTAAATATAGACCGAGATCATATCTTGTCGATGGTTTATATATATCTCTTCGTGGTTGCAACATGCTTCAATGCATTGTATTTATCAGATTCCATTATGACACGTGTTGATGGCTTCTTTCAGATTCGATAATAGCGGTAACGTGCGAACTTGATTAGATGGTGACCCAAATGAGGCAATGAAAGCACGTTTGTAAACTTTTTATTAATGATAGCTTCATCCAGTATAAATTCAATGTCGGTCATACATGTGATATCTCACGACCTCTTTACACGTTACACATTAAAACGCTGTAAGTTAACAGTGGAAATTAAAATTAACGTTATCTCATCGAATATCGTCGTTGCTCAGGATGCAAACGTTAGCGGGAAACTAAAACATAATTAAACGCGAACACTAGATTATAATTGACAGTTAACAAGCTCTACTATTATTTTTAACTTCATGTAAGCCACAAGGCACATGTGTGAAAGAACCGTACACATTACAAGGACGTAACCAATAATGAAACAGCCAAACACACTAGCGCCGCTTCCACATGCTACACACCCTTTCTTAATAATATTTCGAAAGCATTTTCCAACCTAAGAATTTCCACTTCAAACCTCTGCCTCTTTCTTCTCTTGCATAAATTATAGCACATTTTTCTACAACTTACGCACCCAAAGCAATCCCTCTTATGACATAAGTTTGTTTTTCATTATTTTTTTTTTAGAAATTTCTAACATTTCAGCACACGAAACAGTCTACCTTAAAACAAAATTAATTTCTCTATCACAGTTTATAGAAATCTCTAGAGTAGTATTGGGTTTCCTTGCACCCCGTTTTCAAAATGGCCGCCGTTTCACAGATGGCCGCCATGGCGGGCTATGTCCCTAACTATCAAACTGGTGGCCGTGTCTCTCCCTTTCAGAGTACAAACATGTTTTTTCAGTTTTTTAATTCCTGATTTTTTTAATGAGTGTCCTTCGCATAGACTCAGCCTAATTTTTGTTGATTATTCCTATTTTGCTTATTTTTTTATTCCTACAGGAGTTTATTAAATCCTTATTATTTTGATCTAATTGCTTTTATATTAATATCTAATTTTTCCTCGAAGTTTTTTAATTATCAAATCGTTAAAATTCGGGAATTACCGTATATTTTCGGTTTTAATTTGTATTTCCTGATTAATAGTAATTAGTATGGTTGTCGTAGATGGGTTTATTTTTCTCATCCGTATCGGAATTTCTCTCGACCTAATTTTCATTATTTATAACGTTTCCTATCTGTTTTACTAATTATTTTTATTACAACAAGAGTCCTCTGTTTTATTAAATCCTTATTTTGATCGAGTTAATTTTATACGAATATCAGTTTTCCTCTACAAGATTTTTTTTTAATTATCAGATCGTTAAAATTCGGAGGATTATTTACTCTCTGATTATTTTTACTGCAATGGAAGTATTTATCTCGGGCGGACTACGAAGCGTATTCTGTTA
>QLNU02015360.1:24885439-24923199 GCA_006491805.2 Dysdera silvatica
CATCTGTTAAAGTATTATTTTCCAATAGCTTTTTCTAATTACTGTCACAACTGAAGTTTCATGACAATTCAACCAATTTAAGGCACTATTCAAAAGTTTCTAAAAAAGGTCAATTTATGGCTAATTTCACAAATTTTGAGGGTCATGTGTGACCTGAAGATATTATCCGATTCCAAAACTTATTTTTTCACTGTACTTATCTCGAGAAAAAGCAACTTTTCCGCACTATTGCGTTTCGATTCGAGCAACTTTTGAAAATTCGACCCACCCTAGTAGTTATAGATAGATTTCAATGTACTTTTAAGAAAATGTAAATTTTTTGATACCCACGTTTGTATTTTCTTAAGTAATTTCTCTGCTAATGTCCACTTTAAAAAGGTCAAAGTTTAAAAATCTTTGCATGCTTCTCATTACTGAAATACACAAAGTGGCTTTTATTTAAATTAATTTTTATCAATTAAATATCCATGTAAATATGAAAGTCTTCAAATGTCAGTTAATGATTTCTTTAAAAATTTTATGTAGTATGTAAGGTATGGATCAGAAAATTTTTTATTTTGTCATCTCATCTTTATAAAGCTTGCCATTGTTGATTTGAGATGTATTAATTATCTATTTTTTCATATTTTTTATTTAGATAAATATCCTGATCAAGTTCAGGAGTTTAGTTTGAAGCATTTATTATTTTTGATTGGATTTGTTATCGCACCTCTTTTATGCTGGTGTTTTTTGTAAGTATTTATTATATATATTCTATAAAACATTAAAATTGCAGCATTTTTTAAAACTCAGAATCCGAGTGGATTAATAAATACTTTGCACATATAGGGTCTTTCAAATTAAACGCTCCCTGTTTAGAGGGGTGTACAGGATGAAATAATATACAAATGTCAGCGAAACTAAGCGTACCAAGGTTTCTTAATATGCTCTCACGAGTTGTGTAAAAAAAGTAATGTACGTTTCATTGTTATGGTTATAGTTAATGAATTTCAAAAATTTTAATGGCATAATGACAGGCACCATCAGAAACCGTAAATACCGTTGGAATTTTATTTTTAGACCTAAGACTGACAAAGTTATATAACAGTATGTGAAAGATAAATTGAAAGCAAGAGAAGTACCATTAACCTGAAACATTTTTCAAAAGCTTTGAGAAATTACTGTAACTGACTAAACTTTTCGGAATTAGCAATGTCCGTGTTTGTCGGTACGCACAACAAATGTACGAAACCAAAATTATCAGAGGTATCACAGTTCGGAAGGCAGAGAATTGTCGATGAAAGAGTGTTTGCCTTAATTTTGTATAAAAAACACTCATTGATTACAGTATTTGTCGATAGATAGCTGTGTGGCAATAACAGTTTGTGATTTGCATAATGGTTACTATTGTAACTCTATCATAGTAGGTACTATAAAAGCGCAGCAGTCACTAAAAATCATACATGTTTCCGTGAAGTAACGGTAGCTCTGCCAACAACTTTACAGGAAATTTTGCGTTATTAGTGAAGCTATATTACCAGAACTGAAATAATACAGCAGCAGTAATCAAGGAATTCCGGCGTCAAAAAATGTCAAAGGCATGGATATATGGCTGTTTCTTCTCTACGCAGAATGATAGCGAAATTCAAAGCAACAGGAAATCTTCATGTTCAACCAGGTCAAAGTAAAAAACATGTGGAATCCACTCATCTTGAAAATTTGGCTGCCACACTTGTGGATTTATCAAGCCAATGTGCACATGGTGACGCTAGTGTGTCAGTAATTGCCCGCGAAGTGGACATGTCGGCTACTACATGGAGTGTGCCATGTGAGATGTTGCGATACTATCCTTACAAGCTTCACATACTGCAACAGTTAATGCCTGGTGATGTATATGTGTCATATATATCACGATATATGTGGGTTTTTCACATTAGTTCCTGGATCGAATGCAAGTGGAGATAACTTGGCCATGAAACATTCTTTGGAGTGATGAGGAGCAGTTATCTTTAAATGGGCAAATTAATATGCATAACTGCCACGTTTGGTCTGCAACAAATCCTCATGTTTTTCAACATGTACTGTTGCATTCTTCAAAAAATAACAGTATGGTGTGCATTTACGGCCACTTTTTTTTTTATTGGTCCTTGGTCCATATTTTTTTGAAGAGAAAATACTGCCTGAGATCTTCACCTGTTCAGTTATTTGATAGAGGTATCATGACATATTGGAACATTTCGTCATACTGCAGCTACAACAACCAGAGTGCCTCATTGAAACCACCCCACATTGCTTGTCCTGTCCAAAGATTGCTGAGATAGCACTGTACTGACTAGCGAGGGATCAGCCGACGTTTTCAGACATCACGGCAACCTTGATCTCCGGACTTCACCCCCTGTGACTTCCAGTTGTCTAACTCTGGACCATATAAAGGACAGCATTCAACGTCGCGTGCTGCTCATTCTGGTTGAAATGTTACACTCGGTTGTGAAGAACACTGTTCTTTTAATGGAAACTATTATTGGCCAGAATTGAGGATACATTGAACAGTTGTAGTGCTGTTGAAGAGATTTGTACTAATATACTTCCATAATGACAAATACTGTAAACAATGAGTGTTTTGTATATGAAATTAATTCGTACATTCTACCTTTCATCAACAATTCTCTGCCTTATGAATTATGATATCTGGTAATTTTCATTTCGCACATCTGCAGTGCATGCTGACATCGACATTGCTAATTCTGAAAGGTTTACTTACTTACAGCGATTTCTTGAAGCTTTTGAAAGAAGTTTCCGGTTAATGATGCTTTTTTTTTCTCTCAATTTATCTTTTACATAATGTTACATAACTGTGTCAGTTTTAAGTCTAAAAATAATATTCCCATGGTATTTACGGTTTCTGATGGTGCCTATCATTATGCCGTTAAAAAATTCGGGTGTTGCCATTTGAAAATTTTGAAATTCGGTAACTATAACCGTAACCGTGAAACGTATATTATTTTATTTTTTTGCATAACTCACAAGTGCATATCAAGAAACATCTGTATGCTAAATTTCATGTACACCTGTCCATTATTTTGTCCTGTACACGGCTCTAAATAGAGACCATTTAATTTAAAAGATCGTGTACTTAGCAAACATGTAATTATATTTGCTATCTCCCCATACGATAGGCATAATACTGAACAGTGCATGAGGGTACCAAAGCACTTTCACGGAAACACAAGTGTGGTTTCTTTGACATTTATTTATGCACTTGTGAGGCTGTAATTCCATGATAAACCACCAGTTTGTCTTGATCATGATCTTTTATAGTTATCTCTTTTCTTTTGCAATCATCAATTATCAAAACCTACTGAGTATTGTCAGTTACTAATAAAAACTAGTTGATTGAGGCAGTGTCATTTGTGCAGAGGTAATGTGTTCACCTAGCATGCTATTAATCTGAGTTTGACTCCCAACTGTACTAAAAAACATGCTTACCAACTAAATGCTCACTGTAGTCCTGAGAGTTAGTTCCCTAGGCCGTAAGAGGTTTTGGATTCTTTGGAAAAGAAACGTAGGTCTGCTGCCATATGATGGCATACTGGTAACACATCCGTCTATCATGCCATTAACCTAAGTTTAGCTCCCAATGGTATTATAAAATGTTTGCCATTTTTTGTGCCCACCGTAGTCCATGGTTGGGTTTCCATGGCAGCAGAGATTCAGATTCCTTGGAAAATTGTATATCCCTGCACGGCATGACTTTCGTTGTCCTTGCTTTGTCAAAACATAATCAAAGATTGGATAATTGTGTTTTAATATTTATTCCAAGGTTGTTCATATTATCACTCAAGACAACATGAATTTAATGCAATTTCCATAAGTCATAATATACCCCTTTCAGAAATTAAGCACATAATAGTAAATCCAACATAACTCAAAGTTCCGCTTTGGTTAACTATGTTTCACAAGAAGGTCCTGTTTACTCCTCTCGAGCTGAAAGCTGCCCTTCTACAGGAATAGCAGTTATTGCCCTATGATGCATTAGATCACCTGATTGATGGGATAAAACGTTGATGTGAACTTTGTGTTAAAGTTGGGGGAGATAGTATTTTATCTAGAAAAAAATTAGGGCAAGGCGCATGGCCTAGTAAAAGGCCATTTGTTTGGACGCTCTAAATACACAGATACTCATAATGAGTATCCGCAATTACGTTAGCTTTACTACTACCAATTCCTTTAAACAACGTCTTAATTTGTTTAGTTCCTATAGTTGCTTTCTTTAAATTGCTTAGTTTTCGTTTGAAGGTAACCATTTTTTGGAGGATTTTTTTTTTTTTTTTGTTCCGAGTTAAGTATATGCGAAAGGCGAGGAAAAGTGCACGTGATTGCAATCTAACTGCAATGTTGCCAGATGGCAAGATTAAAAAATCTCAACTTCATACAAAATAATAATTAAATTAATATAACTATAATTTAGTTAAACATAATTTATTCAAATATCCTATACTATATGACAAGTAAGCTTCATAAAATAGGGATGTAAAACATGCTTAATTTAGTGCTTAAAGACAAACAAATTGATTTTAACAAAAATTTGATCTCAAAAATACGTGGAACCGCTAACGTTTATCGCAGTAGTCCGTGGTTGAAAGTCTGCAAACCTGGCAACAGTGCTTTGTTTACAAATATTCGTCAGCAATTTCATTTTGCCAAAACCATCAGTGTTATTACGAAAATGAAATGCTGGAGTACAAAATTTTTATAAATCAACAAATTTCGTCACGCGTTTTGGATTCTAACGTGGGAATTTGAATTATCATCGGGGACGGATGATGTGTTATTTTCCGAGGGCTAGATGGGACATATGGGCACAAGGGCGGACAAGTTGGGGGGCAGGGTGCTAATAGATTCGGCAGGGCATTGCGCCCTTCTATTTCGCTTTAGATGAAACACTAGGGGAGGGCACATCCCATATTAAGACTCATTTGGTTTGTTTTTATAGCATATAAAAAATTTTCCCGAATGTGCTATGTGTGAATGAAGTAAGCAGTTAAGGGTAAAAAATAAAATTATATATATTTTGCTTTAATTTTATTATTATAATTATGAATAAATAACTATTGACTAGTTTCTTATGAAATTTGGAGTCAATCAAAATAGAACATTTTAATTTATGTCAGATTTACTGCTGCATGCTTAACTTTTGGAAGGCAGTGTATGTTCATGAATATGATATGTAGTTGAACTTTTGCCTTTGATTACTCAATGTTTAACTTAGTGCTTTTTTCTCTTTTTATATTTAATATCAGAGCCCTACTGTGTTATAGTGGTAATATGACTGTGCTATTAAGCCAGATTCAATTTCAAGAATGCCATAGAATGTGTGTGGTCTTTTTTCTGGCCGCCATAGTCCAAGATTTGGTTTCTAAACAACAGTGGTTCAGATTCTTCGGAAAATAGCATGTCTGGGTACAGCATGACATTGACTGTTCTTTCAGACCACATAAAATGCAATCAAGTTTTGAATCAGATTTAAAATATATTCTCTTATTTTAGATCTGATTATTTTATAAATATATAATTTACAAGAAAAGATTTGCATATACACAATAGCAATAGTATTTTAATATTCTGCTATTGTACATTTTACTTTAGTAAATTAACACCTATTCTGTTTTAGGTCTGTATCCAAATTAGTATTAGAGAATAAACTGCTTTAATTTTGCAGAAATTTTGTCACTGAAAAGAAGTGTCGGCGGAAGAATACAAATTGTCCTGAAACTCAACCAATTAATATAGATAGGAGTGTAATTGATCAAAATTCATCACATATTGCAGATTATGCAGCACCAATTATTTCTACAAATAATGCAGATGTCCCACCATCGGTTCAGTCTTCTGTAAATGTAACAAATAGACAAGATGAGAGTGATTGCTTAAGTCATCCTCTTTCCGATGCATCCAGATTTGTAGAGAAAAATGTAAACCCTCCACGTTATGAAGAAGTTATACATGGTAGTGTAAGTAATTTCAGTGCAATTTGTTTTGTTGTAAATTTTTATATTGTATATAATTTTTTTGTGCATTACTGAATATCTTAAAGGGGCTATAGAAATTGATATTAGGTTTTTTGACTCTCACATAATGTGGTGACTTCACCTTGTAGGCTTCATGGTCTGTTGCTGCTTAAATAACTAAATCAATACATTTTTCTTGATTATTATTTTAATTATTGTATTATTTTGTTTGTTGTAATTTGCTTAATGGAAAGCTTTAAAAACTCTGGAAAGATCACTACCAGCTTTAAAAACGGGGATCGTCATTAGTTTTCAGAACCACTGTGATGGAGATTCCCGATTCGTTTTTTAGTTGGCTTTATGCTTTTATGTTAGACTTGGTGGTCATCACCAGTTTTCAGAACTATTATGATGAGAGTTTCCTATTTGTTTGTTTTTGGTGAATGGGAAACACAGTTCTGAAAACTAATAATGTTTGCCAATTGTAACAAATAACATTATAGAATGATTAAAGTAATAATCATAAAAGATATGTGTGTGCATTGATCCAGTTATGTAAGTGGCTGCATTTCATGACGCTTATGATGTCATCACCATTGTCATAATATTCAACCATCGCCCACTGCTGGATGAAGGTCTCTCCATCTACCCTCTACACATATCTGTTTTGAGCAATTTGTGTGTTTCCATATTACCCCAGCTTGTTTTCTTATTTAATCCACCCATCTTGTCTGAGGACATTTTCCAAGACTTCGATGGGTTTTTTGAGAATTTTAGTTGTCCATTTGGGTCAGTCCTTACAGTATGCCTAACCCATTGCCATTTTAGTTTTCTTACATTAACAATGATGGCCTCAACCCTTGTTTGCTCTTCATTCTAGATATTTTCTAGTTATTTCAAACATTCACCTTTTTATGCTGCTTTGATTGAATTGCAATTTCTGCATTGCTTTTTTCATTAAATAATTTCTGTCTCTGAAATTATGTGTGCAACCTCACCTTGTTTGGCACAGAATGACCTTTGCTGTCCTTGTGCCATAAAAATTCAACAAACCAACTATCCTGTCTCTGATCCATAAGAGAAGGTCAATATAATAACTACTGATTGAACACCTTTCTGTTTAGATACAAAGGCAATTTTCCCTTTGGTGCAGCATGACTTTTGTTATCCCTGTACCATTAAAATTCAACTATCAATTTCCCCTTCAAGGTAAAACCATTTTTTCCGATTGTGCTCTAACTTTAATATATCTTTGAAGTTCCTTCATAGTGTTACCTTCCATTGTTATCAGTTGGCCTAGATAAATGTACAGATCAGCAGTTTCTAGTTTAATGTTTCTAACCTGTATTTTTGCTTTCTCTATGAAATTGTTGAACATGATATGTAAGTACACATACTGAAAAGTCTACTTATTCACACCGGGGATTAGTGAGGAGTCTACATTCACTTTCCAATTTCAGAACATTAATAAAATGTCAAGATATGGACTCCACAAAGTTTTTAGAAGCATAGGAATGTAAATTTAGAATAGCCAGCCAAGATTATCTGAATTTCTTAGTGGTTGATTTCAAGCTTGAATTTGCTTCCACTTTACCTTACAAATACTCAATGGGGTTCAGATCTGGAGAATTGGGCCAAGTGATAAACTTAGTTTAATGTCACTCTAGTCAATCAGTTAATTGGGATGGATGCAGTAGGATATTGCCCTATTGAAAAATGTAATTGTATTGGAGGAAAAACTTAAGATAAATGGGTGTGGATGACCAATGAGTAGGCACACTTAGCTGTGGCAGGTAATAAAGCTCAGAAGTGCAAGAGGATTCCGAGGAAAACTGTGGGTTATAGTCCAACATGTTCTTAGCTATACTTGCACTATTAAGCATTAGGGTCCCATTACTGCCTAAGTTAGTGATTTCCAGCTTTTTTTAATTTACAACATCCTAAATGAAGCATTAAAATGCAATGTCTTGAAATGCAAGTGCCACTTGTAACACTTTGCATGACCTAAAGCTTAATCACTAAAATTCTGACAAAGCATTCCAACTTTTTCAGTTGCCAATTTCCTAAGCTTCACACAAAACTTGGTGAACACATGTTGCTCAGTTTTATTACCCGTGGTGGGATTGCCAAACATATCTCAAACATGGTCATAGAAGTGTGTATAACATAGGTTCAGATGCATACAGCATTGTACTTTGACACGCAGAATCAATAGGACTGTAGGCAGTGACTCCTAATGTGATACACCTTCTAACCACTCATTTGTTCAGTCCAGGAATTGTTTGATAACACTTTGTTTATCGTAAGTTACTATCTTAGAAAATATTAATGGAAGGAAATGAATAAATTTTTACTCCACCCTATAAATTCAGTTTTTGGACTAATTCCTGTCTTCCAGTGGTGTATGGTAATTTCTAAAGTGTGCCTTCTCCAAGTGTTCATTACCCCTCCCAAAGAAGTAAAGTGTCACAATTCATATATATCATCATCATAATATATATATATACACACATATACAGGGCGTCCACAAAGTCTGACCCAGGGTCATTTATTCGGAAACGGTTGGCTAGTTGGAAAAATTGGTGAACACGTATCCCATTATTTTTGGGGCACACTTTTTCAGTGAAAAATTTTTGGTGTGTGACCCCTGAGGGGTTGGGAGTGGGGATCAACTCAAAAATTTCAAATGGAAAGGTGTATCAAGTTGTATGTCATTTGAAAGATCTGAATAAAAAACGATTGTTAACGTTGGTCCGAGGTCAATACACCCAACCAGTCATGAATGGCAAAAGCTTAAAATTTGGGTGTGAAATCTCTTTCTTTACCAAAATTCCCCACACATAGGTACTTAAGATCCTGTTTTTTTTCATGTTTCTGAAGAGCTTCTACGCATGTGTAGATGCAGAGGAGATTTTATAGGTGGTGGGGGGGATCTCCTCAGCCCCAATAGGATCAAATTCCTATTCAAATTACACGGCGTACTACTAGATTGAACTTTATATCAATAACTGCTCAAAATGCACACCATTCACCTGCTGACAACAAAATAAATGATTTTCAAATTTCTGATGCACATGCTTAAATGTAAGTAATGGTATCTCCCAACAAGCTGTAGTAATTCTGTTCTTTAATTTGAGTAACAAAGTTGGCTGGGTTCTATACACTATAGTTTTCAGGTGTCCCCATAACAAAAATTCATTCATAGACAAATCTGTGGATCGAGCCTGCCACTCAATCGCCTACCAATCCATTTGTTTGGGAATCTGTTATCCAGATACTGACGCACAGCGCGCTCATAATGTGCTGGGCAACCATCTTGTTGAAATACAATTCCATCTACATCAAATTCTAGCTCTCCTTCTTCAGTTGTAGCATTTTCGACAACCTTTGTAATTAGAGGGTCTACTAAATTTTCTAGCAGATCTAAATAACGTTCCCCGGTTTAAGTGCCATCAATGAAAAGAGACCCTATGATATGATTGCCTAAAATTCCCACCTAAACATTTAATTTTTGTGGTCGTTGAGTATGTCCTTCTCTTAAAATATGAGGATTTTCATCGCTCCAGTAACACACATTTTGGGTATTCACATGTCCATTAAGGAAGAATATGCTTTAATCGCTGAAATAAATGTTTTGTAAAAACTTATTATTTTCAGAGATTCATGCGGTTATTACTTCACAAAACTCAAGACGACGATCAAAGTCATCCTCCCTGAGCTCTTGAATAATGTACATCTTATACGAATAAAGTGAATGTTGCCGATTGTGGATTTGGGAATGTTCGTGCAGTCACTCATTTCACTCAAGGATTGCTGGGGTGTTACACTAGCATTGCCGATAACTTCCAGCACTGTACCCTCAGCCACCTTAGGTCGACCAAAGCATGGCTGATCTTTTACACTTTGTGTTTCGCGAAATTTTTTTACTAAATCGGACACGTACTTATGATCGATTGGTCGGTCAGAAAATAATTCATTGAACCTTCTAGAGGTTGCCCTGCAGTTTCGTTGTGTGAAAAATGTTCTCCATAAAGAAAAAGTATTTCCACTTTGTCTTCCGCTGAGCGTACCATCATATGGGCGTTAAATGATAAAACAAAGCGAGTAATTGAATAAGAAATGAAAGTTTAATAAAGATTTATTTAAACTTCCATTGCTTTGAACGAAGCCAAACGGTCCTAATAACACGTACAAGTAATTTTTAATTACTGCCGCATCTGTCGATGTTTCTAACTAACACGTAAACGAAGCACAGTGGCTACACATGCACAGAAGCACACTCTCTTCAGAAACAAGCACAGAATGGGATTTTAAGTACCTGTGTGTGGGGGAATTTTGGTAAAGAAGGGGATTTTATACGAAAATTTTAAACGCTCGCCATTCATGACTTGTGAGGTGTATTGACCTGGGACCAACGTTAATAATTGTTTTTTATTCAGATTTTTCGAACGGCATGCAACTTGACATATTTTTCCATTTGAAATTTTTGAATTGACCCCGCCCCCAACCCCCCAGGGGTCACACGCCAAAAATTTTTCACTCAAAAAATGTGCCCCCAAAAATAATGAGGTACATGTTCGCCGATTTTTCCATCTACCCAACCGTTTCCGAAAAAATGACCCGTGGTCAGACTTGTAGATGCCCTGTATATATATATATATGAATTGTGACTTTTTATTTAAGTGAGGATGGTGAACACGTGGAGATGGCCCACTTTCAAAGTCATCCTATGCCACTGTGTCATGCTGTCCTCAAAGAGGTGATTTAATTGTATTCGCACATTTTTGTGGTTTTTGCTGCCTTAAATATTGTTTTTATTTTTAGGTAGCATTTGAAGACAACTCTCCACCTCCTCCATATGAAAGCACTGTGTATGAACGAGGGAATAGTATGGTCCAAATGTGGCAGTCAGTGTTTCATACACAGTCAAGGTCAAGTGATATTGCATAGTCCATTAACAATGATGTGTGAAAATTCATGTGCTTGAGATTTATATTTTTATAATTTTATCTAATTTACAGTAATAAATACATTTCCATAAGTGTACTTACTCTACAAGTATTAGAAAAAGCAATCAATTAAGGGGAAATGCTGCCACAATTTATATCAAACAGTCACTATTTTATACCGAAGTATTAGTCTTAATGTTGATTAGTTTGAAGCTTTCTGCTATCATACAAACAGAAAAATCACAGTTGATATTTAAGCATGTCTAAAAATATAAAAATATTTTTCTAATAGATATGATACATTGTAAATTTCATCATAGTGCTTTTCATTTTCTTTTTTTTTTTAATGAAGCTCATTTTCTTCTTTAGTAGTATTGTCAAGATGGTACTAGTTTGCGATCTTATATGTCTAAAAGTTGTAAATTGTAATCATTTCATTTATAAGTACAAATTCAGGTAAATATTTAAAAAAAAATATTTTGATAGTCTGAATGTTAAGACAATTGCAATAAAGAAGTTTTGTTTGGATTGGGAAAAGTAGAAAACCATAATTTTCTCTCATATATTTTGCAATCGGATTATCTTTTCATTCTTTGTCATGTATTTGATCATAAATTAAGTTAAATACAATATGAAAATTAATCTGAATGTACAATATCTCAGATAAGATGTGTTATGTAAAAATAACCGACTTTACTAAATATGTTATACTTTATGTAGATTTATCTTACTTAAAACTGTAGAGTGGTTATAAATGTAGTTTTTGGGCCAATTGGGCTTGGTTTAACTTGGCTGCTGGTAAACTTGGTTATATGTAAATGGTTTGTGGTTCAGTGGTCACATTAAGATGTCTGTCCCTGTTGATTTTTTTTTAATCACCTACATCTATATCCTGTTGTTAAGATTCTCATGGACCTGGAATTGTCAGGAAATTCAAAATCATCCCGAAAAGTCGGGGATAAACAAGATTTATTAATGAAACCTGGAAAAGTCAGGGAAAAGCCTCCTAACTACTGTTTTGAATAGCCAAATCTCTTATGAATGTGAAACCATTTTCTCTGTAGCTGGATCCCTCCAATTGGTCAGAGATTTTGTTTTCTCTAGTGTGATTGAGAACTCTGGGTTAAGCTTCCCTGATATTTTAACAGTAATTACATAGGAATAGTAGTACATCTTGTTGAAATAAAGTCTGTTCTGATATAGTTGCTAAAGCCCGATTTTATTTTCTGTCCATATTTAATATTAGGATCATCCCGTGTCAAGTGAACCAAAATTCTAACACTTTTGAACCTCACCCTCTTGGATTTTTTTCAAATTTGGCTCATTAGATGTACTGTCAGAGATAGTGAAAAATCCAAATTTTCAGATTTTTAACTGCAGTATTTTTTAAATTATAGGCCTCTGAAATCCAGAAAAAGCACGATTTTCTGTTTACGTGCAGTTACAAAAACTATTACTAATCAAGCTAGAAATGAGATAGATGAAATAAAAATAATGTTGTAGATTATAAGCTTTCATATGATATCCAACATGAGTAGTTTCGGGCAGTTTGGAATTCAATGTTGTGCCTTGAACTCTTTGACCTTGACTTTCTCAAAAAGCGGTATTTTTAAAATTTTTAAAAAAATCACACATAAATTTGCACATATTAGCATCATTTCTGGAAAGTTTCATCTTGGGACAGGAATGGGATCATATTTTATTTTTTTTTAAAAAAAGTTATTCCAAGGAAAACCATCTGCATAAATGGAAATTTTTAATTTTAATCCACAGCATATTACCAAGTTGAGAAACTACCATTATTATAAGTTAAGAACAACAATGTTATTATACAAGCAGAGGCATAGCCAGGTAGTTTTGGGGTTGTAACCTCCTTACTCACAATGAAATTTTGTATATTTAACGAGGAACAAAAGGAATTGCAGTCTGTAAATCCCTCCCATTAAGCTTTATAACCCCTTATTAACTTCTGCCTACGCCACTATATATGCAACCATGCTAGAATAGTTTAAATTAGTTCACCCAGTAAAAAGAGGTGGAAGAACAGTGTTCAAGAAACCATAGAAATTCTCCTTTATGACTATAAACAGATGGCAATGATTTGTAAGCAAGAGACGCCGAGTTATTACCCAGGTGCAATTCTGAATATTTTATGTTGAAGACTTATAAATTGTTGCATGTAAAGTGACAATTCAACAGCTAGCATTCAGTTTTGCCTTAATTCTCATAGAGTGAATGTACACTGCATAGTTTGCATTAAATTTTTTGCATCATTATTCTCTATGTGTGTAATTGTCAGTTTCCACCATGGCTGAAAATGTAAGTAGGTCTATAATTACCACACTTTTTTGTTGTAACCTTTTTAACAAGGAAGGGCACAAAAATATTTAAAAAAAAAATCTAAGGCCTGTTGCAAAATGGATGTGTAATTTATGGGACATCTTTGAAAAGGATATGAAAATATGTGATAGTTACAGGGGAAAAAAATGAATCTGGAAAAAATTAAAACAGAAGACAGCTCAGTAGCAATTAGCATGCTAGGTCCTAGTCAGGCAAATAAAGGCTTTGAAGACATAGATGTTAGTTTAGATTGCCTTAATAAGTCTCTTAGCACCCTCGAAGAGTCACCTATAGTTAAGAAAAGATTACATACACCATCATACTGTGATAAAAAATTAAGCAAAATAAAATGACGTTTAACAGACAAAGTATTGACAAGAACAAGTAAGGATGTACATGATATTGGGGAAAATAATTCAGATTGTGAAATGCTTAATCAGCTAATAGAAAAGTTTAAAGGAAGAAACAGTCAGTGAATAATTTCAAAATTCTGACTCTGATGGAATCCAGATGGCCCATTGGCCGCATTTATTACCTTTGTAAAGAAGAAATGGACTTGGCAACCACAACTCTTAAGAATTACCTTGTAGGGGATCATTAAAGTTAATAACATAGAAAAAAGGGGACTGAGGCGACACCAACTTGTAAAAAGGTACAATTTTTCATAAATTCTCAAGGTAATGTTTATTTGAGAATGTACCCCTCCCCACCTCAACTGGGTAAATTTTTTCATCTGTTTTAGCATAATATGATAGCACTGTTTCTTACTTTTCAAAATAGTTGTTCTTGCCAAAGTAATTGATAAGTGTGGACTAAAATTAAAAATTTCCATTTATGCAGATGGTCTTTCCTTGGCATAGTTTTTTTTTTAAATGACCAAAATATGACTCCATTCCCGCCCCAAGATGAAACTTCTCAGAAATGATGCTAAGATAGGCAAGTTTATGTATGATTTTTTCATAATTTTAAAAATAGCACTTTTTGAGAAATTCAAGGTCAAAGAGTTCATGGCACGAACTTGAAATCCCAAACTGCCCAAAACTAGTCATGTTGGATATCATATGAAAGCTTATAAAATAATCTATAACATGGTTTTTATTTCATCCATCTATCCCATTTCTAGCTTGAGTAATAATGGTTTTTGTAACTGCGCATAAGCAAAAAATCATGCTTTTTTCCAGATTTCAGAGGCCCATAATTTAAAAAATATTGGAGTTAAAATTCTGAAAATTTGGATTTTTCACCATCTCTGGTAGTACATTTAATGAGCCAAATTTGAAAAAATCCAATAGGGTGATGTTTTTCCATTGGATCACTTGACATAGAATGACTCAATAAATGTAATAAAAGCATGTACGATTGTGTATATATTAGCTCAGAAACCATGCTAGCAGGCAGTCTCATCTCAAAGGATCATTTGAGTAATTGTAAAATTTAAACAGCTAGTAACTTTGCTGTTTTCAATACTCTTCTTCAATTGTTTTGATTTTTACATCCCAAAGATGTAGGATCATATAGAATGGGACTTGTGATCTGCTTCTGGCTAAAAATCATAAATGTTTCATTCATAGGGTTCAAGAAAGATAACAAAGATATTAAAAATTTTTTTTGACTGATATTGCAGACCTAAATCACTGTCCTGCAGATAGAAATTATTAACCTTCATCACGATTTGTTGCACTTAAATAAAAATAAATTATTTCCATTTCAGCCAGTCCAAATAATGTTGAATTCCGAAAAATATTCCAATTCTTGATTTTTTTTTTACTTTACACAAATTAGTGCTTGGGTACTGTTCTGAATTTGGCTGAACCTATATGTATGAACAATCATTTTCAATAAGGAATTTGGTGGTCTTGGGAAAGGTCAAGAGATTTGTAAAAAATAAACTTCAATAAAACAGATGTAGCAACAACAGGTTTTGGCCAACCTTCAATTGTTTTCTTACACACAACATATTTTTCCTTGGGCTCAGGTGCATCTAAATTTGTTATGGAAGGAACCATGTGTATTTTGATTTTCGGAGCTCACAATGATATCACAGTAAATGTGGTCCAATCCATCATAGAAAGATGGAAGTTAGGCCAGCATTTTAGGGATGCAATCACTTGGTATCTGCCACTTGAGTTGCACCAACCAGTAAGCGAGGACATTTGAATTGCTTCTGTCATACTTGGTGGAGCCACTCACCAAGTCGCACGTGACAGTCGCGACTCGGTGTACTATATCTAAATGCTCTTAGACTGGTGTGGCTCTATGCTTTATCGCAGATGGTCGATCCTTGTGACCGACTTGAATGGTGCCATCCCGTATGACAGAAATACATAATAAAATGTTCTTATTCACTGGGTCACACTGTCAGATAATGGCTGTATTGTGTATCTATCAACCAACCTTACAAGTATTCTATTTATATAGGTAAAACTACTCATTTTTTATTTCTTTTTAACTAATATGAGTAATATTTTATTAATTTAAATCTTTGGAAAATTTTTGAGCTTGATATTTTATTAATTTAAATCTTTGGAAAATTTTTGAGCTTGATATTTTATTAATTTAAATCTTTGGAAAATTTTTGTGCTAAGAAATTCGCACACTGTGTCGATCTGCTTCATCCAACTTTTACACCATTTTCATTCTTGTTCCATCCTTCAAGATTCGTTCTTCCATCTTTCCAAAGGTTTCAGTAATTTTAAGCATTTTATTATTATTTCACCTGAAAAATTTCTGCCCAAACCTAAAGCTGAACTTCCTTTTTAGATCCATTTGAGCAGAAAGAAAAATATACTTGAAAACGTATGTCTTTATATCCTAAGGCAGGGGTCTTCAACCCATGACCCACCGGTTCATGAAAAAATACAAATTGTTTCACATAAAAATAACACCCCTTGCTCCCTCTGAGTCTTAAACCGATGTATTTTATTTTGTTCACATTTTCACACTTCGTAATAAATATCTTAAAACGTTAAAGAACTAAAGTAATACGCGGTCTTCCCTCAGTCGTGTTTTACTTTAGTTTTCTAGCGTATATGGGCATTAGGAGTAGTTTTATTGATTTGCAGTGCAACAGTGATTAAAAAAAAATCAACTTAGAACTCATTGAATTCTATTCTAAATATGTCGATAAGAACATCTTCCCAACCATCCAACCTCATTCTCTGAAAATGTGTCTGGAGGGCATTTTCATCTGAAAGGTGCATGCAAAACTCATAAAAGGAGTTGTAGCTCTATAACTTATATTTTAAGTCTATAACTCCATATATTCATATATATATATATATAAAATTTTTATCACAATGGGGATTACCTTTACTGTATACGCCACTGCATCTGTTAACAGCTCGTTTCAAGAATGAGGTTGATAAAATTGGAAGTTAGGACCAGAATAATTTAAGTCCACCTTGAATAAAATGTTAAGGTTGCAACATCAAAGTAAGATCTGATATTTGTAGGTTTGTTAAAAATAAGCAGTGCCAAAAATCTCACTAAAAGGTTTGATTTCGCTTTATATATTAATAACTAAAAGTATTGTAAATGTTTTTTGCTTCCATACATATTTTACATTGTAATATACAATATGTATTCAGTCCCAGAGGCGTATCCAGAAAATATTTCCATGTGGAAGCACAAAACTAATATGGAGATCTAATTAAAAATGGCAACAAAGGTGGATCCTTGGTTGCCAGGTTGGGGAGCACCTCCGGATCTGCCTTTGTTCATCCTTAATATTGCTGGTACAGTAGTGTCGCTCGCAAGCCAACAAGAATAAGCAAAATTGACCCTTGGATTTAGAAAGATTGAAGACCCCTGTCCTAAAGTATCATAAAAAATTAGACACATTCATAGCTGAATTAGTCACTACCCTTATCAGGGAGATGGAATGTTTATTTCGATTGTGCTGGACTGACAATTGACCTAAAGTCAGATTAGGTACACCAAACACTTAGAGTAAAATTCCACACCATTATTAGTCATAGCCTATCACGGATAGACTATCCACAAAAGTTTATAAATACAGTTCAATAACATTGGTAAATGTGAAAAAGATCTTTTCAGACACAAAATATTATTGAATAATAATAAACGAAACTCCACTGTTTAAAATATTAAGAGAATTGTGATATATTATAGTAAAAAGTATGCTGTATAAGCACATTATTTTGTTTATATCAAATATTGCTACTTAGCTAATTAATAATAAATCTGTTTTAAGGGTTATGGCCTTTGTTTCTCAAGTTAGTAAAAAAAAAATTAAGCGCATGTTTTATTATTTTAAGTCGGATATGAATGTACATCTTGGGGTTTTTAATGCATATTTGTATGCATATATTTTTCTGGTTTTTTAGTGCATATGATCCAGGCTTTAGTTATTTCTAATGAAACATAATTTATGTTCAAATTAAAGTATATTTTAATATAACAATGTAATTTTGGTATGCGTAAATGTGAATATAAGACGCATTTAAATTAAATGTCTTTTTATTTTTAACCACAGATAAATATGCCTTCGCTTATGATGATCAATTTTATCATATTTTAATTAATAAAATGCAGTAAAATATTTATTTTCTACTTACTGTGTTATTATCTTTGTGTTGAGAAAGGAAGTCATGTATTTATCTATCATGCAGGAAACCTAGATTTGAATTCCACAGGTTGCTCCTTTTTTTTTTACCAATCTGCATTCCAGGGTTTGTTCCCTCAGGCAACAGGTTTAAATTCCTTCGAAAACTGTAGGTCCTTGCATCATAAAACACAAACGATTGTACAAGTAAGGAAAAAAAAAGTTCGTTGTAAATTCTGCCTTTATTCGTATAATAAAATTCACAGCAAAATTTTACTTAATTTTTTGCATTCTGATTGATTTAAACCATTCCATTATTTAGTCAAATATCACAATGATTTTTGTAGATTACTTGTTGACTGTGTATAAATGTTTAATATGTTTTGCTGTGTTGTTTTAATGTTCTGTGAAAGCCAAAGATCTGTACCAAAACATATATTTTTGCACATTCATATGTTCACTAATGCAATTGTTTATTTTGTATGCAGTTTTTTTCTTTATGAGATTATATATATATAGTAGTTTCATAGGTATTGATATGCTGCACACACACACATTGTGAAAACATGAGTGTCTACTGTGGTTGTGAAATGATATATTTTACATTTGTATTGTATTTTGCATTTTCTCTAATTGTCTTATATATTTTTAAACGACAAATTTAATATTTTTACTTCATGTTGCACTTAATAAATATTTTTATTGAATTTATTTGAGTTAATTGTTGCTAGTAAATTAAAGCATCACACACTATTTCATAAAATGAAATCCTAGTGGTTTGGTTTGTAGACTTTTAAACCATTTACTAAAATTTATAATCAATTTGAATATTTTTATTTTCTATTACCATTTCATAGGAGGAGAATGACAAATTATTATTTCTGAAACTTAAAAGAAAAATTCTATAAAATACACAAAATTTATAAACTTGTGCATACTGTGTGAAGTTTTTCATATTGAACATTTTTGAAAGTACCAAAATATAAAAATTGATTTTTCATTAATGATATTTCAAATAAACTAATATTAAACAAAGGTTTTTTTTCTTTTAATATAATTGCTTTAGAATCATTTATCTTTAGCTGCTACTGGGAAAGAAGTGTGATTTTTTCTTCACTATTTTCCACTTCTAAAATTTATGAAATGTCCCTCTCATACAATGAGTACCTATAATTTTCTTTTCCAATTTTAGTGTTTTTGATGACTCCAAGAATGGATTTAAAATAAGATTACAACACAGCTCACTAAAAAAAAATGTTTATAGCGATAGTGGAAAAAATTATTTGAGGTTAAGAATAAAAGCTATATATGTACCTGAAAGTGCTTTAGAGTTAGTTGAATTTTTATGATGTAAGGATAGCAATGGTCGTTCTGTGCCAAGCAAGATGCTGAAAATATAATAAAAGCAATTCATTATAGGTCTCAAATGCATCTTAAACTGCCATTTTCATATATTGTCTAAATATGTATTTTGAGAAATGGAAATCCTCCATTTTAAATATGTTGATTTATTCATGTTCACAGCATTTAATCCCTGGAAACTTATTTCCAGATATACATTAAAATTGTAATAACAGTAATTTTTCATACGTATAAAATATAAGAAACACTGCTCACACATTTTCAGTTAATTGAAATACCGGTAATATTAAATCAAATGGAATAAAAGGTTAAAAAAGCTTCTTTTGTTAAATTGTATAATGCATTTCTTTCGTAATCTTTAAATGAGATATTCCTTTGCGGAACAATTACATATGTGTAATACTGAATTTGTGAACAACTGTAGTAATACATTACATACATTTCTACTAAAATATATAGCTCACAACAGCATATATAAAAAATGGGTCAATTCCCATCTATTAAAAAGCTTGATAGCCCATTATTTAATTTTAATTGACAACACATTCAAGTAATTTAACTTTGGAAGAAGTGATTTATAAATTGCTTACTGTGAATACCTTTTATCCATTAAAAATATTTTTCCTTCAAATTAAGAACAAACAAAATTTGTCGCATTTTGAATTTAATTGATAGCATTTGCAATTCTTTTCTAATAGACTTATTTTATACATTATTTTTTAGTGTGTCAGATTTTTGTTATAATATTGCTCAATCGCATTCATCTTTGTTGTACATGCAAGATTGCTTCATTTTTTCCCCTTTTAGTTAAGTTTTAGACAATGTTATTGCAACATGATCTTAAAATTTAAAAAAATAAATGAAATAAAAATTTACAGTTTTCTGTTTGAGGAAATATTTTGTTAAAGGGATTTAGGTATAACAATTTTTCTCTTATCTATAATTTAAAAATCTATTTATCGTTGAAAACTTTTAGAATTTTAAGTTCTTTAGACTCGGATTTTAAAATTTGTTTTATAAAGAAAAAGGGACATTCTGGAACTTCAAATTCCTGTGCCACATGTTACTACGACACTGGAGGTGGGATAAACTGACGTCCAAAACATTTTCAAAATTGTCCATTTTTGAATTCTGGAATGAGAAATCATACATTATTTATATTAATTAGTTACTAAGTAAAATACGTGAATATTAGTGTATAGAAATTTTCTTATTCAAATCTTAAAAATAATACCAATTAAAATATCTGTAAATAAACTGATTTAATTGCACAAAATGTCAAATAATTTTCTATTATGGGATGAAAACCAAATTAAATATTTCTAGAACTTGTCTAAGTTTTAATTGTTATTCAATTATAATAATTCCTTTTTTTATAGCGATGTATTTTTTTAGATCTATTTATTTGCTTGCTTATTCATGACACTTAGAAAACTGATACAAAAATGAATGCACAACTGTATTCGTAAATGGTCTATCTTAATAACGTGAATATACAGTGTGACGTGCATATTTTACTGTTATTAGTGTACCAAAATTCTATTTTATTTATCCCTATACTTTTACTAATAAAAATATACCTATAATATTCTAATTGAAAACTGTAAAAATATCATGTATAATTAGTTAAATATCATCTAATACAAACATAATTTCTCATACGAACTGTCTAACTTTTCACGGTGTTGATTGTGGTAACTTACGTTTTCCTTTTCTTTGTTTGTTTTTACTATTAAGCTTTTGTGCTCATTTGGTATCGTAAGGATGACATCCTGAATTGTCCTCTGAGATCACGTCTATAACAAAGTAATTTCCTACAGCCAATGCTGAATTTATATAAAGAGAGGCCCCAGTTCCCTCATTACCAGGGATGGCTTAAGGAACAGGCGACCCCGGGCCCCATTTTGGTGAGGGCGTCAAACTGAAATCAAGTTCAATTTTTTATAATTGATCCAACGGTAGAAAATCTCTCTAAAAAGAGAAAATTTTAGAGACATTTTAGAGAAATTCTTTCAGATACTTTTGGCCACTTTTATAGGGTATATGGCTCACTGTGCATCTGTGAAAATCTCCTGTTTTCTCTGGAGGGGGCGCCAAAAAGCAATCTGTGTCAGGCCGCCCGGATTCAAAATCAACCTCGAGCCGCCCCTGCTCATTTCTAGGAAAAGATAAGTGTTTCGAACAAAATTCTCAGTGAAGCCGAGCATGATGACTGGTGTTTAATATTTCACAATTCACAAATCAATAACTGATCAGAGTCCAGTCATGGCCAGTTAAAATAGAATTTGGCCCTGTGGTGGCGCAGTGTTGTAACGCGTTCTCCTAGTTCTCTGCTAATCCGGGTTCGACTCCCAACAGTGCAAAGAACGCTTACTCAGAGATCTCATAAAGATCGCACTGCTCACTGTAGTCCGGGGTTTGGTTCCCTAGGCCTTAAGAGGTTCGGATTCCTCGGAAAACAGTAGGTCCCGGCGCAGCATGACCACTGTAGTCTTTGAGCCGTAAAACCAAAAAGCAACCAACTAAAATAGAATTTACTGTATATAGAATTCAACAGAAATAAAATGATTTTCTTAATTGCTTATTCTTTTTAATAGACAAATGATTTTTGCTTTATGGACACGTTTTTTATACCTAGATTCGAATATGATTTCAACAATTATGCATATAAATATCAAGTAAAATTTTTTGAAAGAAATGAGTAATTTATGATATTGTGTTCTGACAAAATTTGAAACTTACCGGGCGTCAGTTATTGAGGATTATAGAAATAACATCTCAGCAAAGAGAATGGCATTGCAGAGGATGAAGTGAACCCTGAGCTATACATTTTCGCATGCAGTCTGGTCCACGTTTACCACTAGATTTGGGTAGTTCCAGTTGGCTTAAGTAATTCTGACTAGTATGAGAATGCTGTCCTTGAATGACCATTGATTTTCCTCTTTCGTTAGATTTCCACACATACTGTGCATGCTCCGGAACCAACGGGAAAAGCTTTCGAAACATTTCGGATACTTGTCCCAAAGCCATTTCCGTATCTCGGTGTATTCGTTCGCTACCTGCAACATATAAATTTTTTAAATTAGCTCATTTTAAATACTCCAACTTTATAAGTAACGAATTTGGATCTTTAAATCCGATGAAAATTAAAATATTCACACACATTTGCATATGATTTATATAACTATTTCCGTATTAAACATCTTTTAATATATAAAGATTACTTGATCAATTATAATAACGATAATATTCTGCCAAGGACAAAAGCTTCTAATATATGAGAACCTGAGATGCTTCAGAGTACACAGGAATACCCTGGCTAATGTGGCCAATTGTACTAATTATTGCGTTATTTTTACAACGTACTAATCAAAACTGCATTATACGGGAAGTATGATATATATATTTTTTATATTGTGCTTTCTATCATGGTTGGGAATGGTGAATCGCCGAAGGCGGCTCTGTCTTCCCAGAAAGGCGGGCACATGAACATGGATGCGGGAACATCCCTAGAAATGACGGGCACAATGGTTTGTTGGTAAAAACGCGTCGGTTCGCCACAGGGCAGAGTCCTTGATAAAAAGAAAAATTCCCATCTCATGGCGGAGACAGTTCAAAGTTCTATAAGTAACCACAAAAGGAGATGTGCAGAAATTCAAAGAGGATGCCCCAGGGCCAGGATGTAAAAAAATTATAATTAAAAAAAAAAAGTCGATTTTTTTTATTTAAATCGGATTTTGTATTTAAGATTGTATACCTCAAAATAAATCAAATTTTTCTTTCAGCTTCATTTATGTAAGATTTTAACACTCAATTTACTCTTATTAAACTTTAAGCGAATATCTAGATAATGTATTTAATAACAAAAATCATTCAATATCTTGATTTCTTGTTTATCGAGATTACAATGTGCAATAGGAATTTCAATTATAATAATATCAAAAACCAACATGTGAGGATTTACATGAAAATGCCAACTTTACTGCTGTCTCAGTTCATAATTGATTATAACTTGCTATGCACAAATCCAAATGTGGAAAACATCTCTTCAACTTCAGCAGAGGTTCCCTTAGTTGTATATAGTTCCCCAATAGCATCGATCTGCTCTAGGCCAACACATTCCTTTATAAAGGCCAGTGATTTTCGCCACTGAAGAGTGGAAATTGACTTCACTGCCTTTTCTTCAAATAAATCACTGATGAGAGGTAGTGCATGGGCAATAAATGTAAGAATGCTGCTTAATAATGAGGTATCTTTGTATTTCTTTTTTTACAAAATCTATTGCTTGCTCTTTTTCCCCCTCCTTGACATGCATTTTGCTTTAAAATTTGGTGATAATAAATATTCCAAATAGTGAGCTGGAGATATAGCCTTTTCATAGCGTATTTTAAGCATTTTAACCTACCAGGATGTATCATAAGCAAGGTCTTTTATACTGTGCTTTAGATATTTTTAAACTTCTGCCACCTTAGAAATACTGCAACTACTTTTTTAACTTTATCTAAAGCCATAGGCTTAGAGTTATGTGGAGCCCCCCATAATTTAAAATTAATCGCAATTTTTATATATTGTAATGTATAAATGTATATAATATCTGCTTGAGCCCCAATAACTGTAGAAACTCTGCGTTGATATCTAAAACAGCAAAATCAGGGTTTCAGGAAATTTAGAAGGAAGGAGTTTTCCAGCATTCTTTAAAGTCCACATTTCCGCGAGCTTACTCGAGTCTACTTTTGCATCTATTATATTTCTATTTTTTTCAACTATCTTCATGAGGATGGACATTCTTAAATATACATACAGGGTGAATTTGACCTAATCTGCCAAACGAAAGGGGGTGATAGAAGAGCCCATGTGGAGCATAAAAACTCATAGCAACCTTGTCCTATCTCTATCCATTTCCGAGTTTTATGGTGGAAAGAAGGAAAATTTATAATGTTTCCGTAAAATTTACATGCAAAATAAGCACATATTTGGAAAGAATAGAAAAAGTTCTATAAGATGATATCATTTTCAGGATATCATTTTCATTTTTTTAGGATACCTGGATTTGACGGGAGAGCTACAAGTGCAAACATTGGCGGAGTGCAAAATCGAATTGTCGCCAAAATCTGTAACCGGCAATTGCGCAAACACCCTTCTAGCTGCAATCGGTCAAATCCACTAAAAACTTGTCCATTCTACCAGCTTTCGAATGAGCCTACAATAAACCATATCGGTATTCTAGTTCAGGAGAAATTTAGCTTTGTCTGCAATTTTCACTGAAATTGGCGTTCGTCGAAAAAGGCATTCGACGAACATTTGCAGATGTCTTTCAACCTTCCTGCGCGCGCATCCTACTTGGCAACCTACATCGCCAGATCTGACTCCAATGGGCTTCTTTGTTTGGAGTTTCCTGAAGCAAAAGGTTTACTGCACAGAATTTGTCAGTTTGTTAGACTTTAGTATCCGGCTCGACGAAGCAATAGTAAAAGTGAGGGATGAGCTTTCGCTAAGAGCTACAGTGGTTTCAGTTCGTAAAGGGCATGTATCAGGTTTGGGGGCGACCAATTTCAGTAGCAGCTGAGAGTTTCACACATCTTCCCGAATGCATACGTGCTTTAATCATAGGTAAACGTGGGATACGTCTATTAGGATTATTTTTTTCTTTTTTGCATTTTCCTTTTTGAAAGACGTGGGAAACACCATACTTCTTTTATTTCCATTGTGTTTGTATACTTCAAAACAAATGTTACTTTTATTGGTTAGCTTTAAAACGTGCATTCTTGCACCTAAAAAACAGCAGGCCTTTTTCGACGAATGTCAATTTCAGTGATGTATTTCAGACATAAGACTAAATTTCTCTTGAACTAGAATACCGATGTGGTTTTTTGTAGGCTCATTCGGAAGCTAGTAGAATGGGCAAGTTTTTGGTAAATTTGATCAATTGTAGGTAAAAGGGTCTTTGCAGAATTGTCGGTTACAGATTTTGGCGACAATTTGATTTTACACCTCGCCAATATTTCAGCGCTTGTAGCTCGCCGTTAAATTCAGATATCCTGATGAAAATGGTATCACCTTATAGGACTTTTCCTACTCTTTCCAAATATGTGCTTATTTTGCACATAGATCTTACACAAACATCACAATTTTTTTTTCAGACTTGGCGCATTTTCCTTCTTTCCACATCGAACTCGGAAATGGATAGAGATAGGACAAGGTTGCTATGGGTTTTTATGCTCCACATGGGCTCTTCTATCACCCCCTTTCGTTTGGCAGATTAGGTCAAATTCACCCTAAGCAATTACATATAGAGTTCCAACCAACTTTTGTTGATGGATTCGTTCCTACGCAACTTAATTCATTGTATCTGGCCCAAGCAAAATGTTGGTTTCGAAAATATTTGATTAAGTTGTTATGTTAGATTAAGGAAATGCCTGATAAACACAACTTGCCTCCCATTAGCCAATCGCACCGAAAAACCAAAAGGGGCAGAGCCAAAGACGTAAGTCCCCGTATCAGCTTATCAGACACTGAATAAACTTAAAAAGGCGACTGTTAGTCAACTTGGAAGTAATCTCTTCCAAAATTGAAGAGACAACTTCTCCTCTTCTCCCATTGGAGAACTGAAATTTATTTTCCATCACTACCTAACCCTTTACGTACTTTGTTAAGTACTTTGTTTAACCTTTAACGTACTTTGCCTATCGCTCACCTTCTATCTAATTTCTCACTAACAAAACCCATTAAGTACACTTTCTCTCTCTCCCCCTATTATTATATAAAAAAACTAATATTCTACTAACGATATAAGCTAAGGTATCTTAGTTAAAAAGCCTCAACACCTAGGCTAAAAAGAGCTCCTGAGCAAATTAAGTGCTATAGCAGAGGTTAAGCGTTAACCAAACGCGGTACTCTGAGAGACAGAATCATCATGACTTGCAGTCACCTGATAAATATATACTACGTTGTGACCTTTAGGAATAGTTGACCATGAATTGTAAACAACTGTAGTAAAATCATCAGAAAAGTTGTTTTTGCTTGTACTTTTTTTTTACGAAATAATAAAAGGAAAGTAAATTTTATTGCAAATTATTTTTTCATAAGCATTGAAAAATCAATTTAAATTATTGTTTTTTATTATATCATATTTAAAAACTAGTTTAAACGTATTTTAAAATTAAAAAATTCAATTTAAAGCATTGATTTAAAAAAACCATAACACATTTTGATTTTAATAATGTTTTTTAAAAAAATCGCATGACTAAAATCATGATTTTAATGGTCAATTTAAATCACATGATTAAAATCATTGACAGCCCAGGGTATCGAAGAATATGCCCGTGGCATCAATGAGAGCATGCTGCAGGCGGGGATCAGCAAGGAGATCCAGAACGTTTTTAAGGCTTGAGGTGGGGTTAGCGACTCCGAGACGGTGGCAGGAGTCGAAGAGGCGATTGCGGAGAAGGTTGTACGTTGAGCATTATATGTTCCAGTGTTTCTTCTATACTACCTTGGCATTGCAGACAGATTTGATTAGGTCGTAGCCCGAAACGATGTGGGAAAGAATTAGTGAAGACGCATCCTAGTTTGTGCGGATGGATTCTGGAGTGGACTCTTCTGGGGTAGTATTTTTTTTTAGGACGGTGGGTGTCTTCGTCATTGGAAAAATAGAAAGGTGGTGTCCAACAATATTCTCTTCGAAGGATGATCATTTTGTCCTTGATGTGATGTTGATTCCGCTGATGGAGGTAATTTTTTAGGCTGGGTTGATGGGTTGTTGCTGAAGTTGGCGTTGTAATTGTTAAGGGCCCTATGAGCCCAAGTGTCGGCGATCTCATCCCCCCCCCGAAGCGGCGGTGTCCAGGAATCCAATAATAGGTGATTGGTTTTCCCTCTGTAGCACAGTCGGATGCCGTAACGACGACGTCCTGCATGATTGGACAAGTTGCCCAGTTGGATGGATCTGCATTCAGGCTGTGAATCGTTGCCTTAGATTTGCAGTAGATGGTTACGGCTTCCGTGCAATGATGCAAAACCCAGTTAGTGGCCTCCCACAGGCCGATGAGTTCGGCTTCAGTGGAAGAGTAGCATTGTTCAAAGTGGAAGCAGACCGCTTTGCCAATGTGCAGAATGGCGAAGGCGGCGCCTCCACTGCCGTTGGTGATGTCGATAGAACCGCCAGTGAAGATTTGGAATCCTAGAAGAAGCAGGTTATTGATGGCGCCAAGTTTGGTAGTTCTAATTGTCTTCAAGTTTACCGAGCTCTTGCAAGGAAAACTGTGCAAAATCGTGATGATTTCAGGTGCACGTTGGCGCAGTATAGCCCAGATGCTCTTGCGCCATAAAAAAGCCAAACAATCAATCAATCAATCAAACGTGCACGTAAAAGCCAGAGATCTCCAGTTCACTGTGGCCTCCAGCATTGGATGTTTGTGAGATGTTCAATTTCACGAAAATAAGCAGAAGAGGCGGAGGTATCCTCGGCGTTGCTCCGACGCGTGAGGATGGGTTGTTGTGGAGCGAAGTAGAGCATTTTGCAGAGGAATTTGCTGAAAACCTTCCTCTGCTGCAGAGCTAGAGGAGCTATTGAGGCCTCAGCACGAAGAGATGCTATTTAAGTATAGGCAGGGACTTCGTTGCAAATGGAGTATGATATATGGAAAATAGAGTATTGCGGCCGACCTTTCTGAAATAAAATTTTTTACGAGTTTATTGCGCCTAGTAGAACACGATAATTAAATAAATAAATAATAATTTATTCATAAATAAACAAATAAATAAATAAATAAAAAATTAATGAGATTTAAAATAGTTGTATTATTTCGATAGAATATTTTAAAAGGCTAGTTTGCTTTGAAAGGTTTTCTTCACTTACCTCAAATTACGATATGGTGCCCTGCGGTGGCGCAGTGTGGTAACGCCTTCTCCAAGTGCGCCGCTAATCCGGGTTCGACTCCCAGCAGTGCAAAAAGAACGCTTACTCAGCAGAGATCTCGTAAAAGATCGCACTGCTCACTGTAGTCCGGGGTTTGGTTCCCCAGGCCTTAAGAGGTTCGGATTCCTCGGAAAACAGTAGGTCCCGGCGCAGCATGACCACTGTAGTCTTTGAGCCGTAAAACCAAACAAACAAATGTCAGTCTTTCATTTTTCTCTTATAATGCTGCGCTCTAAAGCTGTCACGTCTATAGTTTAATTCTCTGACCCCCTACTTGCATCACTGTATAATGTAAAAAACACATAATCGCAGTTAAAATTGTTAAAAACGGTTTATAGTTATTTCGAAAGCGTACAAACTTTCTTCTTCACAAACAGAATAACACTGATGTGGTCCACGTGCGAAAACTCCAATGATACCAACACACTAGTCATAAATTAGTTGGCATCATTAAACTATTCGCGCGGGGACTACATCAACGTTATTCTGGTTCTGAAGAAGGAAGCTTGTACGCTCTCGAAGTATCTATAAACCACCTTTAAGAATTTTAACTGCGATTATGTATTTTTTTTTGTATTGTATAGTGTTTATGCGCACTACGTCGTACGTTTTAGTAATATATCACTGTGTTTGCGTTTCTTTCAATATGCGTGGCGTTATCATAAAAAGATAATTATTTCCTGAATCTTTTATATACAATTCTGAATGCTCGATAGCTGGATAAGGGTTTCTTTATTAGAGTGACGTTGTAAGGCTCTAGCAGCGCTACAGTGCAAGCATGGTATTGCGATGCAAATATTTTCCTTGTGGCCTGCCTGCTTCTATGCTTGAGTCTGGTTTATTTAGTGAACGTGGCTCGTACACGTAATGCGCATGCACGTTGCATAATGTATTAGAAATTTTGAAATCGTGTGATGGCGTAGAGTTAACGTATTTTTGTGTCTACCGTACAGAAAACTGGTGTTTGAATAGCATTGGGACGCATAGTTAGCCATTTTCTTTACCAAGCCGTGTTCCAACATCTCATTGCCTAAGCTTTGTTTGTTTGTGGTTTTACAGCTCAAGGACTACAATGGTCATGCTGTGCCGGGACCTACTGTTTTCCGAGGAATCTGAACCTCTGGACCTACAATTTTCCGAGAAATCCGAAACTCTTAAGACCTAGGGAACCAAATCCTGGACTACAGCGAACAGTGCGATCTTCATGAGATCTCTGATTAAGCCATTCCCTAAGCTTTGGTTTCTCAAAGTGCGTTCGGTGGAACCCCGGAGTTCTGCAAACAGTTTGTAAAACATCGACGAAAATTTCAAGAGAATTTGCAAATTTTGTAATTTTTCTCCATGACAACCCCTGGGAGTTAACTAATCATAACTGATATCCCGCAAAAATGGAAAGGCTCTACCTACCTTTCTTATACTGATTTATTGCTTATTTTTATGTTTATGTCCAAACAGTGATAAATGACACCTCTCTAGGTTTCTAAAATAATATTTATAGTGGGGCTTCGTGGAATAAAAGCTTGAAAACAAACCACTGCTTTAAGCGATAGAGTTTGATAACTTGGAAACTCCCAAGTCCTCGTGTCATCCATACACCATAAACTAATTTTCTAATGAGAACTTTTCTAAATCGCTGGATATTATCATCGATTGGGTTTCTTATGATAGCTTCATCGAATATATAATTTGATATCAATTTTAACGTGATTTTTTTTTTAAAGCGGATGTTCGCGGGAAAATAAAGGAAATGAAATTCTGACACTCACGTTTTCGGCTCAAACTAGATCTCTATTTTGAGCCGGAAACGTAGGCGTCAGAACCTAAGTTCCTTTGTTAACTCTTTCGCTGTTGCTGACGTGCTGGCACGTTCAGTCAAAAGTGTCGGATGTTTTCTGTTGGGATGGGCAAAGTCGTTATTTTTGTTAATGATTCTTTTAAGAACAACACATTTTTTTAGGTTTGTTCTTTGAAGTTGTTTCTCTATAATAATATGTATTACACATATTGATAATAATATATATTATACAATATTGATTTATTTCTGGGCTTTTATTCATGTTAATTTATATGTATTTATTATACAGGGTGCCCACAAAAGAGATCCTTGATTTCAAATAGTTACAAAATAAAAAGTTATTTTAATATTATAAAAATTTTAGTGGCAACAGATACACAAAAATTAAACATTTTCTTTCGTTTTCCCCAAAAAAGTTCTTACTTTGCTGTAACAGCTTCAGAGCGGTGTTTTACAAGATGGCGTTCACCTCACAACAATGCAGTTGGGGCGTTCTGGAATTTGCTACAACAGAAAGTCTTGTGCCTATTCAGCGTGCTTTTAAACGCAAATGTAATGTGCATCCATCTATTACTAAGTCAATTTTGAAGTGCTACACAAACTTTAAAGACAAGGGATGCATTTGTGATCAGAGAAAGGAATATTCTGGCTGACCACCCGTCTCCGAGGAAGTTGTTGATCTTGTAAAGGAAACCTTTTTGCATAGCCCAAAGAAAGTCTACGCGCACAGCTATCTCAGAGTTGCAGATCCCGAAAAGCACGCTAACAAGATCTTACGAAAATGCTTGCAGTTTCACCCTTACAAGCTTCAACTGGTTCAAAAGTACACGCAGAGTTATGACAGTCGACTTGTATTTTGCGCTAATCTCAAGACGTTAATGGAAAAAGATTATACCTTCCTGTCAAAGATCGTTTCCACTTAAATGGAAAGGTCAACCGACACAATGTGCGAATATGGGAAGTGAGAATCCATATAGGACCTTGGAGGTTGAACGGGATTCTCCTAAGATTAATGCGTTTTGTACCGTATCAAAGTGGACTGTGTACTGCCCATTTTTCATTACATTCATTACATGAGAAGCCTGAATGAAAAATGTTATCTGGACATGCTAATCATTTGGTTGGTGCCACAACTAGTTGCTGAGGGTGGTGACTACCTCTTTCAGCAAGATGGAGCACCACAACACTGGCATCTCGACATCCGTGAATTTCTGAACAATCATCTGCCAAACAGATTGATTGGCCGTGCTGGTGATGCAGACTTGTTTTGTAAGTAGCCCCCAAGATCACCTGACTTCAGTATTTGCGATTTTTTCCTTTAGAATTATGTAAAAGGCAGAGTGTACCTATCTCCACTAATCACAACCCTGGATGATCTACAGGAACGCATCACCGCAAGTATAAGCTCGATAAAACCAGATTTGCTGCGGACAGTGTAGAACAAGCTGTATTATGGCATTAATGTTTGCCGAGTTACGGGAGACACACATATAGAGTGTTTGTAACATAGACAAACATATAAAAATGTTTTATTTTTGTGTATCTGTTGCCACTAAAATTTTTAAACTATTCCAATAACTTTTTATTTTATAACTATTTGAAATCAATGACCCCCTTTTGGGTACCCTGTATAATAAAATTAAATGTATAATACCGAATTTCGCTTCTCATCGTATTCCATAATTAAGCTATTAAATATATTTTTTATATGTCATATATAAATATGTAACAAGAAAGAATAACTTAATCAGGGTACGGTCAAGGTTGGACCCATGGGAAAAAAAATACAAGAACATAGGTTAAGATGGCTTGGGCATATGGAGGTTGGTTGGTGATAATGGCAAAGAGGAAGACCACGGCTGAAATGGAGGGATAGAGTGATGGAAGATATGGAAAAGTATGGATGGAGTAAAGAAGAAGACGTAAATGGAAGATTGTAGAAAGGCAGAATAAAAGAGCATAACGCCGACCCCATGTAGAACATGGGGAAAATAGCAAAGTGAAATAAGATATGCCAGATATACACGTAATTACCATGTTTCCATAAAATCGATTTTAAAAGTATATTACAATTTCAAAATGAATATTGCATTCATGAACCAATTGGTGGCAAATAGTTTCAAACCAATTAGTGGCAAATGGTTTCAAACCAATTGGTGGCAAATGGTTTCAAATCAATAACTTGGCAATATTTTAATGAACATTTAAAAATTGCTCAATGCTACAGTATTCCGGGCAATTAGAATTATTCCCGCACGGAGGTAATTCAAAGCTATCCTATTCGAGCCCACACTATTCAGACCTCTCAATCGACATATTTCTCGCAGTTAAAAGGTTAAAGCTTAATTTTTGCTCACAATAAAGTGAAAGTTTGGTGTTGTTTATTTTACGCATTTTGTAGTTTAAAATTCAATTATAATATCAATACTTACACATTTTAAATATCCATAGTCGAAAAAATGTTTATATATTCAGTTAAGTGAAAAAAATCTTGAAAATCAAGAGGAGTTACTAATTTTTTTAGAGAATCACGTTATTTCAAACATGTCCAAAACAAAACAAGAATTAGGGAGCGAGAATGATCGTTCACAAAAATCGGTATCTTTACATACCGTTAATTTTTGTGGCTCATCTTTTGATCCGCTTTTTTATGAACGAGTTAAGCACATGAGTTGTCTAGTGTGCGCGCCTTTCGTTGCCCGGTAGCCTTCCCGCAGCGAAAGAGCTATTTTCGTCTCAGGACTTTACATTATTATTGGAAAATCTGTATGAAGTTCGAAAGATAACATCTTATTCGGAACTATTTACAGCGTGGCCATTTTTAAATCGCCAAAAAAGAAGGACAATGCAGTTGTGGCAGTGCTGTTATGTATGTGTATATATATATCATCATATCAACAGTAATTCTCCATCCACGGCAGGACATATATAACTGACAAATTCCTAGTTCCAATACTTGCTGTACCCGAACACTCCCGTACAATGGACACCTCAAAATAGAGAACAGAATTTCTAGTTCCGAAATATCCTCAGTCGAATCTCGTTAACTCGAATACCAAGGAGTACAAAGAATATGTTCGTGTTAACAGCAATTTGCGTTATCTGGAAAGGATGATGCCGTATTTTTGTATTTTCGTTCTTTATTTGTCATCTCCATTTGTTTTATGCCGGCCAGGAATTTTTGGTACATGGTTGGGAACTCTTCTAAGTAATTGTTATAGATTTGGGGCTCTACTTTGAGTGAATCCATTTGCAGATGGTTTCTCTCCTTTTTTCATGCCAAGGTTAGCTTAAAACTTGTTTTTTACTTTCTGGGTATGAGCAGCGCGTCTCCTACCTGAACGCGAAACCAACTATGCTGGTCATTGTGTTGCAATGGAATGCAGTGTTGCCAATGGAAACTGCATAAAATTATAATAAAAATACAACAACAGTTCTCTAATTTTCTCGCTGTTTTAGTATACATAAGGCAATTTATCTAATTCTTTTTAGGCAAGACCCAAAAAAGGAGGACACATTAACGTCCTTCTTAAAGTAGTGGAGGAGGAAGCAAGACGTCTGACCACCAAGACTATTTAGCATTTTGCACGACATATTGAGTGAAATATGTTATCGAATATTATTATTTTTTTTTTATTTTCGTTATACACTGAAAAACTTAAGTTAAATATACTATATTGCTTTATGGATATTTTATTATTTCTGAATAAGGAATGAGTTTAAAAAATTAAGATGCAGATGTGCGTATGTACGATAAGAAATTCTAAGCACAATTTCTCATTAAAGAAATTATAACAAAAGAAATCTTGTTGAAGAAATTGTAATGTAAGAAATTTTGTTAAAAAGAAGTTGTAACCAAAGAAATTAGTATACAAGGAATTTTACTAAATAATTTATAAAGTTTTGACTGAAAAAATAAATGTGTTTAATAACCTTAATATTTTTGGTATTTAAAAAATGACTAATCACTGAAAGCCGTAAGGCAGTGTAGGGGGAACGGGCTTGACTTCCCCTAGTACGAGTCCGTGCCATATTTTCCCTACCGATTCGTATTCTGGGGTTTGAATCCCCTGGAAAATTGTAGATCCTGGCACATTATAATCATATCTGTTCTTGTTCCATAGAGCACAAATAAACAATAGCAATCTATAATCTTCTATTTTGATCTCGATATGGTTTATCCTTTAGAAACAAAAAAAGAGAAATTCTGACTCGTTTATGATGGATTTAATTAATTTTCTATTCCATGTGTCAGAATATCATTTTAATTTAAATTCCATTTGCATTTTCTTTATTGCAAACAAGAACTTTTCCTTTAAGAGAATTTATTTTTATCAACATTAATGGGAAAAAGTTTCGCTTGCACTTGTAAATGACTGTATCGATCTGCTCAAATTTTGCAAATTTAGAAATTAATCAGCTTTAACCATAAATCAATTTCAATTTTAGGGAAAATCGTGGTAAAATTTCTGGAATTCAGAAGAATTTCCCTTTACATTATATCCTTCCCACTACAGGCCTTTTCCTGGCTACTTAAAGATTGTATCTTTCGGTGAAAGTAATTACTTTTTATTTTTAACACTTACGTAACACCTTCGTCATTATTATTTTTCATTTCTAATTATTGTCGGTTTACAGCGTAATGCGTTATATTCGTTCATGAGCTATAGCATATCATTTAAATAAAGGACACAGAAAATTGCGTGCTGATTAGTTTTTGATATACAGGGTGGGTCATTAGACTTGATAATGTAAAATATTTCGAAAAATAAGCGTTTTACAAAAAAAGTATTTGAAATAAAAATCGCTTGCCTTGAAGGGGGAGAAGTGTTTTTCATTATCTATGTTTCACTTGGGAGTCGTTTTCGAGGTCAAACTCGTTTTTTTCAAAGGGAAGCCTATGTTTTTATTTTTATTTTTATTTCTCGTAAAAAAATAAACAACTTTTGTAGAAAGCATTTTTTCAATTTAGAGTTTAGTTTCCGAGATATTTAAAAATAAGCTTGAATAAAAACATTCATGCCCTATCATGCGTATTGCGTATTTCTCCAAGAATCTCTATAAAATAGAACCATTTCGACTTTTCCTCTACAGACAGATTCGTCATTTTTAACACACAATAAACTAAAACTCAATAAGCTAATTTATCTTAACACTTAAGCGCTAACTTTTAAATGACTTACATTAAATGGACGGCTGTAAGATGGAAGTATAGTCCATTCGCGCGAAGTTGACATCCGATCCAGCAATAGATTACCACATGGAAGTTGGTGTTCTTGTCAACTGGTTTTTCGCGCGCGAAAAACAGTTACGGCAAGACGCCCTTTCCCTAAATCCGTGCAATGAATAACCCATCTAATAACGGATCGGACATCAGGTCTGCGCGAACGGACTATAACTGAAAGGTTGAATCCGGTAGCAAGCCGCCGTCTTGCTTCGGTACCACCAGCATCACGCTCAATATATCTAATTTTTCTGGGCTGGCAAATCGGTTAGCGACTTATCAAAAATCATATTTATTTTATTTGTGAGTACAATAAGCCAACCGGCCCTGCGGTGGCGCAGTGTGGTAACGCGTTCTCCTATTGCGCGGCTAATCCGGGTTCGACTCCCAGCAGTGCAAAAAGAACGCTTACTCAGAGATCTCATAAAAGATCGCACTGCTCACTGTAGTCCGGGGTTTGGTTCCCCAGGCCTTAAGAGGTTCGGATTCCTCGGAAAACTGTAGGTCCCGGCGCAGCATGACCACTGTAGTCTTTGAGCCGTAAAACCAAAAAACAAACAAACAAACAATGTCGTTCCAAGTACTGCATACTTAATTTTTTTCATTTTTTAAATATTAAATTAGTTTTCTATGATATAGCATGAATTTCTTTATTCAAGCTTATTTTTGAAATATCTCGGAAACTAGGCGCGAAATCGACATCTATCAATCTAGTATATCTAGTAAATAATTCAAGTATCTGTTCTAGTAAATTGTTTTCAATAATCTCGATAATTTTGTTTCTAGACTATTCGCTTACGTTACGCATGTATTTACTGGAACTACAGAAGGGTAATTTGAACTTGCAATTTCCTAATCTTTCTTCATGTTGTATTTATAGAAATTTTGTTTGTTTATTTGTTTGCAGCTAGTGTCATTTACTGGGACCACCTGTTTCCGAGATCTTTATGAGATCTCTGAGTAAGCGTTCTTTTTGCACTGCTGGGAGTCGAACCCGGGTTAGCCTATAGAAATTTTGGGTTAGATTAGTTAGATTTATGAAACAGTTAAAAGTTCGCTCATCTCTCGCCTGAATATTAACTATAAAGTTCCTCCACTTAGCATTCGAGACTTGCCTCATTTATTATTATTTCCTAAAAAAAAATTAGTTGATAGAAAGAGCAATAAAGTTATTTTTATTTCATTTGATTTGATTTTATTTTGACTCTCTCAAAATAACGAATTGTAGTTGATTAATTGGTTCTAATTTGCGGATGGTGAGCACACTAATGCTGAGGTAAATGAACAAATGGGAAGTACTTATACCAAAATACGGAAATAATAGTGCAAAATAGAATATACTGATATGCATAAAAGACAAGAATACAGTAAAATTAAAAAGGTAGAATGATAAAAAAAAAGAATAATAGAGTAGAGCAGATGTAGGAGAATAAAATTAAGGTAAAATAGGCAGTTAAACTGACAAGGGAAGCCTCCGAAGTGCCCGTCGCACCTCAAATCGAGACATATATGGTATGAAAGATCCATATGAGTAATGAACAAAACCGAAAGAAGGTTTGTGTAAAACTCAATTTTTGAATATTTACGAATTTTGAAAGTTTTCATAATTACACTAAAACGCAGCTTTGCGCTTAACTGCAAAGCCGTAAGCTGAAGTCTTCTGTCAGGGGTAATTTTCATTTGGATTGTTTGGCGAAAAATAAAAATGTTTTCTTCTGAGCAAGCTCTAACTAAAGTAGCTCCCTACGCGTATTTTAATACCCCTTTTCATCCCTGCCATGTAACGTTCTTCTTAATCAGTTCTTATTATTTCTCACAGAAAATAATCAATAAGAATATTTTTTACTTCACTTCTCTGCTGTTAAAAAATAAAATTTGAATTTTTCCGCCCTATGCTGTGGCACATTTGCATATGCCTTATATTGACCCTGTGCAAATTCTAACATAAAAGAAATTCATAACATATAAATTTAAAGTACTATATATTCTGATTGCTCCTGAAAATGATAACTTAAGTGAAAATGCATAAAACATAAATTTGTATCGCAATGTGTACATTTTAAAAAATGGAATTCTTTGTATTCTTTAAAACTATATTCTTCATGGTCGACGTGAAATGATAGAGATAAAATTTTATCAAATAATTCAGTAGGAACATCAATGTAATTGCAATCAAACCAAGGGTACATTAACATAGGCTTATATTTATTGGACTGAATTTGATTATAAAATTCTTCTTCTCTCGTGTCCTAAGTACTTATTAAATATTTTTCCAATATTCGGCAGCATATAAAGCACTGTCATTTACCTTTGCCAGATCTTCCCTCGGTCAAGTTATGGACGTTCTCGGACATACCAGTAAGTGATCGTAGTTCTGAATCATGCCGCACTCGTCGTCATTACCCATCTCCCATTTAATTAGGTTTGTTTTGCACCGGGTGACCTCGGTCCGCAAGCGGTTGAGGGACTTCCATGTAGAGAAAGGTAGTTGAAGTCCTTTTAGTCCTGATTCTAGAAGTTTTATCGAAGTAAGCGGCATCATTGCTTTCCACAGCGACATCTGTCGTGCTTCCGGAGAAGTTTTCAGTTCTTCTGTTGAGTTTATAAAACTTTTTCTAGATT
>QLNU02015360.1:24923299-24938698 GCA_006491805.2 Dysdera silvatica
CTATTGAAGTTTAATATTATTTATAATATTATAACCCAGAAAATATGGTGAAAATTTCAGACGTCAAATTAAACAGACAAATTTAATAAAATCGTTTAATTTTTAATAACTAAAAGTAGAGACCTCTCAACATATATTCAAAGATTTGGCATAATATTTTTCAACGATTTCCAATAACTCCGAGATGCTATTTTTGTCATTTTTATTTAAGGTGTTGTGATTTTTTTCGCAAATTGATGTAAAAGTTTCCGCATAAAGTTAATATTTCCAGAAACCAATTACATAAGAAAAGAAATGTCAGGGGTGATATTTGTATTAAATTACCTATTATTGATAGTATCTGACGTCTGATAACTGGGATATCGGAAACATATTTCTTAAGGCCTGTTTCTTTAGTATATATATAATGAATATTTCGGATTTGAACCAAATTAAATCTTCTAGCTTTGCTTTGCCTAAAGCAAATCACTGTACTATTTTGCATAAATTTTCAAGATAAAATAAATTTAATTTCAAAAGGACTCGAAAAGAGCGTTGGAAGTATATCGATAAAGCGGTTCAAGAAAAGCTTTATTTAAAAAACAAAAAATAAGCCTGTCGTGAAAAATTACTACAGATAATATATGTAAAACATGAAATAAAGCGCTTTGGAACAGTACTTCATTTTTGGATAAAATAATTCAAAATTCATTAAGATTTTTTTTTTTTTATCTCCCATTGAAGTTTTTTGTAACCTGCAAATGAAATTTTTTAGTTTATTTTTCAGCTTATTGATCTTAATGTAATTGTTCGCAACTATTTTATACGGATAATTAAATTTTATTATGTACAATCTTCAAATGAATTCCCTAATGGCAATGTTATTCATACACACATTCCTAACAAATAATGTCTGTATTCTTTTATGTGAATGCTTTCCTCACGAGGGTAATATTTGAATTATTAAGTGGATAGTCCTGTAGTCACTTAATTGTATAACGCAAAATTCTTCGAAGATTTCTACTTCACTAATTCTTACGATAATTTCTCCGATATTGGGCGATTTTCTGTTTCAAGGAATAGTTTTCTCCATATGTTACCTAAATCGTAAGGAATTACCTTGGAAATAATTGGAATTCGTAACAAGTTGTAAATTATAACTGATATGTTGCTTATAACGCTTTAGGTAATCTTGTAAGATAAGATGCATGAAACGGGATTAAAATGGGATAATAAGATGACATAGTTGAATTACTAAGTATGGATTATGTCCAAAGTATTTAGTATAGTGTTATTGTTCCCGGCTTAAAGTTAATCCTGTTCCTTTTATGCTTATTAAATTATGGAATGGATTGAAGCTTCCATTAAAATGTGAATGTTTACTACATAAGAAAATAACTTGTAAAATTTCGTCAATGGTCCAACATATAAGAAAATATTCCGCAACATTTCGAGAATTACTGTTCCTTTTATCAAGTGAAGTGATAACAATCTGACTCCATTTTTACTTAAACTTAAAGGTGGTGACAAGAAGAACTGCATTTAGATGCAAACTTAAACTCTATTATTAACTCTATTACTAACGAAACTAAACTCTATTACTAACGAAAGCATAACGAATTTAAAAGAATTAAAATTAAACTTTGCTATCTACATTAAAGAGAACATAAAAGTGAATGGTCGTAACTGACCAACTTAAAGCAATTACATGGCGCCTAACGTAGAGTAAGAAGTAAGCTAGCTAGATTCTAATGGAAGAACTCAAAGCTTTATACCAAGATAGCAGTACACCACATGGATGCAATACATTATACAAAATAACAAAGTCATATAACGTTATACGTAAGAATTCCGCACTCCTCACAAGAGTATGAGAAAAAGACCTTCCGCAAATATACGGGGTAGTTAATGAAAACGTCGACTAGAGAATTAAAAGAAACAATAAGATACTCCACTTGTACGATGATCTAGAGCTGGTGACAGAAATAAAGACAAGTCTTAGACAACTCGGACGTGTAGAAAGAGTGGAAAACGTTAGAACAGTTGAGATTATAGGAACAAACCCAGAAGGAAGGAAGGAAGTGCAACGCTCCAGGAACTAATAACTGAATGGAAAGGAGGAAGATCTTAAAAAAATAGAACAAAGTGATTAGCGAAGGAAAGATTTCGATAGAGAAGAGTGGCCAACCATTGTTCAGTGGGCCCAAATCCTTTGAGGATTATAACGCCAAAAAATAGAAAAATAAATATTAAATTTAACCGAGAAACGACGATTGAAAATAAAACGAACGGTAAAATATCAATTAAGTAGAGAGATAGAGAGGAGAATTTATTTTAATATATCTGTCATAATAGCAGAACTAGTACGGATAATATACTGGTAAATGTTTAGTTGAGGTGAGGAATTTTAAAAAACAAATATAATCTCAATATTTTCATTAATTATTTCCCAGTGACTTCTGGTATTTCCTAGTACTGTTCCCTCTCTGAATTCACGCAAAAATTGGCAGAAAAACATTTCAAAATGCATATTGATCACGTAAAGATTTTCATCATCAATTTATTTCACTTCAAAGATACTATAACGCTAATTGTGTTTTAATTACAATTAGTTTCTTTATACCCTTCTGCGATTCACCGATGCCATCAGAAACTGCAACCACGCAGTCAATATGAAACAATTGCAACCATAGTCTTTGGCGGCTAATTTTTGTTGGTTACAAAAAATCATCTCCGCACATAAAACGTCGTTTATCCATGTAAATCCATGTCTGTTCGTGTAAATTGTGGCTACGTCATGGCAGCAACAAGTCAATACGCAACAACTGTAGTCATATAGTCAATATACAACTGCAACCATACGATCAACATGCAACTGCGACCATACACTCAATATGCAACTGCGATCATACACTCAATATGCAACTGCAATCATACAGTCAATATGCAACTGTAATCATACAGTCAATATGCAACTGTAATCATACAGCCAATACGCAACTGCAACCATACAGTCAATATGCAACTGCGACCATACAGTCAATATGCAACTGCAACCATACAGTCAATATGCAACTATAACCATACAGTCAATACGCAACTGCAACCATACAACTGTCAATATGCTTGCATATTTTGCTTACGAAAATAGATAACACTACTCTTACTTTTGCTATTAACCACCGGTGCCGCGCAGTTCATACTGCTGCTATGTATTGAAAAGGCTTTTCTCGCTAATATTTCTAAAATTTAAAATTCTTATTCACCTGCATTTATTTACTTTATTTGCATAAAATAGCGCAGTGAAATACATTTGCATTATCAAAGAGTATTTGCATTGAAAAACGTTATTTTTCTATATTTACAAAACTTATTCTACCATCACCTCTAATTATAGTGGCAGGTTTTAAAGAAATGGAATAATTTGATATTAACTATTAGCATACGTTTAGAAGTCTATGATTTAAAGGTCTGTGTAGCCATAAGTGAGTACTTAGATGTTTCAAATTTTTTTATTAATTTTACCCATTTCTTAATGAAGATGTAATTGGGAATTACATAGTATCCTATGAGTATAGTATTAATTTCTTTTATGTCTAAAGTAAATTGCTTCCCGTATCAAAGGGTAATTATTTTATCTGTCGCTAAATCAAAAAAATGAAACTTTATTAATAAAAAATAATTTACAAAATAAGAATTAAAATGGGAGGGAGAAAAATAAGTTGCAAAGGTCTTAAACTGTGGATGGATTACCAGTAGAATTGAAAAAATTTAACAGTACAGAAATTTTTAAAACAGTTTAAGGAAATATTTAACACAGTTCATTTGAGGTTAACTGTCTGCATAATATATTAACGAGCGGTGGCGGTGAATCATGTAAATGATGAGGGAACCTCTTTTGAATCATTTTATTATTTTGACATTCAACGTTAAATTAGTTTTTCTGTAACTAGTCATTTGATAATTATAAAAAAAAATTAAAGAAATAAGGTGAGAATGTTTTGGATAGGGGTGGAAAATTAGTGTAAAAAAAGGGATGGAAAATAACCTGGTGGTTTTAGGGTCGGATTAAGGCTTCATGGGGGCCCTAAACAACTTTTTCCGGGTCCCTTGTAGTATATATTAAGCCTATGTAATTAGAGTAGGACCCGTATATAACGAGGATCTTTGGGCCAACGAAAATGCTCACTATATCCAATCCAACGTTAAATCCACTCTGGAATTTAAATTTTAAACGTTGAAAATAAAGTCGGTACAGGTAATATATTTGCATACAACGTGCATGCAAAAAATTCTAAAAATTCGCTTAAAACGTCGCGGAAATTCGCGCCGTGATAAGAATACTGCCCTGAAGATAAGGTCCGATTGGCAGCGATTTTGAAGTAGCGTTCAGTCTTCACCGCACTGGGCACCCCTAAATAAAGAAAAGCGGACCCCAAACACTTGCCTTCTTTGTGTGCGCAATAATCCAGTCCCGGGTTTTATCTGGATCCCAGCTTCAGGGATCTGGTTTTATTTAGGATCTTAGAGGTGTTATGTCCATGCTGATATTTTCTTTGTGATTTTTCTTTGTGTAGTCGAATACGTGATGTACAGATAATGAACGTTTAGCTTGCGTTATATTTGCTACCATGTGGTACAATTTTATTGGGATTGTACAAATGAAGAATGAAAGGAGTAAAACCATATATAGTATACAGTAAAACCTCCGAATAACGGTAACATGGGGGATTCAGCAAAGGTGATCGTCCTTCAAAGTGGGTTGCTATTTAGAGGTTCAGCATAAAAAAATCAAAATTAATAAAAAAAAATTAGTAATTTCAAATACATTAATTCTCAGATATTTTAATTTACATTAAAAAAATTAGTGATTCGTAATTGTTCTTATGACAAATGCCCTTTTTTTTAAGAAAATAATAACATTTGTAGCAGTGGCGGTTCCACGGGGGGGGGAGGATTAAAAAAATTTCCCTTCCTAAATCCATAAAAATGCAGTGGAAATCGGTTATAACGTGTGCAGATTATACGACCAACCGTATATACCGACAGAATTTTCACAAAACGTTTGATTTCCTATTCTATTTTTTATAATTGCTCGTTAAATCCAGGGTCCAAAAAAAGACGTGTTCGCAAAAAGCGGTTCAATTATATTACGCTCAATCATTATATCAAACGAAATCCATATTTTTCTCGCTATATCCGGAAACTAGATAATTCGAGCTCGTTATAAGTGGGTCTACTGTATTTTACACCCCCCAAAATTCCTCTCTGGACTCGCCTCTGTTTGTAGTCCTTTTGTATAATTCGACATCATTTTAGTTCAGAGCAAAGTTTTGAATCTCCCTCAAATTTTCCGTATCCAGAATATGTTCGATGTTGAATTGATATAGAATTTGATGTATGGGAATTTACCTGTGGCGTTCCTTTCTTCCGCCATTTCCTCAGTAGCGGGTTTCTAAGTAAGCACAGGCCTAGGGGCAGCACTTATCGGGGGGCGGCATCAAAGTGCTTAAACATAAAATTTTCCGAACTCAACAATGTTGAAAAAATAATGTTTCTTTTAATTATTGCCCTGTTTCCCCAATAGCGATGACATATAGGCGACTACTTTAACTTGCCTGCAAATACAAACTACAGAATCGAAAGACAAAGGGCCCTAAAAATTTTGGGCCCTGGTCATTTGCCCAGCCTGCCTATTTATAAATCGAGGCTTAACACGCTTTTTATATATACTAATAGTAAACGAATGAATAATGAAAAACTTGAACTAATAACGAAAAATTTCATGTAAGGATGCGTACGTGTATATTTCCCAAATACGCTAAATACACGTAAAAACATCAGAGGCTCCAGGAATCCATACTAAAACTAATGTGGATTCAAAAAATGTCTCGAATCCACGAAGTCGGAGACTATGGTAGCAATAATTTCGAGTTGTATCTTATTAGTTTGAATAATTATATGAAAAATCTCCTTTACATATCAAATGTTAAGAGTATGATATGCGTTTTTTTTAAACAAATATTCCTTTCTTTGTAAAGGAGGGGTGGCAGTACAGAGTTGTATCTAAGGGCGGCAATTTTATAAATGCCTGCATTTCTCCGTACCTCACCGCCTCCATCATATTTTCTAACAATTCCTGAATAGTATTATGCGTAGCAGAAACTTCTAAATCTTCGTCCACGCAAACAAACTCGCTGGCTTTCATATTTGTCATTCCTACTAATCTGCGAATGCTATCCAACCCGTCTCCCATCATCATCTCTGCCTGTATTTTCGGGTTCATCAGGTGAGGAAAAATTCTGTAATTAAGAAGTATTTTAATTGCAGGATTTTTGATTGAAAGTGTTTTGATCTACAGTTGGAAAGCCACTCTAACAGTATTTTGTCAGTTCCCCATTTCCGATTTTCCAACACTTCATTTTGCTTTCATACCTTGAAAGAGCTGTTGCAGATAATCTTCATTATTTTTTAAAATCTCATTTATCTATGAATTCCCACAACTGTAAAGCTTTGCTGATTTTGTGCACTTATACCTTTTGAATATTACAGATATTAATTAATTTGAATATTACAGATAAGGAAACCTAATGCAGTACGAAATTCCCAGGAGTTTTAACCACTTAGCTTACAATATTGTGTCAAAGACGTTATGGGGCGGCCGTGCCAAATGTAAATAAAACGTCTCAGAGACGTTGTAGAGCTAATCGGGCTACACTCAGTTTTCTTTGCGGCATTCGGAACTGCACTTACTTTTTACGAGAAATTATAAAAGGCACGCGCGTTTATGGCACGCGCTATTGGAAATTAAATCGTAAGGCAAGGGGTTAAATAAATTAACGAAATACTGATGGTTCGTTTTAAACCGATAAGTATTACTTTATATGAGATGTTGGAAATAATATCATTTTAAACCAGAAGAAAATAAAATTTTTTCGTTCACAAAATCCTTAAATTTTAAAAATATTAGCGAGAATTGGAAGAGAAAAAGATGAGAAAGGTTACAGTTATTTATCTTTTTCGAGGATTGTTTACATCTAAAAAAAATCTTAAACAGCAAAAGGTCATACTTGGAATTCTATATAAGAAGGTACATCTTGTTCTATTCCCATGTCTATTTCTCTTTCAATTTCAAGTTAAGGAGCTCAATAACCTGCATTCTCCAGTAGAATCAATAACTTCTTCCTAGTTTATTGACTCCCAACACGTCTATTTCATGAAGAAAATATTTTCTGCCTTTTTAAGACTGAAATTATTTGTCATTTCTTTTTCTTTTCCAGCAACTCGTGGAGATATATATATTTCGCTTATAACCCTATGAGCTGTAGGAAGCACAATCAAAATGGCTGGAATTACTCTCGTTACTTTTATGAGATCCCGTAGAAAAAGGACAAGAGTTGTTCATGACGAATTTGTATCCAAAGCTTCCTCCACATGCTTCAGAAAATGGCATTTTCGTTCAAGAAACTCTGTGGCAAAGCTTCTGTTTCTTTAACAAAATTGCGTTAAGAAAAAAAAAAATGTTCATTGAAATACGTCGGTGGTTTATTTTTAGCATTGCACCTTGACGCCAATTTTAGCGCCAATGTATTTTTGATTGCATCAATTACTTTCATTTATTGCAAATCGAGTATAAATAACACCTGAAGGAATTTTATCAATGAAAAATATTATTTTTTTTCGTTTGTTTAACGTGAATCAAACTTTTCAAAAATCAATTTCTGCCTTTTTTCTCCTATGGTAATTATTTTTTTGCATTAGTCTTTTGGCTGTGCTTATCTTTTTTTTCTCATAGAAGCAATTACGACACTGAAAGGGCATTTTGTTGGTAGCGGTCAAGAATAATAGACTAATTTGTGTATTCGTTTGTTTGGATTTTTATGGCGCAAGAGCATCTGGGCTATACTGCGTCTAATAGGCTAATTTAAATAAATAGCTTCATGGTAAATGAGGTCGTAATTGAATGTGGGTCGATTTTTTGTTTCTGCCTCTATAAATCAGAAAATAAAAATAATGCTTGAAAACAATCGCGTCCAATTGAAGTGTCCACAACTAGCTCTCTCTCCCCACTAAATATAAGTCATAATTAATTATTGGCGCAGTATAGCCCAGATGCTCTTGCGCCATAAAACACCTAAACAAACAAACAAACATAATTAATTACATTATTCCCTCATAAATTATATACAGTTATTAAAAATACTATTATAGCATATCCCAATGTAAAACAATTTGTGTTTATCGCTGTCACATTTACTATGTTATTGAAATTATTTTACGAACACATTTGAAAATCGCTATTCAGTCCCGAGTGATGTCGCAGTAATGTGTATTTGAAAGGACTTTTTATGTTCTAAACTTGATTTTACAGTTGGCACTTGCTTTTCGAATTGAGTTGACCTCCAAGGAAGGCCATTTTCTTTGCTTTGTAGACCATAACCAATCCCGAGTATTGGAACTTCAAAGAAAGTAGTCCTCCTTTGAATTCAGTTCGCCTGCACATTTTTCAATTTCATTTCCATTGAGTCAAAATCCAATTTTTGAAACCGTTGTTTTTGCTAAAATTATTTCGAATTTTAATTACGCGCTATTTGCTCATGCACACGCGCACAAACACACAGTGTCTATAAAAAGTACCTGTAAACCACGAATTTCCGTTGTAAATTAGAATAAAATGCTAGCAGGCGATGCAATGCGTTATTCAGCGTGTTGCTGTAATTGCATCAACATGACATGTAGGAATTATCACGGGAATAAACGTAAAAATATAATTCAGGAAAGGAAAAAATGTGAGGCCAAAATGTATTTGAACACTTAGCACGTATCAACGAAATCTAATTATAAAGGCATTTTATACAGCCGCAGTAAAACGAAGTAACCAAAGACTATAAAAGAGGGTTAGATTGAGACTGCAGACAGAATTCTTTGTTGTGATCTAAATTAGCGTTTTCTCAACCGCCGAGCTTCGGCATCCAGTATACTGGCTACAACAGATTCTCCTGGAAATTATCATTTTAGCTTTCTGAGCAATTTTTATGAATAAATATTTTATCATGGAAATATTTAAAGGAGAATAATAGTTGTGAATGAGTCGGAAAGCTCAGACCCAAAATGTCTAAATAACATCTGTGCAGCAACTGTCTGTCAATGACCGAGCCGTGTAGTTTTAAATATGGAAGTATTCATGAATGACAGAGAATTTTCAGACATTGAAATCTTTTGGTATTCGAGAAAGGGTATACCGCTTACTAATATATAAGCGTAACTTGAGGGTTAAATATAGCGTAAACTGGGGAGAGGGAACCCAAAATTGGGTGGAAAAATACAATTTTACCTTTTTTTCTAAAAAAAAAGGGGCATGTACCCCCCAGATTACGCCTATATCACTCATTATGACCTGTCGTAAAAAGTGCCTGCAAGCCGATTACAATAATGTGCAGTGCATCCTCTGTTCTTAAAACTGAAAGAAATAACATCGGTGTTGCAAATGCAATCGGACACCGCTCTGTAACATCAAATATAGCCGTCGCATAGAAAACCAACGACCAATCAGAAACTTTCTTCCAGCATCCAGCTCTTCCTTTGACGCAATCATCCAGTGTAACTGAATTACCATGTTAGCTCCGTCTTTCTGATCTAGGCACATCATCCTTACTCTCATTGGCTGTGCAATACCGTGTTTAATTCCTTTGCATCTTTCTCACCTCAATGCCGCTACCTCATAATTATTTTATAAAACAAGTTTCTTTTAACACAGCAATCTCTTATTTAACTTTTACTTATTCCTTGCCAAATTATTTCTCTCTACCGTCCCAAACCACTTCCTACTGATATGATACTCCTGTGTACCCTCTAAATATTTTCTCCTTATTACTTCCCTATTTTCATTCACTTAAAACAAGATTTTAAATGCATGGAGGTGTGACGCAGACAGCGATGGTACTCGACAACTCAAGTATCGGTTTGGTTTGATTCGGTTTAATAGTGGTATACTAAAATTTTTAATTTCCCTTATCACTATTATAGAGTACATGAAGACTCAAACCTCTGCAAAATACATGATGCACACAAGATATGCAGTAGAAATTTATTTTAAATATATATATATATTACTTGACAGTGGAAATGCAACACTAAGAAGGAGTGAGAAGAAAGTGATGAAAATCGGTAAACAGAAAGAGACAGCAACGAACGATAAGTGATATTTATTGCAACATGGTGCACATATACACTGAGCGACAACACTGTCTGATCAGTAGGTTGTAGTACCACCACATGCGGCGAAACAGGCAGCAATACGTCTAGGTACAGACTCAGTGAGCATGCGGATGGTGTCCTGAGGGATGGCTACCCATGTCCTGTCAACCATTTGCCAGAGTTCGTCTTCTGAACGCTTCGGTGGCAGCGTACGCAAGTGACTTCCAATCATGTCAGAGACGTGTTCGATTGGTGAGATATCAGGCAGACTGGTGGCCAGGGAAGCACCTGGGTACCTTGCAAGGCATATTGGCTGATGCGTGCCATGTGCGGTTGGGCGTTATCGTGCTGCTGGTAAATGGCACTGGGCATCCCCTGAAGGAAGGATAGTGCCACCGGCCGCAGCACGTCATCCACATATCATTGGGCCTTCATAGTGCCCTCAATACGGACCACAGGTGACCTGCTATGATAGGAGATGGCGCTCCAAACCATGATGCCCTTTGTCGCGCGATGTGCCATTCCACAGATGCGGCAGGATTAGATCTGTCAACACATCAGTGCAGACTCGTACACGGCGACTGTCGTTGCTCAAACAGAAGCGTAACTCATCTGAGAATACGACCCTGTGCTACCCGGCCGTCCACATGGCTCTATCCCGACACCATGGCAAATGGAAGCGTCTAGGCTGTTGGGTTAAAGGCAGCTTTCTTAACGGGTGCCATGGGTGCAAGCCGTCGGCGACCAATCGGTGGCTAATGGTCCTGGTTGATATGGGAGCATCAAGGGTGTCCTGCACATGCTGCTAAAGTGCGACAGAAGTGGCCAGAAGTGCGGAGTCGACAGCGCTTGCTGGCGGATGCGTCGGTCCACGCGTGCTGACATTGCTCTGGCTGCACCAGCACCCCTGAAACGTGCCACATTCCCTTGTTCCAACTATCTTCGCCATAGCCAGTGCACCGTGGACACGTGTAGGTGGTTGTCCGCTGCGATTTGACGTATGGACCAATCTGCTCTCCTGAGTCCGATCACCACCCTCTTCTTGAAATCGTCCGTCTGCTGGAACTGTCTTGGTTGGCGGCGGCCTAGTATTCTCTGCTACTACACGTTTTCACTGAGAAAAAAAAAAAGCAAAATGATTTCCCCTGGCAGACAGAACAGCACAACTATTGCCGATTCTGCAGGTTCCTTCCCTTATATCGCACTCAACGTGCACGGGACAGCTGCGCATTTTCATCATTTACATATCTCGGTGAGCTACGTCTACCCTGCAATTTGCATTTTTTTCTGCCCACTCCTTCTTGGTGTTGCATTTTCACTGTCACGTAGTGTGTTTTTAATGTGAAAAACAATTTCCATTGTCAAGTAAAATTTTATTCAAAGCAAAAAAAATTATAATAAAATTCTAAAATAATTTATTTAAAAGAACTATTTTCTAGGGGGGCTGATTAAATCGACAGGGAACTCATCCCCTAGCCCCAGCCTAGCTACGGCTTTGAGATTTATGGTGTATAGGACGGGTGTAAAACAAAAAGCACTTCATCAACAAGCAAAATTTAGAAAAGGGTTTAGTTTGCCAATACTCACATAAACAAGCCAATGGAGTTCTTATAAAATATGATATTTTCTAATGAGAGAAAGTTCAATATCTTCAAATTAGATCACAAAAGATTTGTTTGGCGTTGCATGATGTAGAAAGGAGTTGATAAATTTTCCTTTATCGAAGGAACGGAACAGCTTTTACCTATACTGGGGTATTGTCAAATAATTTCCGCAAAGTACCACAAATGTAGGTTTCAGTGATTCGTACTATTTTCAGCAATACAATGATCAAAAGCATACCGCCGTCATTATGCGGTTGTTGTTACTATATTATGTATGAAGAAAACTTGTCAGACCTTCTACAATCTCCAGATCTGCACCCTCTGGAGAATTTGTGCCATTCGTTAAGAATTAAAAGTGTGAAAAAGAGTATTACTTGCAAATCTCTGATCTTAAGCGTGCACTTAGTGAAGAGTACAATAAAAATGCAGGAAATTAAAAGCTAAAATAAAGGCGAATGGTATGCTTACGAAATATTTATGACTCTATACGTTATATGCAAGCATATTTATTTGATGCAGGAGAGACCTTCATCCAGCAGTAGATAGATAATGGTTGAATACGATATGATATGATTTATTTGATGCACAAGTATACAAATATTTTTTAACAACTTATTTTTTAATTTACGCGAAGAAATATTTATATTTGATTTTTAATTTATTTAGTAATTTCGTTTTATTTTTTGAGATAAATGTGCATCAAATGCAACATTTTTTGTATTTAATGTGTTTCATTTTTTTTTAAGTTATAGCGAGAAATCAAATTATGCAAATGTCTTTTGTAGACACTGTACGCATTGTTATTAAAAATTGCATGTAATTACTCCTTATTGATGTTTTATTCACAAAGCATTTGTTATTGTATCAAATTAATAATAAATAAATTAATAAATCAATAGAATAATAAATGTGTATTGTATCGTAAATAAAGTAGAATTTTAATATTATTAAAAGAATTGGCGATAACTTTTATTCTAGGTATTTCGCTATATTATATGCAAATATTATACTATGCTAAATTTAATTCATTATAATATTGCTCTCGACATATTTCAAAATATAAAAGATTTCATTTTTAACATATAAAAAACAATTTCTTACGCACGTCATTAGCCTACAACAACTAATTAAAAATAAGAATAGCTTTTTCCATGTCTTTTTTCATAAAAAGCTTTGAAAATTAGACACTTAATCGTTTGATATAATAGAATAATATTTCGTTTTTTAGGTTCAGAAAAATTCGTAAATTGTTTCTAGAGCTTATTACGATAAAAAGGCTTAAAACACGTATATTTATGAAGATAAAAAATACACAGCTGATGTATTTTCTACAGTATTTTATATATCTAGGGGAAAAATTGCAATCTCATTAGACCACGTAGCATATGTTTACTGTTTCTAGATGATTTTTTCACTTAAATTTGATATTGTATAATGAAATATTTACTTTATTTCTTTCCGAAGAGCTATACGTCTTTACTGTGAGGGTATATTATTTTATTGTTACAGTCAAAACAAAATAAAAATTTTAACAAGTGGTCCATTGATGGCTACTGTTTTCTCTGAATGGGTCACGTAATTCGATCAAAGAACCACTTACCAAAGTAATAAAAACTATCTAACTAGTACTTTTTATTACACATATTTTCTTTCTCGTTTACATCTTATACAGAAATATTTTTTTCTGTCCTTTCTTAGCACCATCACATTCTTTATGTACGCACTTATTACACATCATACATTAAATCATATTTTGTTGCATGTCGTCTTCACATAAATCACGGAACCAGTTAGGTGCGGATTCGTTTTTCCATTTCTTTACTACTTCAGTGGAGGCAAACTGAAGTACCCCAGTTTCTGTCTTTGGACAGATTTTTCAAGCTGCGATTTATAAAGCGAAGTCAAAATAATTGCATTTTGACGGACACGTCGTTTTCAAATCATGAGATGAGTGCAGCTTTCGATAAAGGAGAAATCTCAGGCACGGGTGCAACAAGCTTTGAAATATTTTCCTTGACTATTTTTGTAAGTTGCGCTTGTAATTTCTTCTAATGCTTGACTGGTGTCAGGCTGAGGCTGCTTAAGTGTATTTTCAATTACGGAAAGATCTTTTTGAGTTAAGTCATTTGTATGCTGCTGTCGGGTGGGATTAAAAAACGGGATTAAAAAAAGTATTAAAAATGTAAAGGACATATTAAAAAACGGGAGATGGTGCAAAATGATGATCCTGAAACACGTCCCTGTATACCGGCCAAAATCCCGGTGTTTTGAAATCACTTATATCATTGGCTACGTTGTAACTTTCGCATACACGTGTCCAAATAAATTGGTAACTTTTTATGCTGTGACTCCAACTCGATCAGGATTAGCCCTAAGGTACTTCTCAATTTTCATCGTAAAATACGTAGGGAGAGGTTTGAAAAAGGAACGTCTGGTGACTGTAGTTTAGTACTTATGTGGCTGAACAGAGTTAAAACAATTATTCCATTAACATCTCCATTTCGATAGCATCAAGATTTTTGGTATGTGTGGAGTGGCCATTGCACAAAAGCCGCACAGAATCTTGTTGGCTTGATTTGACAGTTTTTATAAAATTCCGTATCCACTCTGAGAAAATACCTTCGTTGATAGAATTACTCTCAGAATTGAAAATATACAAGGTTTCTGGAGGTGCACTATCTTTGAAAAATATTTGCACGCCCTACCACGTTTACAAATCAGCATGTAGGGGAAACATAAAAACCATATGGACTTATATAGCAGACAGATTGTGTCATCGTACCTGGTTCTGCACTTTAGGTTGCACCACAACCGGAGATTTACATTTTCTGGCTACAATTTTCCGAGGTTTATTCTGGACAGTCGGCAGCCCTGTTTCGGCCATATTAAATGCATTGGTTCAAGTAAGATGGTATTTATCAACAATACTTTCTAGAATATTGAAAATCTCACATTGACTCTTTCCTTACAAAGTCCAGAGGCAATAGGCATGTTGTCAAGAAACTTCAGACTTAATTCGGGGTGCCGCCGCATAAAATTGTAATACCGTCATTTGACAGCTAATAATTTATCTTTGCTGATGTTGGAATGAAAAAGACCCAACCCAACATTTCTCCCAAATTATTCATTCAAAATTAAATCTTTTTTTAAAAACAAACTCAAACGAAGGCTCGGACTCACACACTCACATTCAATCTTATGAGAAAACTTGATTTTTTTTTTTTTTAATTTCAATTTTCAATTTTAATTTCAACTTTCTTATTTTAATATATATGTGGGCACTTTCTGACGGATTTAATTTATATTTCAGGTCATCCCTGGTCATATGTACCTTCTATCTCGGTTCCTGCACTTCGGTGTTAAATGGTGTTAACTATTCTTCAAATTATCCACAACAAGATCATGGACAATTACTAAATGAACACTATGGATGAACGTAAACTTTGTCATCAATTCTACCATTAAATGAACTATATACATATGGACTCATTTTTTTTAACTCAGCGAGAAAGTAGACACGTTTATCAAGAATGGAAGTAACATGTTTATGTATACACTTTTTTTAATTAATTTTATTTTATTAATGAAGGTCTGCCGTAAAAAGAAATATTTTTGCATT